>OZ012740.1:343829704-344337204 GCA_963859935.3 Lathyrus sativus | reverse complement strand
TAATCATATAATTCAACTCCATATTTCTCACCACATTTCACCCTCTTAGTCATATATATTTACCACACATATATAGACAACATGAATATTCACAAAGCATTCCCACATCATGCATACACTCACATTTCCACAATCTTATCATTCACACATAAGCATCTCTTCATGCATATGTCATATATCAATGTGACTCAACAACTCAATGCAACTCATGCAATGCGGGGTACCGACTCTCGTTATCATTTTTCGGTTTTTACATTAAACCGGGTCCACTCTTCTAGACCGATAACCCGTTATCATTTTTCTTTTACATTAAACCGGGTCCACTCTTCTAGACCGATAACAACAATGGTCCGTCCTCTAAGCCTTCAAACCCACTCTTCTAGGTTTGGGACAAGCCACTAGTTTCCACGAAACTAACAGACATTGCCTCTTGACTAAATGATGCATATGCAATCAACCACAACAATACAATTAAGACCGTTCTCGCATCTTAATCTCATGCATTTAATAATTCATCTCTTCAAGAATTACACAATGATTGCACATACAACATATATCACAACAATCAAGGTATTCACATCACAATACCAATCATACAATTACAAGTTATGCACACATATTCACAATGTTCTCATGCATACTCATCACATAATTGTATACACATCAAGCATTCACAAGTTCATTAAGTAATACACACATAATCACCTATTATGTTCACATGTATTTATACTTGATGCAATTAACATTCAAATCACAATTCTAGGATTCATGCCCGTAGGCTACCCACAGCACACATCATCACAATAGATCTCATACATACTCACAATGTAGAGGTATTAGCCTATGTGAAACAACTAAATCATCAACACATAGAAACCACAGCAAAGAAAAGATTTTGTCAAATTCTCCCATATTCGCCTGGCGAACCCTCTCAGCGAACACTCGCTACGCCTTCGCCTGGCGAGACTCCCCAGCGAGCCAAAGTCAATAGCTACTGACTTTGTTCGCCACCATTCGCCAACACTTTCGTTGGGCGAACATTCGCTAACCAACCTTCGCCTGGAGAACTCGCCAGCGAAGTCCACTGGGACTTAATCATTATTATTCGCCAGCGTGCGCTAGGCTTCGCTCGGCGAAGCTTCGCCTTAGCTCTCCTGGCGAGAGCTAGCGAACCTGCGCAGAACAGAATTTTGTTCTGTCTTCTCCTTCTCAAACCACCACCAACCAACTCCCAAACATCAAAACCAGCTCAAAACAACATCAATACATGATACCCGACTATTCTACGGCATTATTACTCAGTTCCAACCGATTACATCACAGTTCTACCGATTATTCCAACTTTTGCCCTAAATGAAAAAGGATGGAAACTACACCAAAACCCCAACCCAACATATATAACATCATGCAATGATCAAATAGAAACATTTCTCACCCTTACCTCGATTAATCGGAGCTTTGATGTTGGTTCTTGATGATTTTCCACTTTCCTCATCTTCTCCTCTCTTTCTCTTCTTCTTCCCTCTTTCTCTTCTTCTTTCTTTCCAAATGTTTCTCTCCAACTTTCTTTTCTTTTCCTTCTCTATTATATATTTCTTTTATTTTCCTTCCTTCCAGTTTCCTTCTCAATTCTCTATTAATTCCAATTAATAAAAATTAATTTCCAACATTAATAAAAATCCCACTAAATCAATTAATTACTATAATTAATTATTTAATGAAATTCGGGCTGTTACACAAAGTGTGTCCAATGGGCAAGAACAACTAAGAACTTTGGTTCAGCCGCTAATAACACGGGTCGACAATAATGGTATTCTGCATGGAGGGATTGATGATATTCCTCCTCCAGTTGATGGAATATTCCTCATGGAAATGGTGTTCCGACAATTATTAACTCTCCAAGAGGAGGTAATCAGGGTGGAGTTCATGTAGGAGGCGTTGGGACTAGAATATGTGATGTTCAGGGAGCTGCTGGTTCCCAATGGGAAGAAGAAAATCAAGATGATGTATTCTCAATGAGAGACTTGGATGTGGGGCTCCCCACAGAAGCTGATAGGAGATTCAAATTGATTGAAGAAAAGAGGAAAGCCTTCGAGAACCAAAACTCTTTGGGACTCGATATGTCAGATGTGGGACTAGTGCCAAGGGTCAGGATTCCCCCAAAGTTTAAAGTACCAGATTTTGATAAGTACAAAGGGACGACTTGTCCTAGAGGATACCTCAGGGCTTATTTCAGAAAGATGTCTGTCTATTCAGATGATGAGAAGTTATTGATGCATTTATTTCAAGACAATTTGTTAGGTCCTTCTCTTGAGTGGTATATGGGTTTGAAAAGGACACATATAAAAAGTTGGAGAGAATTGAGGGAAGTGTTTGTGTGTCACTATCATTATAATAGTGACCCGGTTCCGAATAGAGTGCAATTGCAAAATCTGTCACAGAGAAACAACGAAGGGTTCAAGGAGTACGCCCAGAGGTGGTGAGAGTTAGCGGTTAAGGTGCAGCCTCCAATGGTGGAGCGAGAGCTGATTGATATGTTCATGGAGACCTTGCCAGGAACATATTATGAAAAATTAATTGGATGTATGTCTGGGAGTTTTTCATATTTGGTGATGGCAGGAGAGAGGGTAGAGAACGATATTAAGACAAGAAAGATACCAAGCAGAATTGGATCTTCATCAAGAGGGATGAAAAAGCCTTAAAATGGAAACCTAAAGAAGAGAGAGGGAGATGCAAATGCAATATCATCCTACAGAGGTAAAGGTCGGGCACAATCCCATAAACAAGTTACTAGTATAGCTATTCCAGCTGTACAGCAGGAATAGGTTAATGCGCCTCGCTGGTACCTAGACAAGAGAAGGATGGCCAACAAGAAGTTTGAGACTCCTCCAATGCCTTATTCTTAGCTTTTTTAGCATTTATTACAGTTACAACTTATCCAGAAGAGAACCTTGGCGCCATTCACTGGTGCGCCTCCTCCAGGTTCTGATGCAAACGTTAGGTGTAAGTTCCACTCTGGAGTTCCAGGCCATAATATTGACAATTGCAAAGCATTTAAGCATAAGGTTCAAGATTTACTCGACTCAAAAGCAATCAATTTCACAAATGAAACCCCCAATGTAAATCAGAATCCAATGCTGAACCATGTGGTGGCCATGGCCAATGCTATTATTGAAGGAGAAAGGTTGAACTTGATAACTGATGTTGCAGAGTTGAAGACCCCTCTGAGCTTCGTGAAAGACAAATTGTTAAAGGGAGGTGTATATCCGGGATGTTCAGAAGATTGTTCAGAATGTGTTGTACGGCCAGAGGGTTGCAGTTCTTTGAGAAATCGTATTCAGAGTTTGATTAATGAAGGAAGTCTATAGTTTGACAGGGTTGTAGGAGAAGAAGCATTTGATGAGGTCAATAATGAAAGGGATGAAGTCGCAAAGATTTCAATTCCTTATAGGACGATCAATATCTCAGTGCCACCAAGGCTATCTCCGGTCATTATTACCACTCCAGGACCCGTACCTTATGAAAGCACCAAGGCCATTCCCTTGAATTATGGGGCAAAGGTGTTTTGCAATGGACAAAAATAGGAGTTGATGGGGTCATCATATGGAGGTATTTCAGTTGAAAACATCATCGGAACAAGAGGAATTACTAGGAGTGACAGGATTTTATATTCGCCAAGAACTACTGTTGATAGAGGTGATAAAGGGAAAGGAAAGGGTTTGGTAGAAGAAGACGTTCAATAACAAGTTGATAAAGAGTCTTTTGTTAAGGATACTGAAGAGTTCATGAGGCTTATCCGTAAAAGCGATTACAAGACCGTAGATCATTTGCGCCAGACGCAATAAAAAATTTCTATTTTGTCACTGTTATTGTGCTTTGAAGTGCACCGAAACGCGCTGTTGAAAATTCTGAATTCGACATTTGTGTCACAAGAGATTTCGGTGAACTAGCTAGAAGGCGTGGTAGCTCATGTGAATGCTGGTAATGGTCTGGGTTTTACAGATTTAGATTTGACTCCTGTCCGGAGGAACCATAATTATGCTCTACAAATATCCATATTGTCTCATGTCCTGGTAGACACATGATCATCCCTTAATGTACTGCCAAAGAAAGCCTTGATGAAACTGGATACTCAAGGGTTGATATGCATGCCAAGTGACTTAGTTGTGGGAGCTTTTGATGGCTCTAAGAGATCAGTGTTTGGTGAGATCACTATGCTCGTACAGGTGGGGCCAGAAACTTTTGATGCAACGTTTTATATCATGGATATCCAGCCAGCTTACAATTGTCTGATAGGCTGACCTTGGATACACTCTGCTGGGACAATTACTTCAATGTTGCATCAGAAATTAAAATATATGATGGAGGGGAAACTGGTTATTGTCTGTGGAGAGGAAGAAATTTATGGTGAGTCAATTATCATCTTTTAAGTATGTGGAAGTGGATGGTGAAACCCACGAGACACTTTACCAAGATTTTAAAACTGTACAAATTCAGGAGAAGCCTCTTGTAGAAGCTAAAGGTTCAGAGGTATCGATGTCGTCATTTAAGGAATCCCGTGCTATAGTGGAATTTGGGTCTTCCCAGAAATAGGGCCAGGTACTTGATGTTCCTGGTAAACATGACAAGTTCAGTTTGGGGTACAGTCCCTCTTTTTCTTTAAAAGACCCTCCAAAGTACAAAGGACCTGTTCGGTTTACCAGCGGTGGGGTTATATTCGACAGGGTAAAATTTGTTGGCGACGAGGAAGGAGATATCGACTGTGATATGGATGCTTAGATTCGTCCGTGTGTCCCTGGGAAAAAGCTTTGCAACTAGAATGTGGAGGAAATCATCCACGTCACATCAGAAGATTAATTTCTGCTTTTGATTATGACTGGTCCTACGTTCTGCTTAAGGCGTAGTGATTTATTTTGTAGGGTCGTGTTTTAACACTTTTATGATATCATGAATAAAAGACGTCCCCTTTTTGCATTCAAATATTTTGATCCCTATTTTTCCTCTTTTTTTTACATTAAAATAAAAATGGAAATGTGTTTTGTGTTTGTTTGCATATCATAATCAACAAAAAACATCAATCATGCATGTTTTACATCTCAGATACCATCGATCCTGATTCGGCTATGGCTCAGTATGATTCAATAATCCCATTTACCAAGCTGAAGAAGAGGCCGATGAAGATTGTGACTAACCTGAGGAATTGGCTAGGCTTCTGAAGCAAGAGGAAAGGGTTATTTTTCCTCATCAGAAGATGAGAAAAAGGAAGTCAGAATAGGGGCTGCATTGGAAGGTGATGTCAAGAGAAGACTGGTTAAAATGCTTTAAGAGTATAAAGATGTCTTCGCTTGGTCTTATCAGGATATACCTCGGTTGGATACCAACATATTGGTGCACCATCTACCTCTTAAAGAAGAATGTCCGCCTGTGAAGCAGAAATTGAGAAGGACCATACCTGATAGGGCAATCAAGATCAAAGAGGAAGTCCAAAAGCAGTTGGATGTTTTTTTTTCTTGCTGTTACCAATTACCCTCCGTGGGTCGCTATATTATTCTTGTACCTAAGAAGGATGGAAAGGTCAGGATGGGTGTTGATTATCGATATTTGAATAGAGCGAGCCCAAAAGACGATTTCCCGCTCCCCCACATTGATGTGTTGGTTGATAACACTGCTTAATATTGTGTGTTTTCCTTCATGGATATCTTCTCTGAGTATAACCAAATCAAAATGGCCCCAGAGGAAATGGAGAAAACTACTTTATCACACCGTGGGAGACCTTTTTGCTACAAAGTGATGCCTTTTGGATTGAAAAACGCAGGGGCAACTTATCAGCAGACGATGGTGACTCTCTTTCATGATATGATTCATCATGAGATTGAAGTATATGTTGATGAAATGATTGCAACGTCACAAATGGAGGAAGAACATTTGGTCAATCTTATGAAATTATTTGAAAGGTTAAGGAAGTTCAAGCTGAGGTTGAATCCTAACAAATGCACCTTCGGGGTGAGATCAAGAAAGCTGATGGGTTTCATTGTTAGTGAAAGGGGTATTGAGGTGGATCCTGCTAAAATAAAAGCTATACACGAAATGCCTGAGCCAAGAACAGAGAAAGAGGTTTGTGGTTTCCTTGGGAGATTGAACTATATTGCAAGGTTCATTTCTCACCTTACTGTCGCAACTGTGAAAAACACCCGGCAGAAAACAGAAGAGTCGCCGCCTTTCGTTATTTATCCCAAAGAGAGGGAAAGGAAACAATCGGAAAAACCTGACGGAAAAGGGAAAGACAAGGTCATCGCAACCAAGTCCTGGATTCGGGAGTCGGTTACGCAAGGGGAAGATATGAGCACCCCTCACGTCCGTCGTACTCGACGGGATCCATGCTTGGTTGTCTAGTCTATGGGTGAAAAACAATCTAATCTATGGCTGCTAAAGCTAAACGGAAAGAACTGACTTGATAGAGCATCGTGCTCTATGCCTACGTATTCCCTCGTGCAATGGGAAAGTCAGAGTCAACGTAGTTCGGGAAACTATGGGGGGATTGCTCTCCAAGACATCGCGTCTCGTGCCTACGTATTCTCATCTGGCATGAGAAATCAGAGCAAAATGTAGTTCAGGCTAACTACGGGATGAAAGGGTGTTCTCGATCACACGAGGGTGAGAGAAAAGGTTGACGATACTAGCGTACGCATTCTAACAGTTATGTATATTGTTGCTCGACCATTAGAGACTTAGGCGTTACCTGTTTGCGGTAGAACAAACGTAGTATGTCATTGTTTTAAAGGTACGGGAACCTACGGGAACTAGAACTACGGTCTGGTCTCGATTACGCTAGGGAAAGAGAAAGGGAAAGATTAGTCGTCAGCGGGAAAGTCTCGATCGCACGGAAGCGAGAGAAAAGAGAAGTTAATTGTTAGTGTGCTTGCTAGGATATCGCATCCTATGCCTACGTACTCTCAACAGGTATGAGAGATTAGAGCAGCTGTAGTTTGGCTAACTACGGAAAAACGGTCTCGCTTGCACGAGGGAAAGAGAAGGGATCTCAATTGCCAGGATGCGAGAGAAAAAGGGAAGTTTCAATCGCCAGGACTCAAGAGAAAAGGTTCGGAACAGGACGCACACGCGAAGTCCTAAGACGTAGGAGCGAATGCGTCGTATATCACCCTAAAGGTGTATACTAAACACTCTAGACGAGTGAGAGGAAGCCACTCACTCAACATTTCCCACGTATCAAAATGAAAACTCATAACACTCGGCAGTTGAATAAAAGAGATAAAAGAGATGAAATAAAAACAATGTTACAACAGAGTGGTTCCTTTGACCCTTGACTTTTGCGTGCAAGCTCCATTCCAAGATTTTTCTCTTAGATCCTTGATGATGACGTTTCGAATCAGAACCAATGTGACGCTGAACCATCATAACTCGACTTATAAGAGAAATCAAGCTATAAGAGGTCGCGTGTTCATATCCGTGTCAAAGATAAGATAGAGAAATGATATTGCGAATCATTCTCTAATTGAATCATGTCACGCGGACCAAACCAGAAGAAAGTCAAAATAAAATCAGAAGGAGAAGAGAAATGAGGAGAGAAAGAAATGGTCTCATATCCTACATTATCCATCAACAAATTGATTAATAACGAATTACGGAGGTCTCATCATCGACCAACACAAAATGAAAATGAGATAACAAGTCCAATAACAAATGGAAATAAGAATTCAACTTCTAAAAAGAAAATAAAACTTCTAAGAGAAAAATAAAATCTAAAAGAAATTTAAATGAATATAAGTATAGAAAAATGCTATATAAAAATATATATAATATCTAAAAGAAAAATATAATACATAAATCTTTCTAAAAGAAAATAGTAAAATATATTTACAAGTATTAAAGTATATTAAAACTAAAATAATAATAATAATACAGGGGGTGTACAATCAAACAGACAGGGGGTACAATCCAGAAAAAATAGTTGGGCTCTAAGGCCCAACCACAATCACAAACAGTAGCCAACAAAATCCAAAAGAGGGGGCATAGTAATGAATACGGGGGTATGGCTTAAAGAAAAGGATTGGGCCTTACGACCCACTAACCGAACTAGGGAGTCCAAGAGACTCTTCCTCTTCCTCTGCATTTGGCCAAATGAAACCCTAACTTTCTTTCTTCCTCAACTTCTGCCGCCGCCGACCTTCCCTCACCGTTTCCGTTCTTACTTCGCCGTCACCTCAACTCTCCTTTTGTTCTTCCGTCCTTCAACCTTCTCTGTTCACAAAAACAAAAAAACAAATCCAATAGATAAACGCTCCAGAATCAAACCTCTTCGCTCATTCACGGTGTATCATCAACTCTTGCTTCTGTTGCGAATCTGAGTTTAATCTGTTGTTGTTCACGAAAAAGGATGGTCAAATGAAGTTGACGGAGGGTTTTCGCTGGTAGTCGTTTGACGGAGTTGAGATGGTGACGAAGATAATGGATCGTGTGAGGTTTGAGGCTTGTTGTTGGAGTTAGATCTGAGACTGGATGGTGTTTTGGTCGAAGCTTCGTTGTTGTTGCTTGTTCAGTGAAGATATATGCCGGTTTGGTAAGTCTGTGGTGAAGTTTATGATAGATATGAAGCTGCATGTTGTAGATCATGAAGTGTGGTTGATTGAGATTGCTAGTGATTTCTGGAAAGTGTTCATGGCAGATGACAACTTAGATCCATGGAAAATATGAAGGTTCGTTGATGTTGAAGATTATGGAGATGTTGATTCATTGATGTGTAGGGAAGATCTATGAAGTTTGTGGATCCGGGTCGGAGTTCATATGGAGGATATAAAGATTGGTTGAAAAGTTTCAGATCTGGAAAAATTGTTTATGATTTCTGTAGATGATGAAGGTTGGTGAAGATTTCTGGAAAATTGTAGATGGAGCTATGAAGGTCCGTATGAATGTTCATGAAGATTCGATGAAAAGGATGAACATGATGAATGTTCATATGAAGATTTTGAAGAAACTGGAAAAACGTATGAAGGTGGTTGAACATCGTATGAAGGTTTGAAGGTGTTTCTAAAAAATTTACGGATGAACACATGATGAAAGTTTTAAGATCTGGACAAAACTATGAAGATTTGAATGCTTGTTCATGGAAAGTCTGGAAAAAGTGTTTGAATGTGATGAACATTTTGAAGAACAGGATGAAGATCATGATGAACTTCTGGAAAAAGGATGAAGGTTATGAAGATTTGATGAGTTTTATGGAAAATGAGTATGAACATCATGAACATGTGAAGAAGAAACTGGAAAACCGTATGAACACTATGAAGGTTCATGAACATTCCCGCAGCCTCATGCATTTTCTGGTGAAGTTCCGGTGATATTTCCAGCGGGCTTGATTTGTCCGGTGAGCTGACTTAGGGTTTTTCCGATATGCGTGCAGCCAGCCATTAATGAGAGAGAGTACTGTGCATTTATAGTCTGACACTTGTCACAAAAACTGACGCATTGGGTCTGCAAAAATTGATTAGTTGACTGATCCATGATGTGTTGACAATTAATTAAAGCTGATAGAAATTAAATGCAAGCTGACTTGATTAAAATTAACTAAAAAAAACTTAATGCAACGTGGTTTAAACTAAAAACACTAATTAAAACCTAAATCCAAAAATATTCTACTATCCTAATCAAATTAAACTAGAAAAATCTAACCAAATTCAATCTATATTAATAAAACCTAATTAAAATCTAAAGGAAATAAAAATAAAAACCTAATATAATAAAAACAATTAATTTCTAGAAAATACTATTTAAAAGCTATTAAAAGCTAAAATATCTAAAATAGAAAATAAAAGATAAAAACTAATTAAAATCTAATTTCTATGCCAAAAATTAAGAGACAAATTATAAAAAATTACTAATAATCCAATGAATATCAATTAAATCAATTAACAAAAAATGAGAGAATGTAACGAAATAAACGGTAAAAACCGGACACCGAAATATCCTTAAAAATAACAGCGTAGACCGAATCATCGGGAAGAGCATAAACTCCACAACAAAACCTACTTATTCGAACTGGTTTGAATCGCCTGAGACGCGAGAAAAGGGCTGTAATCCCGATAAAATCAATCCGACTGAAAAAATGCACAATATGCGATATGCAGATGCAAATGCAAAATGAATCAAAACATAAGCCAAATTGCTAGAAACGATTGGTCAAATTTTGGGGTACAACACTTACTGCCACTTGCGAGCCAATATTCAAATTGCTGAGAAATGATGAGGCAGTTGTCTGGAATGAAAATTGTCAAAAGGCTTTCGAAAAAATAAAAGAGTATTTGCAGGAGCCTCTGATATTAATGCCTTCACTTGCTGGAAGACCTTTGCTTAGTATTTAACGGTTCTAGAGAATTCGATGGGTTGCATGCTCGATCAACACAACGAGACAGGTAGGAAGGAACATGCTATTTACTACCTGAGTAAAAAATTCACTGATTGCGAGTCAAGGTACTCAATGCTAGAAAACACATGTTGTGCACTTGCTTGGGCAGCCAAATGCTTAAGGAAATACATGTTAAACCACACAACCATGTTGATTTTTAAGATGGATCCGATTAAATATGTGTTTAAGAAAGAAGCGCTTTCTGGAAGAATTGCTAGATGGAAGACGGTGCTGACATAGTACGACATTCAATATGTTTCCCAAAAGGGCATTAAAGGGAGTATTTTGTCAGATTATCTTGCCGAACAACCAATTGAGGATTATCAAACAGTGAGGTTTGAGTTCCCTGATGAAGATATAATGTTTTTGAAGATGACAGACTGTGACGAGCCTTTGCCTGATGAGGGACCAGAGATTGGGTCTCAATGGAAATTGATTTTTGATGGTGCTGTTAATTCATACGGTAGCAAAATCGGGGCAATTATTACAACTCCTTATGGTTCCCACATACCATTCACTGCCCGATTGACTTTTGCATGTACGAATAATAAAGCTGAATATGAAGCATGCATCGTGGGTCTAGAAGAAGCTATTGATTTGAGAATCAAGAATCTAGATGTGTATGGGGATTTTGTCTTAGTCGTCAATCAAATCAAAGGAGAGTGGGAGACTCGTCAGGCCAACCTGGTGCGTTAGAAGAACTACGCAAGGAGATTGTTGCCATTATTTGATAGAGTCGAGTTTCATCATGTACCCAGAGTTAAAAATCAAATGGCGGATACTTTGGCAACGTTATCATCAATGTATAAGGTGAATTTCTAGAATGAAGCTCCAACAATAACTATCATGCACCTTGACAAGCCAACCTTCGTATTTGCAACTGAAAAAGTGTTGGATGGGAAGCCCTGGTATTTTGACATCATACATTTCCTCAAGACTCAAGAGTATCCGCCTGGGGCATCAAGTAAAGACAAGAAGACTCTAAGGAGGCTGTCGGGAAATTTCTACTTGAAAAAGAATGATGTGTTGTACAAAAGAAACTTCAACATGGTATTGCTACGTTGTATGGATGAGCATGAAGCAAGCTTGCTGATGGAAGAGGTCCATGAAGGCTCTTTTGGTACTCATGCCGGTGGGCATGCAATGTCTAGAAAAATATTGAGAGCAGGGTATTACTGGATGACCATGGAGCCAGGAAATGCCATAAATGTCAGATTTATGCTGATAAAATGCACGGGCCATCGAGCCCTCTAAATGTGTTGACATCTCCTTGGCCATTTGCTATGTGAGGCATTGATATGGTCGGGAAAATTGAGTCGACTGCCTCCAATGGGCATCGCTTTATCTTGGTAGTAATTGATTATTTCACCAAGTGGGTAGATGCAGCTTCCTTTACCAATGTCACCAGGCAAGTGGTTGCTCGTTTTATAAAGAAGAACATCATCTTCCGTTACGGAATACCAGAGCGAAACATTACTGACAATGGTTCGAATTTGAATAATAAGATGATGAAGGAGCTATGCTAGAGTTTCAAAATTGAACACCATAGTTCCTTATCATAAGCGAATAAGAATATCAAGAGGATCGCACAGAAGATAATGGTGACTTATAAAGATTGGCATGAGATGTTGCCCTTTGCTTTACAGGTAATCATACTTCGGTGCATACATCGACTGGGGCAAGGCCGTTCTCGATGGTATATGGTACATAAGTTGTCCTGCCATTAGAAGTCGAGATTCCTTCTTTAAGGGTATTGTTTGATGTAAAACTTGATGAAGCAGAACAGGTGAAGGCTAGGTTGAATTAACTTAGTCTGATTGATTAAAAGAGATTGGCAGTTATCACCCATTGTCGGCTATACCAGAGCAGAATGAAGAAGGATTTTGATCAAAAGGTGCACCCTCGACATTTCCAGATAGGTTACTTGGTGTTGAAGAGGATCCTCCCTCCACAAACACATCACAGGGGCAAATGGACTCCTAACTATGAAGGTCCACACATGGTAAGAAAGGTTTTCTTTGGCGGAGACTTACTACTATCAACCATGGATGGTGAAGATTTTACATCCTCTATGAACACAGACGGATCCAAAAAATACTTTGCTTAAAATAGACCCGCTGGACATAAAAAGTAAGACTAGGCAAAAATGGGACATCCCAGTGAACCATAAAAAGAAAAGGTTCGAGAAAAAATTAGGGATAAAAAGAAAAAATAATAAACCTGCAAAGTTGAAAACATGAAAATGCGACTTTGGAAAAAATGGGTATTCCGGTGGATTGAAAACTTGCAAGGGCGATCCAGGAAAAAATTAGGGATTTAAAAGAAAATAACTACGGTCTGTGTTTGATCTGTGAATGCGTTTTGACTCATGGAAGTCCTGAAGGGTAAAAATCAGTTCAATCAGTCTCTTCAAAAGGAAAAACATTGGTGAAACATCGAAGACATACGAGTCATAGTCGAGTCGATATATGGTGGTTGTCTGTTTCCATATTGTCGACATTTGTATATTTCTTATTGTACTTTTTGTGCAATTATCTCTTTTCAGGAATTGCATATGTTGTAATTTTCCTATTTATAGGCCTTTTTCAATCAATAAAGTATTATCCACTCAAAGAGCTTCCCATTTCCTATTTTTCCTTTTACTGTTTTGTTTGTAAAAAGGGGTGTCTGATATTTTTGTTAAACTTTACATGTGAAAACATTGGGGCATTACAAGTCATATTGGAAAGAATGAATTTACTTGATTGATGTCATGGATGGTAACCAAAACAACCATTTTTATACAGGCCTTTTGTTGTTTGTTGGTTGTTTTTAGGATGACATGATCTTTTTCCCAAGTAGAGCTTATTTCCCCGATGAGCTTTCAGGGGTTGATTACATTAGTCAGGGTGTAACATGTGTTGCACCCCAAATTTTGACCCCTTAGATATTCATCATCATTTTAGGATCATTTTCATTTGATTACCTAACCTTAACCTATTTCAAGTTTGTTTTTGTTAGGATACAGGTGAATTAGGGTTTCGTACAGTCAAGAATCGAGGTTTTGATGGTTTAATCAGTCAATGTATTGGATTGATTCTCCATGAAATAATTCTCCACATCATCAAAGACACTCCATTGGGTCTAGTATGAATCCAATTTGAGGTTGTCACCCAAAGATTAAAGACAACACAGTTCAGGATCCCCGATTAGGGTTTCTGATCAGGAAAAGTCAACTATAGTTTGACTTTTGATTTAAAAGGTATTTCAATGATGGAATTATGGTCCATGAAGTTCATATGGCTTAGTGAAGTCCACTCAAGGAGTTTTTTTAGCTTTCACTTAAAGTATTTGATGTTGTTATATCAAGCTTATTATGGTTACAACATTGTCATGTTGGTTCCTATTGGGGCTAGATTCTCTTTGGTTCTTGTTGAGATTCAAGTGTTGTTAGACTACAATTTAAGGCAAATCATGTGTGTGCTGAATTTGGTAAAAGTATGAATGTGCGCCATTGTAACAGATTGTATATTGTGACATTGTTATGTCAAATTTATATTCAATGTTGTCTAGTGCATTTCTCTTACTAAAACATGTTGAAAGGCCACTCCATCATGTATGAGTGGAACAAGGTGTTGGACAAATAGGAATGTCACCATATTTGGGATTTCACTGCTGTTAGAGGTAGGATTTATCACCTATATTGGAGTTGATATGCCTTGTACGGGGGTTAACCTTTTTTTTGATGGCCTGCTTTCTCTTAAACTTGACATTATGATGTTAGGTTCTTGTTTTTACCTAGTGATTATGTTATTTTCTTAGAGTGGAATTCAGGCCAGGGTTTGATTGTTCAAAGCTTTGTGTTGATCATTTTTGTTGAGTTCACACTCACTGCCACCAAAACCATTTTACTCTTAACCAAAGCTTGTTAGGGATTTAACTTTTGTCCCATCTTGTAGTAGGTTTAGACAGTCTGTTGACAAGGTTAAGGTTGGAACTCATAGTTATGGTTGCTAGAACCTGGATCTCATGCCAAGTTGTAGATGGTGACTGTCATTAGGGAAGTTTGTGGATATGTTGTTCTTTTATGTACTACACTGTTGGAATTTTGGTGCATTGTCATGCTGAGCTTGAACCTCTCACTGAAAGCTAGTGGTGTCTTTGCTGGCATGGCCTAGTAGAGTTTGGAATCTGGTAGTTTTTCTCATCTACCATGATATGGTGAGGAGAGGTTTTCCTTGTGAGAACTCTCTTTTGGACTTGTAAAGTCTGTTGGATGATTGAAGTATAGGATTGATGATGATGCTAGCTTCATCATGTTAAATTTCATATGTAGTGCTTTTAGGACTGTCCATAGTTTATGAACCACTGTGCCATAATCCCACCTTCTAGTCATTTCAAGTATTTGATCATGTCGCTGTTATGGTGATTAAGTATTTGGTTTGAACTTGCTGCCTAGAATTCACTTTTGTAAGGACATAATACCTTGAATCCATCTAGGACTGCTTTTAGAGACTGAGTTTGTTAGTTGTGCTTGTCTACTACCAGTTTCATTTCACTTAATGAGGGGATTCGTTTACTGTTGTGATTGCCATCCAAGGGGATTTGGGGACAAATGAGTTTGTTAAACCATTTTTCTTACTGTCATGAATGTGCATTTCATGGTGAGACCAGTTTAAGTTGGCCTGCTGGTGCTAAACATGTGTGTGCATTCTGTTCATAATGTAAGCATGTGGTTGAGGCATTTTCTTAATAGAACCTCTTCAATTTTGTTCTTGCATTGAGAGAATTCTTAGGTTTTTTTGCTCTTTGAGTTGCTGCCAGAATGGTAATTGGAAGTCATCAATGTGCATTAATTGAAATACCAAAGCATATTGATTGTCATGTTCTGAATATTGTTAGCTTCTGATCCATGAACTCATTGTTTCATTGAGGACTATTTTGAAGTTGGTTGGTGTCACACCCTAATTTTTGACCTTAAGATCTCACCTCCTTGTGCATTTCTTGTGTGGCATATATTTTCTTTTGTATGTGTTTATTATGGCTAACCAGGTGTGCAGATGCAGCGATATCAAACGTTAATCCCCATAAGTCAAGCGTTTCAAAATAATCATGCTAATTTAAGGATTCTAAGATCTTTCTATTTCCGGTTTCAATGGGATTATATGGGATCAATAGCTGACAGCTACAGTATAGCCTGAGATGAATCATGAGTGTTGTGTCATTGTGATTCCAACTATCACCTTGGAATCTATCATCTCAAGTTCAGGTTGGATTAAAGCCCAAATTAGTGTAGTTTATATAATCTAGTTCTAAAGATCAAAGTCAAACTTACGAGGTTTTCAAAAGGAAGTTGGAGGCTTAATCTTATCCAAGCTCACAAATAATTCATACTACTAAAGATGCCGCATGCTTTGAAAGTAAAGACCCATGCCAAGCGAAATAGAATCTCGTAAAACTTAATTCACGACGAACTCTTGTCGGACTTGTGCAAGGATGCTTTGTGGAATTATTTTGTTCGAATCCAATTATTTTCAGGATATAACAATTGGATTTCAACTAGATAAGTTTCCTATTGGCATAAAGTGGGACTTTTTCTTTAATTACTAAATAGAAAAGTGTTTCCAAGCAGTGAATTCTGGTACAATTGATACGGCTGTTCCGATCTTGAACTCATTTAAAACACGTGAAGATTGCATGCTACCATTAACTAAGTTGCAAATTAGAGGTTATTTACATAAGAGAATACAAGCTTTGGAAAACAAGATAACGGTCATGTCGTGCCACTTATAACTCCTTCAAGTCCGGCATCCACTATCAAGGAAATCCACCGTCGACGTCATATGGCTATGGTTGAGGACCCGCGAAACTCCCTCTCTTATCAAATGTCGTTTCTAACCTTGGTACCATCACTTGCCCCGCAACTTGTACCACCCTGTTAAAACAAAGCCTCGAACCGAGATATGCGTTGCGGCGGTACCATAGCATGTATGCATCCCTGTTGCAAAATAAAGTCCAAGTTGGATATTAGATGAAGATAAAACAGATTCCAGTACAATTATTGAACACAAGTAACAACATACATCTACTGCAGCTGCATTGTAAAAAGTCACAGAGCCTCCATACCTTATCAGTTTCGTCGGTTTTGCCACGGAAGGAGGTCCGTACCTCGCAAAGACATAAGGGCCAGCAACTCCCTTCTTTTCCTCATTTATCTGAAGGTGTCTACAGCTCCCGCTCTCAGTATCCCTGCACTCAACGGAACTTTCGTCATCAGTCGGTCATTATCAAGAATATTGAATCCGCATCTCTCTCCAACCTGTCAAAGCAGCTCACTAAACAGACACCATTTTGAAAAAAAGCAAAGTGAAAGCATAAGAAATTAATTTTAAGCCTAAAGCCCTCAGTTTAAGCTCATCATCGGGCGAAGCTTCGAGCGGCTGGAAGGACGTCAACAAGAGCTGCCGCCAGCATCCTACCAAGCATTGAAGCTATTGCAAACTCGGACAAGGCAGCATCAACTTGGTTCAGACATAGTGTCGTCATCACCATTATATCCTTTCTAGCCGATGGCACAAGACCGGTAGCTTCCATACTCATGTTCACCCCTGGAAGAAAAAGAGGAAAAGTCATCAGTATGTCTCTAACAGCCCGAGCATCCATCATGAAGTTTCAGACAACGAGTATTTATTAGAAGAATCATGCGCAAGTGCAGTAGTCGCAAGCACGCCTTGGCACACAAAGATAGCAAGTCATCTCAACAAGCACCAACAAGTAATTCTGCATCAGCAAGTATCTGCAAACAGGCATAACTAACAATAGCAAGCAAATATAGCAACAGCCCAGCAAATGGCAGGTCGCGGCATCTGCAAGCATTCTCAAAAGCATCAGCAAACAAATATCCGCAATGCAGCATAAACAATATCAGTAACCAACACCAAGCAACAGCAATATGGAGTCCAAGAATGGGAAAGTAGAGACAAATTTAGCCCTCAGTTTAAGTCCATCATCGGGCTAAAAATCGGGCGGCCAGGAGGACAACAACCAAGGTTATCGTCAACTCCTTACCGAACGCCGAAGAAATCAAATCCGGACGAACATTGCAACCACCTTTAGAACAGCTCTCAGCATTGGTTCAAGGACAGCAAAGATATCGAAAGCAACAATCCTGGCTCACAGTTCAGACCGCCGTGTCATCATTACCGTTACACTTTTCTCGGCACCAAAACGAAGACCAGCGAATTCTGAACTAATCAGTAATAGCCTGAAAGAAGAAGAGGAAAATTAGTAATATCAGCAACAAGTATCAGTCTCACACAAGCTGCACCAGTCAAGGCATCAACGATAACGGGACAGGGCATCTCAACTTCAGACAGCTACGAATAAGTTCGCAACAAGCCACTCCAAATAAGCCATATGCAAGAGCATCTCCAGAATGTTGTTCCATACCAATTTCAAGCCATTTCCCCCTGCTGATTTCGTGGCTGCTCAGAGTTGGCCTGTGGAAAGAATCCAAACGCAAAACTCCTTATCTCAGTCCCAACACGGATATACGCAGAATGGCCTCAGATGTAGCATCATTATTACTACCAGCAGCAGCAGTTGCAACTACAACAATGTACCCAATCGCAACAACAATCCCTCCAACCAATCCCAGTTTGATCTTCGAGTGGCATCTCTAGAGACCGCTCCGTCCCCTAGGAATGACCACGACAAACACGTTCACTCCCTTGCCGTATTTGCTTTGGGCTGTTCATTCAGTGGCCCAACAACAGCGTATTCGCTTTCCACACCTACAAGCGCAAAAAAATCAAGTTAGCAAAATCAATCAGAGAATATCCCACAAAGATTCAGAGAATATCCAATCACAAATCCTCAATACATTGAACTGGGACAGTTAACGAAATTGATATAATATCAAAGATTTGGTTTTCATTTAACGGATATTAAACAAGATTGGACGAAAAGGGAAAAGTTTCAAATATTTGTCCAGACCAAAAGGGAAAATCCCAATCAATAATCAAATCAGCAGTCAATACTCATCAAAATCGTTTTCAATTCTGAGACCTATATAAAGGGGGAATCTGAGAACGAGAGAGGGACCGAAAAAAACCCTAGAGCTACCGAAAACGGATTCGAAAACCTAGATTGAGAGAAGAGAGAACACTTAGCTTTTCCGTGATTGAAACCGCTGCACGCAGCTGTCGGTTCAACAAGACGAGGCGCCGTTCCCCCTTCCAAACATCACCTCCGTCGCTAATCTTTGGGTAAGGCTTCATTTTTTGCAATGGTCATTGAACCTATTGATCTTTTTTTTGTGTTGCAGGTTTAAAAAGGAATCGAAACCAAGAAAGAGATGGTGAACGGAAGAAATCGAAGGAGGGTCGTGAGAGAGGAGGAGCCGTCGCGATTTAGGGGAAACCTAGGGTTCCTTCGTGTTTTCCTTTTCTTTTTTCTCTGTTTTGTTTACTATCTGTATAATTAAGTGCATAATCACCACACATACACAATATCACTCACTAATCAGTCACTAATCCGCCATTAACCCACTAAATCACTTTTTTTAATCAGCCGTTTTAAACCAATTAACTTAATCTTTTACTTAATATTTATTTAACATTTAATCATCAGCTTTTATAAATTAAGTAATTAGTAGTTTATTTGTCTATTTATTCATTTTAATCAACTTCCTATTTATTTAATTAACCTATTTTATTAATCTATCATTAAAAAAAATTTAACCCACTTCACTACTTTTTTTAAACAATTTAGTATTTACTTCAATAAAAATAAAATAAACTTATTTTCAAATTTAATAACCTATTTAATAACAAAAACTTTTATTTAATAAAAAAAAACTAAAACCATTTTATAATTAGCTTGTTTTTTAATAATTATTAAAACCTTTTTCTAAAAAAAAAATTTGAACTTTAACAAAATAGGAGAACTTTCTTTTAATAAAACATGATAATTTAAAATAATTCAAAATTTATTTTTAAAACTAGTATAACATTTTCTTGAAAATCAATTCATCTAAATTCAACACTTTTCTTAAAACAAATAAATAACTTTTTTTCCTAAAATCAACTTCATCAAACAATAAAACTTTTATAATAAAATCAATTCACATGAATCAATCAACATTTTCTTATAATTCGAACTGAAATCAACTTTGACAATTAAAATCAACCATATCGTAAAATTCAATCGATCGTGCACATTCACAACACATTTGTACACCCAGCGCTTTCATGCGTATGCTTTATTATTTCCGCTTTTTACTTATCCACAACTCACACACTCACTTAGCGCTTTCATGCGTACTTGTATGGTTTACTTTTCCGCAATTTACCTTACAGTCATTTACAATTATCGCAATTTATATTTATGCATCGCATTTCGTCCAAAGGAAAAACCTACGCATAATTCAACGTTGTGTGTAGTTGCACATCATTTGCATCATAATCCCTTCGATCCTTGATCCCATTCAAGTTGATCGCTTAAGTATAAGACCTACCCCATAGGAAGGACCTTGTCTTTATCTTTACAACTTAGACAAACAATATTCAAACATTCAATTCAACATACAATATTCAAACATATTAGAGAAAGATGCCAAATCATCTTAAGCGAGATAGAATCTCCACCCTACAACAATACAATCAAGCCGTAGGGACTTTGCCTTAAGAGAAATAAAGGCATACTCGTCAAACAATCCGAGTACTTAAGCTCTTTTCTTAAGACGATGCAAAGACTATTTTCCTACACACTTATGGTGGCTAAAACTAAGTAATCTCCCTTAAAATGAAGACACATCTCTTCTCCTAAAGTCAATCAATCAACTACCCTAAACCCGTAGGAACTTTGACCACAGTCAAAGAACTCCTCTAACCCTTTAGGTGAACTACAAGTACTCTGATTCCACTCCCGTAAGGATATGTAGGCATAAGATGCGATATCTTATCGAGTATACTTAGATATAAACCCCTAGGTCTTTAAACCTTTAAGCAGATAAACACTTAGCAATAAACAATAATAAAACAAGAGGTTCCTGTAGAGTACTACAAAAACTTAGGATGCTAGTACCTTCCCTAAGTTTAACCAACCCCCGAATCTAAAACTCTCTAAACCTTGCATTTGCATTGCATTGTGGGAATTTCGATCTTTATCCCTTCCTTTGGACAAATCAAAGTTCGGTTGCAAATTGAATTAAAGATTCAAACTAATCAATAGTTTGGTATCAAAATTTCACCGCGACAGAAATGGCGACTTCACTGGGGAATCTCAGTGGGTTTCCCTATCTTGCTTTACTTGTTTATTGCTTTATATATTTGCTTACTTGATTATTTGTTTTGGGCTGTGATCCTCGAGTGGTGAGACGAATTCCTACACCCGGACTTGAGTGAACTTAAGATAGGATAGTGATATGTTCAAAGAGGCTTATAGGGGGTGGAATCCCGACCAAGCTGACTTGAAAATCACGCTCAATTGAGGCCCTCTCGAAAGTTGTATTGTTGAATGAATCCTTAATCGTGAAAACATGCACTATATTCGATGTTGGAGCCTATGATATTGAGAACCGTAGTTACCTTAACCCCACTTTGACTTTTATTAGGATGTAGTGCGGGGCTATGAGGGGGTACCCCCCGAAATAGTGCTACACGATGCTACACTCGAAAGAAGTTCTCTTGAGAATATTATTAACCCCCGAGTACTTGGGAAGTAGATAATATCCAAAAGATGGGCTAATGACTTTGGGAACTTTATTAGAACCTTGTTCGGCAGGTACAATCAACCTTTAGTTCAAATCCTTTGGGAATGGGTATACCTTCGCCCCATGCTCGTTGCTAACCTAGGGTCTCCTTTTGTCTGTTTATCCTTATGTTTCTATGTGCCTACTTGTGTTTGTTGCATTCATAAAGCATCATACCGCATTGGACTTCATGGGATTTACCTTTGTTTATAAACATTGTAGGGTATTATGGATCCCAATAGAAGACACACTCTGAAATACACTTTTAAAAGTCCCAAGTTGGATGACCTAAAGAAGTTGGTGACCTTGATTGAAGACCAAGAGAAATTCAAGAGCAAGTATGGGAAGCTGATATCCTTATTGAGTCGACAAGTAGACGAAGGACTCCTGTCCACTTTATTGCAATTCTATGATCCACTGTACCACTGCTTTACGTTTTCAGACTTCCAACTATTACCTACGTTGGAAGAATACTCCTTTTTGGTTGGTTTACCTATCTTAGAAGAGTCTCCTTTCCCTTTCCTAGAAAAAGACCCCGATGAAAGAGAAATTGCTAAGGCCCTTTGTCTAAAAGTATCAGACGTCAAGGGAAATCTGATTAGTAAAGGCAGTATTTTTGGTTTAACTACGAAGTTCTTAATCAGTAAAGCAATGTTTTATGCCGATTATACGAACAAGACTCCATTCGAGGCGATCTTTGCCTTACTTGTTTATGGAGTGTTTTTGTTCCCAAGTTTTGAAGGGTTCGTCGACCTCAACGCAATTAAGATCTTTTTGAAGAACAATCCAGTATCGACTTTATTGGGTAATGCTTACCATTCTATACACCTCCGAAACTTCTATGGTGGAGGAATGATCACCTGCTGTGTGCCCCTATTCTACAAGTGGTTTATTTCGCACTTGCCGAGGTCTACTTCCTTTTTAAGTCTTGATAGGGGGCTTTGGTCTTCAAGAGTTATGGCATTGACCCACTCAGACATCATTTGGTACAATCGAGTATATGATGGAACCTTAATCATTGATGGTTGTGATGACTTTGCTAATGTACCATTACTCAGTTTTAATGGAGGGATCAGTTACAATCCGGTCCTAGCCCGTCGACAATTGGGATTTCCATTGAAGGAGCCGCCTAAGAGTGTCCAAGTAGAGAATATTTTCTTTAGGGAAGACCAGGAACTCCTAGACAAGGTTTTAGTTGCATGGAACCACTTACACAAGAAAGGGAAAGAAAGCCTTGGGTAGCTTAATTGTGTGTCTTTAGAACCCTACCTTTGGTGGGTCAGAGAAAGGGCAATCAAGCTAAAGATGCCCTATTCCCGTCAAGATCCCATTAGCTCCAAGGAGAGAGCCCACTTATGTCTTTATGTCTGAAGCCGAGAAGCTAGAGGTGTCCTTAAGGAAGTCTCAACATGAGCTGGAATCCTGGAAGAACAAGTACCATGTAGCAGTGGCAGAAAATGACGACTGTCAGAAGCAGAAGGCTGAACTTCAAAAGGAAATGGATGAACTTCAGAAACAGCTACAATTGAAGGATGAAGAGCTACTCCCCTGCAAGAAGAGGAAAGTCATGGAGGATTTATTTTTCTCCGACCCACAATGCACTATTTGGAAACTAATTGTGGAGAATCTTATCCGTGAGAAGACGCAGCTAGAAGAGCAGCTCAAGCAGTAGAATTCGAAACTTCTTTAGTGTCTTTACTAGCTTTTATTTAGGTGTTATTTGGGACTTTTAAAAGCAATTATTTGTATTCCGTTTCGAAATTAATAAAAAAAAACGTCTTCTTTTATTATGATGCTTATAAATAGTTGGAGATCCCATGAAGTCCTACTCATATTGCATTACATTCTTTCTTTATTCATTTCAAGAAACTCAATTTCTCAGGTATTGTAACCATGGATTTCAAAAGAGTACTCCGTTTTGTAATGCTTCGATCATCAAAATAAAATAAGTTTTTTTCTCCAGGTTACAATACCAGAATAATTTGAGTTTCTTGAAAGTTTCACACTCATTTGCATTTTACATAAGCATAGCATCGTTTGCATTCCAGGGTCTCACTCTTGCTTCATCTCCGCAGAACAAGCTGAATCACCAATACAACACTCGAGCTAGTCAACGCCAGAAGATGGATCAACTAGAGCAAGAGAACAGAGTGCTCCGTGATGAAGTTGCAAGTATGAAAGAAAGTTTGGAGAAGTTGAATGGTCTGGTGGAAGCCTTGTCTAGTCAAATCTCGATCAACAATCAAGAAGTCCCAAGGACTGTTGTATCCGAAGTGACGCCAACACCGATCCCAGTGGTGTCTTCTGTTGCTGAGGTATCCTACAGTATGCCTCAAGGTTTCCCGTGGGGATTGTCCCCTAATTTATTTTCGGCCGGCTACCGTCCGCCTGTGTCTGAAATCCCTGTTGTGACCACTGTTCAAGCTGCTCCTGTTGTTTCTGCTGTGATGACTACTGCATCTCCGCATGTGAATGTTGTTCCGTATATTCTGGATGAACCAATTTTACATGGGCCGCCAACCGAAACTGTGGGCTTAGAAGAGAGGATAGATGGATTTCAAGATCAGTTTTCTAAAATACAAAAGGAGTTGAGAGCCCTTCGTGGAAAGGACTTATTAGGTAAGAGTGCTTCTGAGCTGTGTTTGGTGCCAAACGTTAAGGTCCCACCGAAGTTCAAAGTCCCTGATTTTGAAAAGTACAAGGGGAATACTTGCCCTCAGAGTCATCTCATTATGTATGCCAGGAAGATGTCTGCCCAAACTGATAATGATCAACTACTCATTCACTACTTTCAAGACAGTTTGACAGGCGCCGCACTCAAGTGGTATATGGGGTTGGATAATGCGAAGATTCGAACTTTCAATGATCTAGGAGGAGCCTTTGTCAAACAGTATAAGTACAACGTGGACATGGCGCCCGACCGAGATCAATTGAGAGCAATGGCACAAAAAGATAAGGAGAATTTCAAAGAATATGCTCAGCGTTGGCGCGAGTTGGCCGCGCAAGTCACACCACCTTTAGAAGAAAAAGAGATGACCAAGATTTTTCTGAAGACTCTGGGTCCTTTCTTTTATAAGAAGATGTTAGCTAGCGCGCCCAGTGACTTTACTGAAATGGTCAATATGGGAATGCGTTTAGAAGAAGGTGTTCGCGAAGGAAGATTGACCAAAGAAGAGAGCGCTCCTAAAAGGTATGGGAACAGTTTTGTGAAGAAAAAGGAACAAGGTGTGAATGCCATTCAAAAGGGACAATTCAGAAAGAGATATATGCCACCACATCAAGTTGCAGCGGTATCGCCAGTGTTTAATGCTCCGGCTTATCAGCTACAGTCTCCGCAACCCTATCAGCAACCTCAGTCTCCCGCTGCTCAACAACCCCAACTTCAGCAGAATCGGCCATCCAGCAATCAAGGTCGTGTGTATAGAAAGAAAAACTTTGATCCGATCCCAATGACATATGCTGATCTATTTCCCGCTTTGATTAAAAAAAGGTCATATTCAAGACGAGAGCTCCACCTCCGGCTCCCACGAATCCTCCCCCTTCTTATAGAGCTGACAAGTTTTGTCCTTACCATCAAGGTGCTCCAGGACATGATATTGAGAGTTGTTTCGGTTTGAAGATGGATGTCCAGAGGCTCATTAAAAATGGAATCTTGTCTTTTAGGGATTCCGACCCTAATGTACAGAAGAATCCATTACCACCACATGGTTCGCCCTCTGTCAATATGATTGAAGATTGTTTGGAAAGTGATGGCCAAGAAGTGTCAAATGAAGAGGATGAAGAAGTTTGTGTCATAGTACCCCACTTTAAGGAAGTGGAACGTATAGAGATTGTTTACAATAGCAAGAAGCCAACCGTTACTCCTTTAGTGATCAATGTGCCTGGACCTGTCCCTTATACCTCTAGTAAGGTCATCCCTTACAGATAGAATGCTACTATGTTGGAGGATGGGAAAGAAGTACCTTTACCCACTGTACCCTCAGTCGTTAATATTGCAGACGTCAGTAGAGTGACAAGAAGCGGTCGAGTTTACCCGACTGTGCCACTGAAAGAAAAAGAAGCTTTGTCCGAACCATCAGGCTCAAAAGACCCAACTGTGGGGAAATATGGTGGGTCTAATTTATCCAACTCCGATGAATGTTTGAAAGTAATCAAAAGAAGTGAATATAAGGTTGCAGATCAGCTTCTGCAAACCCCATCGAATATTTCTGTGCTACAATTGCTGATGAGTTCTGAGGCTCATAGAGAAGCGCTTCAGAAGATTTTGGAGCAAGCCTATGTCGAGCAGGATGTGACTATGGAACAATTTGACAACATCATTGGCAGTATTACTTCAAGTGATAATCTGGGTTTCAATGAAGACGATCTCCCAGAAGAAGGAAGGAAACATAACATGGCTCTACATATTTCCGTGAACTGTGGAAATGACTCTCTGTCCAGTGTGCTGGTTGATACTGGACTGTCCCTAAATGTAATGCCTAGAACTACTCTATCTAAGCTATCGTATCAAGGACCATCGATGAGGCCAAGCCGCGTTATTGTCAAAGCCTTCAATGGGTCAAGGAAAACGGTAATTGGTGAGGTCGATTTGCCCATGACTATTGGATTACAGACTTTTATGATCCCGTTTCAGGTCATGGACATTCGTGCCGCCTATAGCTGTTTGCTAGGGAGGCCATGGATACATGAAGCTGGAGCAGTTACTTCTACCCTGCATCAGAAGTTGAAATATGTTTTTGAGGGGAAAATAGTTACAGTTTGTGGAGAGAGAGCTTTGGTGGTAAGTCACTTGTCATCATTCTCATATGTCGAAGTTGAGGAAGAGGTTGGCACGCAATTTCAAGCTCTGTCTATTGTGGGTGAGGGTGCCCAGAAGTCTCAAGCATCCATGTCATCATTCAAAGACGCACAACGAGTAGTGAACAGTGGTCATCAGACAATGTGGGGTAAGGTGTTGTCTTTGCCAGAGAACAAAAACAAGGAAGGCCTCGGTTTCACCAACAGTTCTGCCCAACAAATTACCAAAAGTCAAGGGTTCCCGCTGATCAATGAAGTGTTCCGTAGTGGAGGAGTCGTCCATCATTCTCAGGTTAATGTTGTGTTAGAGGATGAACTTGAAGGCTATATATCAAATGGCTCCGCCAGGTCCTCCATTCCTTACGAAGACTATGAGCCCTATATGGAAGATCCAGGCTATGTTTCAGATGAATTTGACTATACCTTTGGAGTTTATGCCGTCACCGAGGAAGATCCAGATGAAGACATCCCAGACTTTGTGACCCCAGGTGTCGTGGTCAAGAATTGGAGTGTGGTTGAAGCCCCTACTGCCATTCATATATCTAAGTAAAACATTTGTTTAAATTTTCGCTCTGCCCAAGGCGAAACTGCATTTATTAGGGCTTACTTTTCAATAATTCCCCTTGCTCTGCCCAAGGCAAAGGTGACTTTGTTGGGCGTGTCTTTTCGGTTTTGCTATCATCAATAAACTACTTTCATTTACATTTGCGTTTTATATTTATTCACGATGTTGGAAAATAATAAGTAGCATCTCGCGTACACACACTTTCCACTTTACAAAACAAAAACTTATTAAAGTCACATCACTTGTGCAGATTGCCGCATAAATTACAACCTGGGAATAATGATCCACTACCTTCTCCGAATTTTGAATTTCCTGTGTACGAAGCTGAGGACGAAGAGGATGATATCCCAGAAGAAATTTACAGATTGCTTGAAAAAGAGGAAAAAGCTATCCAACCTCATCAAGAGCCGGTGGAAATAATCAACTTGGGATCAGAAGAAATCCGTAGAGAAGTGAAAATTGGAGCTCTGCTCAAACCCGATGTGAAGAAACAGCTGATTGATTTGCTTGGAGAGTTTGTCGATGTGTTTGCTTGGTCGTATCAAGACATGCCTGGATTGGACACAGCTATAGTCGAACATCATTTGCCGTTAAAGCCAGAGTGCCCGCCGATAAAACAGAAGCTCAGAAGGACTAGACCTGACATGGCTCTAAAGATTAAGGAAGAGGTACAGAAACAGATTGATGCAGGTTTCCTTGTTACCGCCGAGTATCCACTGTGGTTAGCTAACATTGTACCCGTTCCGAAGAAGGATGGTAAGGTTCGCATGTGTGTAGATTACAGAGATTTGAATAAAGCCATTCCGAAAGATGATTTCCCATTACCTCACATTGACATCTTGGTAGACAACACCACGAGATATGAGGTTTTCTCTTTCATGGATGGTTTTTCAGGTTACAACCAGATTAGAATGGCTCCCGAGGACAGAGAAAAGACGTCATTCATCACGCCCTGGGGCACCTTTTGTTACAAAGTTATGCCGTTTGGATTAAAGAATGCAGGGGCGACATATCAGAGAGCTATGACTACCTTGTTCCATGATATGATGCACAAAGAGATCGAGGTGTATGTAGATGATATGATAGCTAAGTCGAAGACCGAGGATGACCATGTTAAACACCTGGCTAAGTTGTTTGGTCGTTTGAGGGAATGCAAGCTCCGCTTGAACCCCAATAAATGCACATTTGGAGTACGATCGGGGAAACTTGGGTTTCATTGTTAGTCAAAGAGGGATCGAAGTAGACCCTGACAAAGTGAAAGCTATCCGGGAAATGCCAGCTCCCGCCACCGAGAAACAAGTCAGAGGATTCTTGGGACGTCTGAACTATATCTCCAGGTTTATATCCAACATGACCGCTACATGTAAGCCTATTTTCAAGCTTCTGAGGAAAGAACAAGGATACGTTTGGACTGAGGACTGTCAAAAGGCTTTCGATAGTATCAAGGAGTATTTGCTTGAACCACCTATCCTGATACCGCCAGTTGAAGGACGACCTTTGATTATGTATTTGACCGTTTTAGAAGATTCAATGGGTTGTGTACTCGGTCAGCGAGACGAAACAAGAAAGCAAGATCATGTCACTTATTACTTGAGCGAGAAGTTTACTGATTATGAAACAAGGTACACTATGTTGGAGAAGACTTGTTGCGCTTTGGCGTGGGCCGCCAAGCGTTTGCGCCAGTATATGTTGAATCACACTACTTGGTTAGTCTCAAAGATGGATCCTATCAAGTATATTTTTAAGAAGCCCGCTTTGACTGGGAGAATTGCTAGATGGCAGATGTTGTTGTCCGAGTATGATATCGAGTACCATACTCAGAAAGCTATTAGAGGAAGTGTTTTGGCTGATCATCTGGCTCACCAACCCATTTTGGATTATCAACCCTCCAACGATGACTTTCCTGATGAAGATGTTATGTTCTTGAAGATGAAAGATTGTGAAGAACCCGTACATGGTGAAGGACCAGAGCCAGGTTCTCAATGGGGTTTAATCTTTGATGGAGCTGTCAACGCTCATGGAAAAGGGATAGGTGCTGTTATTGTGACTCCTCAAGGGACCCATTTCCCATTTACCTCTAGATTAACATTCCAGTGTACTAATAATGAGGCTGAGTACGAGGCATGTATTATGGGTCTTGAAGAAGCAATCGATCTGAGAATTAAGAATTTAGATGTGTTTGGTGATTCTGCAGTGGTAATCAACCAAATCACTGGTGAATGGATAACTCGACATGATAATTTGGTCCCATACAGGGATTATGCTAGAAGACTATTACCGTTCTTTGATAGGGTTGAGTTTCATCATATCCCTCGTGATGAGAACAGAATGGCAGATGCGTTGGCAACTTTAGTCTCGATGATCGTGGTAAACTTTTGGAACGAGTGCCCTTGGATTGAAGTAAAACGTCTTGATAGACCTGCCTACGTCTTTGCTGTCGAAGAAGTTGAAGATGGCAAACCTTGGTACTACGACATCGAAATTTTTCTCAGAACTCAAGAATACCCTTTAGGAGCTTCCAACAAAGATAAGAAAACTTTGAGAAGGTTGGCTGGAAATTTCCTTTTGAGTAACAACGTGTTGTATAAACGGAATTTTGACATGGTCTTGCTGAGATGTGTTGACAAACAAGAAGCGGATATGTTAATGTCGGAAATTCACGAAGGATCTTTTGGCACTCATGCCAACGGACATGTTATGGCTAAGAAGCTTTTAAGGGCTGGATATTATTGGATCACAATGGAATCAGATTGTTACAAGTTTGCTAGAAAGTGTCACAAGTGTCAGATTTACGCAGATAAAATTCACGTGCCTCCGACTTTGTTGAATGTTATCTCATCCCCGTGGCCGTTCTCTATGTGGGGAATCGATATGATTGGAATGATAGAGCCGAAAGCATCTAATGGACACCGATTCATCTTGGTAGCCATTGATTATTTTACCAAGTGGGTCGAGGCGGCTTCCTATGCTAATGTAACTCGACATGTGGTTGTCAAATTTATCAAGAATCAACTTATTTGCCGATATGGTGTGCCAAGCAGAATTATTACAGACAATGGTTCCAATCTGAATAACAAGATGATGAAAGAGCTGTGTGAAGAATTCAAGATCGAGCATCACAATTCTTCTCCTTACAGACCAAAGATGAATGGGGCTGTTGAAGCCGCCAACAAAAACATTAAGAAGATCATTCAGAAAATGGTTGTTACTTACAAAGATTGGCACGAAATGCTCCCATTCGCCCTACATGGATATCGTACGATGGTACGCACATCGACTGGGGCAACTCCATTTTCACTTGTCTACGGTATGGAAGCAGTACTCCCGATAGAAGTTGAGATTCCTTCTATGAGGATCTTGGTGGAGGCAAAGTTATCAGAAGCCGAATGGTGTCAGAACAGATATGATCAGTTGAACTTAATCGAAGAAAAGAGGATGGCTGCGCCATGCCATGGGCAGTTGTATCAGCAGAGGATGAAGAAGGCATTTGACAAGAAGGTTCGACCCCGGGTATTCAAGGAAGGTGACCTTGTGCTCAAGAAAATCCAGTCTTTCCTCACTGACATCAGAGGAAAATGGGCCCCGAATTATGATGGACCATATGTAGTAAAAAGGGTTTTGACAGGAGGCGCTTTGATGTTAGCAACAATGGATGGAGAAGAGATCACTCGCCCCGTGAATACAGACGCTGTCAAGAAGTACTTTGTTTAGGAGAAGCAGGACATTATTCCCTTTATGTAATCGCTATTATTTTCCAACACTGTAACATCGGGTCACGCTTTTCTGCTGACCACCGTTCAATAAAAAGTTTTTCACTTACCATAAATCTGTATTCTTGATAGCAAATCCGAATTGATTTAAACTTTTTCAAAACTTTGTTCTACTCGATATATGAATAACAAAAGGATGACCGAGGACGTTTATTTCGTCTGAGGAAAAACAACAATGTTATGTGCTTCTCCAGGACAAGAGGATTTATCTTATCCAGACACGAAGGTTGCCTCTATTCGAAGACTTTCTTCACAGGCGATAAGGGATCTATGGAGATGTTGCTTGAGTACCCTTTCGTTTGAGGCGTTTATTTCGTTTCTCCCAATCCGTCGGCATATGCATAGCATATAAGTAGACAGCATGGCATGTGCATTTTTCGCATTCTTTGTACTTGTTTTATTCTATCGCTTTGGCCATAGTTATCCCTAGGTGTTTGGGTATGTCTTATCCCCCCAAATAGATTTGTCGACCCTAGGCAGAAAGAGCACAATATTTCATTTTCCCCATGAAGTTCAACCCTCATGGAAGATCGTTATTTTAGTACAATCCCATTCGAGTTCGTACCTCAATGGATGATTCTTGCTTGACAGTTTCTTTTTGGCTACTTCCCGAATCGAACTTCGGTCTTTTGGCAATCACATCGTGGACGTCTCCAACCTTTGAACATGGATTAAGTGTGCATTTATTTTGCACCCTATTCCCCAGGAAGAGTATTCATGAAGACAGACATTTCTTCAACAAATTTTTTCTCAAACATCTACATCTATCTCTTTATTTGAGCAACTCGTTTTGATCAGGATCTTATTCAAAACGATGAACAACAGTTTCTACAAGACAGATCATTTACCCTCCGTTGGGTCCTTCAACATTATTGATTCATCAAAGAAGACGGTTACGAGACATCTCTCTTTATTTAAGAGCTCACAGAATATTTTACAACTACAACAGGATACTCCGCAGGAATGCACTCCCCAATGAGTTCGTCACACAAGTTTGTTTCCATCAAGTGACATCTCCCCGGAGAAGTTGAATAAGCTTATGACAATAGTATCCCTTTATTTGAGAAGACATACTTTACAACTCAACTGGCGCACATCTCTTCTGAAGATCCCCGGTGAAACTTTACAACTACACCTACAGGGTTCTACAAAGAACTACATCTACAGGGTTCTACAACAAACTACATCTACAGGGTTCTACAACGAACTACACCTACAGGGTTCTACAACGAACTACATTTACAGTCTACAACGACATCTACAATCTACAAAATTACAACCCCCTATGAAGGTGCTCTCACGAGTTTTCATCATTTCGGGAAGAGACTGAGACCAGCTCATAGCATTCAGACTATGACGCTCGGGGAAGTTCTACATCAGAGACTGTGACCAGCTCATAGCATCCAGACTATGGCGCTCGGGGAAGTTCTACATCAGAAACTGAGACCAGCTCATGGTTCCCATACCATGATGCTCGGGGAAGTTCTACAACTACAACATCTACAACAACATCTACAACTACAATGACATCAAAGACTGAGACCAGCCCATGGTCCCCGTACCATGATGCTCGGGGAGGTTATACATTTTACTATTTCCAGTCGAATTACAAAATAATAAAATAATATACAAAAAAATGAAAAATAGAAAAGAAAAGATTACAAAATAAAGTTGATTTGTGCCCCAATCAAGAAAATCCATTTGGAATTACTACTAACCACCACTCTAGTAGTAAACGCATCTGTCGACCACAAATTACCTAAATTACCGCATCTTTGGTGTATGAGTTACTATTACACGTCTGGAGATTTCCCATTGGTGATTGTCCCTGTCCTCGTAGAGTCCCGCCTTGTTGGGTCTGTTGCTCTCTTTTCTCGCGTGTCGTGTCTAGTTGTTCCCCTGCGGCGTCATTTCCCCATAGGAACTCGGTCTTGCATTTTCATATCATTGCATATCATTTACACTCGGTGGCATTTTAGGGCCAAAAATTCATGCAATGTTTGTATTTAAGTCCCTTCTATCTCGTCGAGACGGAGATTCCCATCTCCAGATCTCCGGATAGAAGTAACTTAAATAGGGGCATCTGTCACACCCTAATTTTTGACCTTAAGATCTCACCTCCTTGTGCATTTCTTGTGTGGCATATATTTTCTTTTGTATGTGTTTATTATGGCTAACCAGGTGTGCAGATGCAGCGATATCAAACGTTAATCCCCACAAGTCAAGCGTTTCAAAATAATCATGCTAATTTAAGGATTCTAAGATCTTTCTATTTCCGGTTTCAATGGGATTATATGGGATCAACAGCTGACAGCTACAGTATAGCCTGAGATGAATCATGAGTGTTGTGTCATTGTGATTCCAACTATCACCTTGGAATCTATCATCTCAAGTTCAGGTTGGATTAAAGCCCAAATTAGTGTAGTTTATATGATCTAGTTCCAAAGATCAAAGTCAAGCTTACGAGGTTTTCAAAAGGAAGTTGGAGGCTTAATCTTATCCAAGCTCACAAATAATTCATACTACTAAAGATGCCGCATGCTTTGAAAGTAAAGACCCATGCCACGCGAAATAGAATCTCACAAAACTTAATTCACGACGGACTCTTGTCGGACTTGTGCAAGGATGCTTTGTGGAATTATTTTGTTCGAATCCAATTATTTTCAGGATATAACAATTGGATTTCAACTAGATAAGTTTCCTATTGGCATAAAGTGGGACTTTTTCTTTAATTACTAAATAGAAAAGTGTTTCCAAGCTGTGAATTCTGGTACAATTGTTACGGCTGTTCCGATCTTGAACTCATTTAAAACACGTGAAGATTGCATGCTACCATTAACTAAGTTGCAAATTAGAGGTTATTTACATAAGAGAATACAAGCTTTGGAAAACAAGATAACGGTCATGTCGTGCCACTTATAACTCCTTCAAGTCCGGGATCCACTATCAAGGAAATCCACCGTCGACGTCATATGGCTATGGTTGAGGACCCGCAGAACTCCATCTCTTATCAAATTTCGTTTCTAACCTTGGTACCATCACTTGCCCCGCAACTTGTACCACCCTGTTAAAACAAAGCCTCGAACCGAGATATGCGTTGCGGCGGTACCATAGCATGTATGCATCCTTGTTGCAAAATAAAGTCCAAGTTGGATATTAGATGAAGATAAAACAGACTCTAGTACAATTATTGAACACAAGTAACAACATACATCTACTGCAGCTGCATTGTAAAAAGTCACATAGCCTCCATACCTTATCAGTTTCGTCGGTTTCGCCGCGGAAGGAGGTCCGTACCTCGCAAAGACATAAGGGCCAGCAACTCCCTTCTTTTCCTCATTTATCTGAAGGTGTCTACAGCTCCCGCTCTCAGTATCCCTGCACTCAACGGAACTTTCGTCATCAGTCGTTCATTATCAAGAATATTGAATCCGCATCTCTCTCCAACCTGTCAAAGCAGCTCACTAAACAAACACCATTTTGAAAAAAAGCAAAGTGAAAGCATAAGTAATTAATTTTAAGCCTAAAGCCCTCAGTTTAAGCTCATCATCGGGCGAAGCTTCAAGCGGCCGGAAGGACGTCAACAAGAGCTGCCACCAGCATCCTACCAAGCATCGAAGCTATTGCAAACTCGGACAAGGCAGCATCAACTTGGTTCAGACATAGTGTCGTCATCACCGTTATATCCTTTCTCGCCGATGGCACAAGACCGGCAGCTTCCATACTCATGTTCACCCCTGGAAGAAAAAGAGGAAAAGTCATCAGTATGTCTCTAACAGCCCGAGCATCCATCATGAAGTTTCAGACAACGAGTATTTATCAGAAGAATCATGCGCAAGTGCAGTAGTCGCAAGCACGCCTTGGCACGCAAAGATAGCAAGTCATCTCAACAAGCACCAACAAGTAATTCTGCATCAGCAAGTATCTGCAAACAGGCATAACTAACAATAGCAAGCAAATATAGCAACAGCCCAGCAAATGGCAGGTCACGGCATCTGCAAGCATTCTCAAAAGCATCAGCAAACAAATATCCGCAATGCAGCATAAACAATATCATTAACCAGCACCAAGCAACAGCAATACGGAGTCCAAGAATGGGAAAGTAGAGACAAATTTAGCCCTCAGTTTAAGTCCATCATCGGGCTAAAAATCGGGCGGCCAGGAGGACAACAACCAAGGTTATCGTCAACTCCTTACCGAACACCGAAGAAATCAAATCCGGACGAACATTGCAACCACCTTTAGAACAGCTCTCAGCATTGGTTCAAGGACAACAAAGATATCGAAAGCAACAATCCTGGCTCACAATTCAGACCGCCGTGTCATCATTACCGTTACACTTTTCTCGACACCAAAACGAAGACCAGCAAATTCTGAACTAATCAGTAACAGCCTGAAAGAAGAAGAGGAAAATTAGTAATATCAGCAGCAAGTATCAGTCTCACACAAGCTGCACCAGTCAAGGCATCAACGATAACGGGACAGGGCATCTCAACTTCAGACAGCTACGAATAAGTTCGCAACAAGCCACTCCAAATAAGCCATATGCAAGAGCATCTCCAGAATGTTGTTCCATACCAATTTCAAGCCATTCCCCCTGCTGATTTCGTGGCTGCTCAGAGTTGGCCTGTGGAAAGCATCCAAACGCAAAACTCCTTATCTCAGTCCCAACACGGATATACGCAGAATGGCCTCAGATGTAGCATCATTATTACTACCAGCAGCAGCAGTTGCAACTACAACAATGTACCCAATCGCAACAACAATCCCTCCAACCAATCCCAGTTTGATCTTCGAGTGGCATCTCTAGAGACCGCTCCGTCCCCTAGGAATGGTCCAACAACAGCATATTCGCTTTCCACACCTACAAGCGCAAAAAAATCAAGTTAGCAAAATCAATCAGAGAATATCCCACAAAGATTCAGAGAATATCCAATCACAAATCCTCAATACATTGAACCGGGACAGTTAACGAAATTGATACAATATCAAAGATTTAGTTTTCATTTAACGAATATTAAACAAGATTGGACGAAAAGGGAAAAGTTTCAAATATTTATCCAGACCAAAAGGGAAAATCCCAATCAATAATCAAATCAGCAGTCAATACTCATCAAAATCGTTTTCAATTCTGAGGCCTATATAAAGGGGGAATCTGAGAACGAGAGAGGGACCGAAAAAAACCCTAGAGCTACCGAAAACGGATCCGAAAACCTAGATTGAGAGAAGAGAGAACACTTAGCTTTTCCGTGATTGAAACCGCTGCACGCAGCTGTCGGTTCAACAAGACGAGGCGCCGTTCCCCCTTCCAAACATCACCGCCGTCGCTAATCTTTGGGTAAGGCTTCATTTTTTGCAATGGTCATTGAACCTATTGATCTTTTTTTTGTGTTGCAGGTTTAAAAAGGAATCGAAACTAAGAAAGAGATGGTGAACGGAAGAAATCGAAGGAGGGTCGTGAGAGAGGAGGAGCCGTCGCGATTTAGGGGAAACCTAGGGTTCCTTCGTGTTTTCCTTTTCTTTTTTCTCTGTTTTGTTTACTATCTGTATAATTAAGTGCATAATCACCACACATACACAATATCACTCACTAATCAGTCACTAATCCGCCATTAACCCACTAAATCACTTTTTTTAATCAGCCGTTTTAAACCAATAAACTTAATCTTTTACTTAATATTTATTTAACATTTAATCATCAGCTTTTATAAATTAAGTAATTAGTAGTTTATTTGTCTATTTATTCATTTTAATCAACTTCCTATTTATTTAATTAACCTATTTTATTAATCTATCATTAAAAAAAATTTAACCCACTTCACTACTTTTTTTAAACAATTTAGTATTTACTTCAATAAAAATAAAATAAACTTATTTTCAAATTTAATAACCTATTTAATAACAAAAACTTTTATTTAATAAAAAAAAACTAAAACCATTTTATAATTAGCTTGTTTTTTAATAATTATTAAAACCTTTTTCTAAAAAAAAAATTTGAACTTTAACAAAATAGGAGAACTTTCTTTTAATAAAACATGATAATTTAAAATAATTCAAAATTTATTTTTAAAACTAGTATAACATTTTCTTGAAAATCAATTCATCTAAATTCAACACTTTTCTTAAAACAAATAAATAACTTTTTTTCCTAAAATCAACTTCATCAAACAATAAAACTTTTATAATAAAATCAATTCACATGAATCAATCAACATTTTCTTATAATTCGAACTGAAATCAACTTTGACAATTAAAATCAACCATATCGTAAAATTCAATCGATCGTGCACATTCACAACACATTTGTACACCCAGCGCTTTCATGCGTATGCTTTATTATTTCCGCTTTTTACTTATCCACAACTCACACACTCACTTAGCGCTTTCATGCGTACTTGTATGGTTTACTTTTCCGCAATTTACCTTACAGTCATTTACAATTATCGCAATTTATATTTATGCATCGCATTTCGTCCAAAGGAAAAACCTACGCATAATTCAACGTTGTGTGTAGTTGCACATCATTTGCATCATAATCCCTTCGATCCTTGATCCCATTCAAGTTGATCGCTTAAGTATAAGATCTACCCCATAGGAAGGACATTGTCTTTATCTTTACAACTTAGACAAACAATATTCAAACATTCAATTCAACATACAATATTCAAACATATTAGAGAAAGATGCCAAATCATCTTAAGCGAGATAGAATCTCCACCCTACAACAATACAATCAAGCCGTAGGGACTTTGCCTTAAGAGAAATAAAGGCATACTCGTCAAACAATCCGAGTACTTAAGCTCTTTTCTTAAGACGATGCAAAGACTATTTTCCTACACACTTATGGTGGCTAAAACTAAGTAATCTCCCTTAAAATGAAGACATATCTCTTCTCCTAAAGTCAATCAATCAACTACCCTAAACCCGTAGGAACTTTGACCACAGTCAAAGAACTCCTCTAACCCTTTAGGTGAACTACAAGTACTCTGATTCCACTCCCGTAAGGATATGTAGGCATAAGATGCGATATCTTATCGAGTATACTTAGATATAAACCCCTAGGTCTTTAAACCTTTAAGCAGATAAACACTTAGCAATAAACAATAATAAAACAAGAGGTTCCTGTAGAGTACTACAAAAACTTAGGATGCTAGTACCTTCCCTAAGTTTAACCAACCCCCGAATCTAAAACTCTCTAAACCTTGCATTTGCATTGCATTGTGGGAATTTCGATCTTTATCCCTTCCTTTGGACAAATCAAAGTTCGGTTGCAAATTGAATTAAAGATTCAAACTAATCAATAGTTTGGTATCAAAATTTCACCGCGACAGTTGGGGGCAGACCATGTCTTTTGTTGTTAACTGGTATGTGTGGTGTAGCATGGAGACTGTGACTGTCAATGAACTTTAGCTTGAGTCAGGATCTGCTGTACTACATTGTTCTAGTTAGAATGTGCAAATACAGTTAGGGGTTATAGTGCATTGTTGGGTTCACTTATTTTGGGGGATGCTTTTGGTTCTGTCAAGCCATGTCCAGGTTTTAATTTGCTAGCTCCTATAAGTAAGCATTGCTTTGTCTTTGAGCCTTTTGTTTTAACATTGTCCATATGCCAAGTCTATCTTAAATTATTGCAACTTGGAGATCACTTTGTGATTCAGTGAGAATTTGAGCTCTTCCCTTTGAAACTCATCATAAGTAATGCATTTGAAACTTGTGTATACTTGAAACATAATTTGTTCTCACCTGTTTTGATCCATAGACTCCAAAGTGAATTTCAAAATCACCTTTAGCATGAGCATTCGTGTTTTTCATTTGTGCTTCATCTTACAAAATGGTTGATACCATCATAATCCTTATGAAAAATCAAGCAGGTTAGACTTTTGTTTCATTAAAATTGGTTAAGAATTGAGGAAACTCGGATTGAACCGTTTTCAAGATTTTTCACTTGGCTTGCCTTCAAGAATGCCCAGAATGCACGCATTTTAGTATATGTTGAGATGGGGTGGCTTAATACATTGGATGTATCGCCACCCCAGTGGTTGTTTGCCTTGCCTTAAGAACTTATCATGCGCGTGTTACCGGGTTCGACCCTCAGTGAGGGCGCTGTTTTTTGCATTTTCATGATTTTCAATAATTTTACTATTTTTCTTCCTTTTCCCACTCCATGTTCACACGCATTTAATGGTAAAGCTAGTAAAATTTTGAGCCTGTGACCCCAAGGTCTTGGGTTCAAGCCTTGGGAGAGGCATTTCCATTCTTTTTAATATTTGGTTTTATTTATTTTTATTTTAATTGTCATTAAAATTCAAAAATTCATAACTCCTTCATTTTTAATCCTTTTTTAATGATTTTTTTTTCTAAATTCTTGTATTAATGAATATTTCCATATGATGCTCAAATAATTCTAAAATTTTTATTTTAGAAACACTTTGCATTATGAGGAATTTACGATTCATTTTAGGGTTTTCACCCTCTTACTTTTCCTCTCTCATTTCCAACTTTAATTTTCTTCTCTTTTGAGTTTTATTTTAAGGTTATGAATTTGACTTGTTAGCATCCTTGTGTACTTGAGTTTTGACTTAAACCCCTTGCTTGTAAGCATTTGTGATTAATTTTCTCTTAAAACTTGAAAGTTTTCCCCCCATGAAGTTTTGAACTTCTCCTTTACATTGTTGTGACATTGTTTGTTTAAACTTGATGATTGTGAATACATATGACACTTTGTAACTTTAAAAGACCACGTATTTGTCAAGATACATCTTTATATTTGTTAAGATCCCTTTCCATCTTTGTTAAGATGTGCCATTGGCTTTTACCTCTCATCTCTAAGTCTTGAAAGAATTTACCCCCTTCTAGGTATTATAATATCTTGATGCTTGCTTTATCTTGATTGAAATCATTGATATTGTAATACCTTAATGTTTGTTTTGGTTGTAACCATTTAGCTTGATTGAAATCATTGCTTGGTATTGTAATATGCTTGCTTATTCTTGGTTGTAACCATGCCTCTTATCTACATCATGTTTGAATGTCTACGCTTTGTTAAGTTATTCCCTCAAGTGATGGAACTCTTTCGTTCTCATCCAAGTTGCCTCATCTCTTCCTTTCCAAAGGAAAGTCTCTCTATTGACCCTTGGGTCATAGATAACTCATTACCCTCGAAGGCCTTGAAAGAACCATTTCCCCTCTAGAACTTAGGTTTAGAGTTCTTCATCCTGTTAGGACTGGATAGAGCCTTCTTCTTCCTCTTGGTCTGGATAGAACCAATTGGTCCCTGTTCTTTAGTAGCCTGAACTACAGCCGCTCTGATTTCTCATTGGATAATGAGAATATGTAGGCACAAGATGCGATATCTTGACAAGCAACCTTCCTTTAGGCCTGGATAGAGCCTTCTCCATCCTTTTGGTCTGGATAAAACCAATTGGTCCCCTTTCTTTAGTGGCCTGAACTACGACCGCTTTGATTTCTCATGGGATAATGAGAATACGTAGGCATAAGATGCGATATCATGACGAGCAACCTTCCTTTTGGTCTGGATAGAACCAATCAACCCTTTCAACCTTCCTTTTAGTCTGGATAGAACCAATTTGTCCCCGTTCTTTAGTGGCCTGAACTACGGCCGCTCTGATTTCTCATTGGATAATGAGAATACGTAGGCACAAGATGCGATATTTTGACGAGCAACCTTCCTTTTGGTTTGGATAGAACCAGTCAACCTTTCAACCCTCCTTTTGGCTGGATAGAACCAATTGGACTTACCCTTTAGCCCTGGATAGAGCCTTCTCCCACCTTTTGGTTTGGATAGAACCAATTGGTATTACAACGTAGAGTTAGGTAGAGTTTGGTTAACTCTATGTAAGAATCATGGAGGTGATTACTTACTCCCTTTTCTTGAGTGTTCAATATAGATCTAGAGAGTTTTCTTAAACTCTATATAAGCATTACCATATTTATTCCCCTTCGAACCGTGATCATAATCAAGTGTTCCTTATCCTTGGTGAGGTGAACTATGATTGCTCTGATTCTATCCTAGTTAGGATACGTAGGCAGAGGATGCGATGTCTTTGTGAGAAAACTTAGAAACTATCTTTAGGTATTTACCTACACTTTTTACCCAATCCCAAACCATAGCAAACATTTAGCAAGTATTAGCATGAAAAAAAACAAAAGGTTCATGTAGAGTACTACAGATGTTTAGGATGTGAAATACCTACCCTAGGCATAACCAACCCCCGATCCCCGAATCTTTAGCGTTGTTGTTACATCGCGCATAAAGGTCTTTCTTTCTTTAACCTTTCCTTTGGATAAATCAAAGTCCGGTTGTGAATTTAAGAATTAAGATTCAAGTTAATCAATAGCTTGGTATCACGATTCTCACTGCAAGTCTGCAACAGAATTGGTAGCTTCACTGGGGACGTATTTAAACTTGAGGGTTTAGCCTATTTTGTTTGATTGCATGCTATATTTGTGAATATTTTCTTAACATGTATATTTGTCAATATATTTGTTTGTGTGTTGGATTTTGGTGCTTTGAGTGGTGAGGAAGTCATGTACCTGGACTTGAGTGCACTTATAATAGGATAGTGGTATATTCAAGAAGGCTTATTGTCGCTACTGCGAAAATCGGCGCCGGCTGAACAAAAGAGTCGCCACCGTGCGTTATTTATCCCACGGGAGGGAAAGGAAACGCTCAGAGTAAACCTCGCACAACACGGGAAAGGTATGGTCATCGCAACCAAAACCTGGATTCGGGAGTCGGTTACGCAAGGGGAAGGTATTAGCACCCCTCACGTCCGTCGTACTCGACGGGATCCACGCTTGTTTTCGGGTATGGATTGTATTCTATCTACACTAAGGGTTAAGGGTTAAAAAGAAAAGAAAATGACTCGACAAAGTCTCACACTTTATGCCTACGTATTCCCGTTTGGAAGGAGAAATCAGAGTCAACGTAGTTCGCCTACCTACGGGAAAGGAGGGGAAGGTTGCTCGCTAGGATATCACATCCTATGCCTACGTACTTTCATACAGCATGAAAGATCAGAGCAAACATAGTTCAGGCTACGTACGACACAAGTCTGTCTTGATTGTTTTCATTCCTTCTAAATAAGGGTTTTCCTGATTACTGGTCCAAGCGGACAAAAATGACGTCTTGATGAGTTCACATTCTTTTACGGAAGAAGTGTCTTTTATTGTGTTTTTCTGTTAGTTTTGAGAAAGAAGAGACAGAACTCTAACCTACGGTTGCGAAGGGAATCAAACTAATCTACTGTTATCATGCATGGGTTAAGACCTAGTGTCTATCATGCTCCTCTCTTGCGCAGAGAGAAACAGAGATCCTAAGGGAATAGACAGAAACAGAAATAATAGCAGATATATACAGTAAAGCGGTAAAATGCATGGATGCAGCAATACAAGCGAGGCAATGGAGTCTCACTCAACCTCGAACCTAGAAAACAATAGGCAAAAGTGAACAGGATTCACTTTCAACCCAACAGGGTAAACAACAAACAATACAGTCCAGAAAACCAATCAATACATCAAGAATGAGTAACAGCAGAAAAAATAAACAGCCACAGCAGCTCTGCATCACATCAGTCTTCAAGCTTCAGCAAGCATCAATCTCCATCTCCACAGCTTTCCAGCAAGGTCTTGATCATCAATCTTCCATCTGCAATGGCTTTTCTTCAAGTCTCAATCTCCTAAGAGGAATATTAGTCAACCAGATGAAGTGAATGAATGTTAGACAATCAATTACCTACCAAGGGTGGTTCATCAACTGTTAACATTATACAGATAATTTTCCCTCAAAAGTTCTATCTTTCAAATACATTCACTGATCCTTCCAAAGGAAGGAGGTGGGTATTTGATAGAGACTTTGAATCATAGGGAAAGGATGGATGCAGACAAGGCATTCCATGTTTGAGAAACAAGCTTTCTAATTTAGAGCTCTGCCTAGCTCCTAAACCCTAGTCTCCTCATCAGCTGCTAGCAAGAATCTCCTCTTCAACTCTGGAAGTTGGTCTTCAAACTCTTGATCTCCAATGGCTTCATCATCATAAGTCTTCAGATCTCCCAATCCCCAAGCAATCCCAATACCCACACAGACAAAATATAGACAGTAATATACTAATAGCAGTAGGGGAACCCTAGTGATTTCTAAGGGATCTAGTAACTACCCATAGTCCCTATAGTCCCATATCTAAAATATTCAATCTCTAAGTCCTAAGGGAAATGATTCAATTCTCCTAAGTCATCACTTAAACCCTAATTTTGTTCATGTTGTTCTCACCTAAACTAATCACCTAAAATTAACTCCTAAAAATATGAACTAAAATGTATATACAAGCTAACAATGTCTTTTAATCAACCTAAAAAGAATGGACAAAAAATATTAAAGCATTTATTAGAACAAAAATTAACAAATTTAAGTATCAAACTAGACTTAATAAAATGCTATTTACAAGAAAAATGCATGAAAAATATTAAAACAAAATAAAATGCCATTTTTATTTTTCTATATTTTTCTAGACAGAATAATGGACCTATAGCAAAAAGAAGGAATTAAAAATCTCAATTTTCCTATTTTTTATGATTTTTTAAAGATATCAAAAATATTAAAGAAATTAAAATAACAAAATATGAAATAAAAGGGGGAGGGGTGTCAGAAGTAAACTCGCCCAGTTGTATTCTCCATTGGGCCAAGAACCAGGGGTGCAGATATGAATTACCCTAAGCCCAGCGCGCTTCAGAAAAACCAAATGAAAAATAAAAGGAAAAGATTAAATCCTCGGTGTGAATAGCAACATATTCCAGTTAAAATCAATTGGGCTCACTGATGGGGGGTGGGGATAGTAATATGAATCCAAGGCCCACGCTGATGCATAAGTGAAACGCATCGTTTCGCTTGGATATTTCCCTCCGTTTTTCTCTTTGAATATGGACCACACGATGATATTGAAAGTCAAAGTCTCCCTCCCAAATCCACGGCTACCCTTCATCGTCCCCAAATCAAAACCCTAAAACTCAGAATTTCATATCCATGCATGAGTCTTCAGGTACCTCGTGCTCCCTCAATATGCCACGAAAAGCCACGATCCAAAGACCAAAATTGCTCCCCATATCCCCAAGAATACAATGGTACACCTAGTTTTCACTGAAACATCGTATCTCTCTCTAACAGAACGCATCAACATTAGGGTTTCACCATTTTCAACTGATATCGACCTCTCCAATTCTCTCTAAGTCTTGCCCTAAATTAATCCATATCTTGCACTGATCACCATAAGCTACTCATTCAAGATTATCATGCAATATCCTAATAGTTACAAGCCTCAACAGTTCATGTACTCCATGGCCAATATTCATGAAACCTCTCCAAACTTACCAAAATCAGTCATCTAACTATGCTTAACCATTCTATGCTAACAAACCTCTAGGATCCTAACTAAATAGTGCAATTCGAATAGAAACTGACCTGGTGCAAAATGGTGAAAACAGATGCCAAAACCTCTTGATCCAATGCTTGCAATGAGTGGAGACTGATCAGGGAACCTGTTCTTGAGTTCTGTATGCACTGAATCTTGTTCAATTCTCTTGGATCTTGCAATTCCAAGTTTCTTGCTTCTTGGATGATGGAAGTGTGTGGCACGGGTTCTACTCCAATCTACCAAAGGCTTGTGAGAATTGCAATCTAGGAATGATGATGATGAAGATCAGATCAAGAATGGTGAAGATTGATGATAGTTTGAGAGAGTTTGAGGAGCTTTTGCAAATGAGAGAAAGTGTGTGAAACTTGTGGTTTTGAGTAAATGTGATCACCAAACATGGCATGAACCCTCTCCATTCAATATATACATGTCATTAGAACCTCCTAGAAACTTGGAGAAACTTCCCATGTGTGATTTCCTTTGAATTTGGCTTATGTTTCTTCTATGATAAGTAACCATGAATAACTTCCAAAATGTGAACCAAGCTCAAAATTCCACTTTAGCCAATGTTCTCAAAATGATCTTTCCATTCAAAATGACCTATAATTTCACCTCATTTGGCCAAAATATGAAAAATCTCATTTTTTAGGTCATTTTTATTCATTAAATCCAACAATTTTGAAACCTTGTGCTATGAATCTTTCCAATCTCTCATGGTCACTTTTCTAGACTCAAAATGTCATTTGGAACAAGTTTTATGTTGTAAAGTTTTCCATTTGAAGCTTCCTTGTATGAGTTTTGGGCATAGGCTTGAAATGACCTGTAATTCTCAGATGACCAAAATACCCTTTGCTTGCCAAGACCATAAGTAGAGTTCCACAAATCATATGAAGGCATACTATACCATTATAGAAATCTAAGACAATGAGGAAAAATTCTTATGTTGTCCAGAAATTCATTTGAAATCGCCTTGAGGGGTAAAAATTGCTTGGAAGTCAAGTCACTTTCACAGACAAAATTTCAGATACCTCAGATGACCTGTAACTTGCAAGGATCATAACTTGAGTTCTATAAATCTCCTTGATGTCTTACACCACTAAAATTAAAGGTATTGAGATCCTCTAAAAGTTCCATGTTGGCCAAGGATCCATTTGAAGCTTGCATTTTGACTTATCTTGCTTGGAAATTTGACCTAAATTAGGGGATTTTACACAGAAACCCTAATTTAGAACTCCTCTTCTCCTTGATTTCTCTTGATTTCTTCTTAGCATAACAACATATCCTTCTCTACATGTCAAATGATGAACCCCACATCTCTCCAATAGACCTCAATGCCTTTCAATCAATCAATTGACCTAGAGTTGACCCAGGGTTGACCCAGATGAGACCCTAGTTGACTGTCTTCAACTGCAATACTTGTGACTACACCAATGACTTATCTCCTTCTCCAAATGACTTTCTAAGTCCTCTAAGATGTCTAGATACTCCCCATGCTCAGCCCACATCTCACAATTTCTTTGTTGACCCTCAGATACCCTCAGATAGGAGATAGATGCCCTGCTTGATCCATTGACTCCTCAGCTTTCAAATTCTTTCTGATGACTTGAATGAGATTGGATTAGAATAATAACCTCTTGATAGGCCTCTAGAGATGAGAATAATGATTGGTCCCCTGTTGGATGACTTGCCATGATATGCTATGCAGATGATCAGACTATGTACATGACTCTATATGCAAATGCTAATGATATTGAAACATAAACCAAGTGACTAAGGTTGAGCAAATTTTAGGGTGCAACAGCTGCCCCTATTCAAGCGACTTGGACCCGATTGGGTGAAGAGCGAACGGCCTTCAAACATTCGCGGTACGAGACGGTTGAATACTAAGAACCCGGAAATTTGCCAACCGCAGAAATAAACTGCGCCACTGCTAGGGGGAACGACATTCATCCATTGAATCTGACTGTTATGGCAACCCACTGATATCGTGCGACCGTGCTGGGGATGACTCGTCTTTTCCATCAAGAGCAAATCGTCTACGTTAGGAATAAACTCTTCCCCGTTAGGAATAACACCGTCCACGTTAGGAATAACATCGTCCACGTAAGGAATCATCTCTTCTGCATCTGTCCACGTCAGGACTCCAACTTGATATGTCCACGTAAGGACTCAATCTTTCCACGTGAGGGATGCCATCTTCTTCCACGTAAGGAAACGAACTTCTTTTCTTTCTGCGTAAGTAAACACAATCTTATCTTAGTTTGTCCACGTCAGGACTCCAATCTTTCCGCGTAAGGAAACATAACCTCGATCTGTCCACGTCAGGACTCCAACTTGATATGTCCGCGTAAGGACTCAATCTTGTTCCACGTAAGGAATCACATCTTTCCACGTAAGGAAACCACTCTTTCTGATTTGTCCACGTAAGGACTCCAATCTTTCCACGTAAGGAATACAATCTTTCCACGTCAGGAATCAAACTTTCCACGTTGGGAATCAACTTCTTTTCCACGTAAGGAAGCACATTTTCTTTCGATTTGTCCACGTAAGGACTCACATGTCGACTTGCTGAAGAATTAGAACCTGTCCACGTTAGGACTTGCGCGTCTTCGACTTGCTGGGGCAATAAGACTTTGTCCACGTCAGGACTCATACTTTGCCAACAACACGAAGAAGGATAAATTCGTCCACGTCAGGACTCTTGCGTCTTGCCATCACAAAGAACTACAAACTTGTCCACGTCCGGACGCACCTTTCACCATTACGAAGAAAGATATCTGCTGGAAATAAATTGTCCACGTCAGGACGCCAACATGAAGAGTAACCAATCTTGTCCACGTCAGGACTCCACACTCAATCAATACCGAGAACTCGAATTTGTCCACGTTAGGACTAACACATATCGTCAACTTGAGGAAATGTCCATGTCAGGCCTCCACATTCCATCAATTCTGAGAAATCGAACCCGTCCACGTTAGGACTAGCACCTCCTACCAGCCCAGGAAATAAAACTGTCCACGTTAGGACACCCACTTCTCCAGCACGAAGAAATCCCGTCAATATCAGAATAAATTGTCCACGTCAGGACTTATTGCTCCATCGATCCCAACCCACAAACTTCTTAGCACTAACGTGATAGCGACTTTGAAGCGGACTCTGCTGGGGATATTTGAAAACCAAACTACTGGGGGCCTGCTCTAATAACCGGCGATAGCCTCTGCAATTCTGGTTCATGAAACCTTTTAATGCTGACGTAACAACAACTTTGAAGGAAACAATCCGCTGGTCGGACTAGAGAAACTTCAACAAGAAACCCTGGCGGGGAAATAAGTAACTCTGCTTGGGGACAAAGAGAAACTTATCCTGCTGACTCTGTGGGGAGTAGTGCCAAAGCTGACACTTCGTTGAATGTCTCATGCCGAGACTTCGAATGTTTATTGATTCACCTGAGCGAGGGCTCTCTCTACCTGCAAGAGAAATAATACTTGAAGCAAAAGGTTAGCCAACCTGGTTTATGTTTCACAATGCATGTGTTTGCCAATGATGCAATGCTCCATTCGACATGGAAATGTTACGCTTTTTCATTTGGTGGATGCAAGTATGACACTATATGCCGATGCCAATGCAGACTCGAACTGCTGAGATACAGGAACTGCTTCAGCAAAATAAATGCTGAAGATAATGCCAACTCCGCTGGGGATAGCCAGATGCTATAGAATTATTCCAGCAAAATAAATGCTGGAAGAGTGAAGTCGACTCAGCTGGGAAATCGGGAACTTAAACCAAACACCTCGTTGAAGGAACACCCTGCTGGGGAATATATCTCTGCTGGAGAATAGCAGATGCGCTTGGTATGATTGGAATTCTGCTGGAAAGTGAACGGATATCACACGGTATTTTGACAAAATAAATGCCAATGCGCCACACCGACTCTGCCGGGGAGAGCCTTAATCTTCGATTTTCACTTGCTGAAAAGAGAACTCCGCTGGGGACGAACGGTTCTCTTAGGGAAAATCAACTGACTCCGCTGGGAGAGAGTAAATGACCCTGCAGGGAAAGGTAAACTGTCTGAATACAACTCACAAACACTAATCTTCTGCGGCTAAACCATTTTGCTTGAGATGCACTGTCTGAATACAGCCTTCGATCTAGGAATCGCCAAACTCTGCTGAGGATAAATGACTTTGCTGGAGCATGTCCTTTGGATAAGCTACGACCACCTGGGGAATTTGATCCTTCTTCAAGGAGGAACATTGCTATCTTAGGGTCGCGACCTGCGTGGGGGTCAAGTCTTTTGTTACGAGCTTCTGGTCCATACTGCAATCTTTTGATCGTCCTCTTCATACGGCTATGAACCCTGCAACAACACAAACAAGACAAGACAAGTCTATGCAACCAATCTATTCAGGTTAGCGTTAGTGACATCATTTTCAGTTAATTCAAAGTTTCAGCAATTATTGGCAAGGGCCAGTGACGTTATGCACATGCTAGTTTCATCAAACTTAGGCGCTTTATCATGCACAAAACAGTAAAGAACCAGCATCAAGTACTGAATAACAATTTTTATTGATTGGGCCCCTGAATGGGCGGAATTTTTTTTGTACACGGGATGTAACTCCTGAAAAGAGGAAGCTACGCAAAGCAAATACACAAGTATGCACAAGAAGCATAAATATTTTGACAAATTAAATTTTGTACACATGTCGGCAACGGGATGCAGACGAACACCACGAACTGATCCTCCTATGACTCGTCCGGCTCTAATGCTTTCCCGGTGTCCACACTTCCGAAGAGATTGTATCCGATAATCGCCCCTTCAGGCGTATTCTCCCGCGCTGATGCTCATTGTAATATCAAATTCGGACCGCAGTCATTTGCTTTTCACATCCCTAACTTTTGCGTGAACCGCCCTTTACGGGTTTTCAGTTCACCGGGATACCCTTTTTTGCCGAAGCCGCCCAGTGTGGGTTTTCAACTTCGCGGGTGTACATTTTTTCATTTTATCCCTAACTTTTTCCCGAACCTTTCATTCTGTTTTTGGTTCGCCAGGATGCCCCATTTTTGCCTGGACTCTCTTTTTTCTGTCCAGCGGGTCAATTTTAAGCAAAGTATTTTTTAACTGCGTCCGAATTCACAGGCGACGTGAAGTCTTCACCGTCCATAGTGGATAACAATAACGCTCCTCCTGAAAAGACTTTCCTGACAACGTATGGCCCTTCGTAGTTGGGGGTCCACTTGCCCCTGTGATCTGCCTGCGGCGGGAGAATCCTTTTTAGCACAAGGTCGCCCGTCTGAAAGCTTCGAGGATGTATCTTCTTATCATATGCTTTCTTCATTCGGCTCTGGTACAAACGACCGTATGCTAGAGAAGCTAGCCTCTTCTCATCCATCAAACTTAATTGGTTCAACCTGTCTTTCACCCATTCTGCCTCGTCTAGCTGAACGTCTCGCAATACCCTCAGAGAAGGGATCTCCACTTCCAATGGTAATACTGCTTCCATTCCGTATACTAACGAGAACGGGGTTGCTCCGGTTGATGTGCGTACCGTCGTACGATAACCGTGCAAAGCGAAAGGTAGCATCTCATGCCAATCCTTATAGGTCACCACCATTTTCTGAACGATCTTCTTGATATTCTTATTGGCCGCCTCGACAGCGCCATTCATCTTGGGTCGGTAAGGGGAGGAGTTGTGATGTTCAATCTTGAAATTCTGACAGAGCTCCTTCATCATTTTGTTGTTCAGGTTTGAACCGTTGTCCGTGATTATCCGCTCAGGAATCCCATATCGGCAAATGATATCTCTCTTAATGAATCTGGCCACCACTTGCTTCGTTACATTTGCATAGGACGCCGCTTCCACCCACTTGGTGAAATAATCGATTACTACTAGGATGAACCGATGCCCGTTAGAAGATGTCAGCTCGATCTTTCCAATCATATCGATTCCCCACATCGAGAATGGCCATGGCGATGACATCACATTCAGAGGACTCGGAGGCACATGGATCTTATCAGCATAGATTTGGCACTTGTGGCACTTCCTCGCAAACTTGAAACAGTCAGTCTCCATAGTCAGCCAAAAATAACCTGCCCGCAGCAGCTTTCTCGTCATAGCATGCCCACCAGCATGCGTACCAAAGGTACCCTCATGTATTTCCTCCATGAGCAACTTTGCCTCTCTTTCATCTACACAACGCAACAACACCAAATCGTGGTTTCTTCTGTACAAGACATCATCTGGATTCAAATAGAAATTGCCCGCTAATCTTCTGAGAGTCTTCTGATCTTGACTGGATGCCCCAGCCGAATACTCTTTATTCTTCAGAAAATTAAGGATATCAAAATACCACGGTTTGTCGTCGGATGCTTCATCAATAGCAAATACGAAAGCTGGTCTGTCAAGTCGAGAGATAATGATTCGGGGAGCCTCGTTCCAGAAGTTGACTTTGTACATGGAAGACAACGTGGCGAGGGCGTCAGCCATTTGATTCTCTGCCCGCGGTACATGATGCAACTCAACCTTGTCAAAGAAAGGCAAAAATCTCCTCACATAATTCATGTAATGTATCAAATTGGGTTGACGTGTCTCCCATTCCCCTTTTATCTGATTCACCACCAGAGCTGAGTCTCCGTATACGTCTAAATTTTTGATTCGCAAATCAATGGCTTCTTCCAGCCCCATGATACAAGCTTCGTATTCGGCCTCATTGTTGGTAACTGTAAAGGTCAATCGGGCAGTAAACGGGATGTGCGACCCGTGTGGCGTAGTGATGATTGCCCCTATTCCGCTACCGTAAGCGTTCACAGCTCCGTCAAATATCATCTTCCATTTGGACCCCAACTCTGGTCCTTCGTCTGGCAACGGCTCTTCACAATCTTTCATCTTTAGGTACATGATATCCTCGTCAGGAAAATCAAACCTCATCAATTGGTAATCTTCAATAGGCTGCTCTGCCAGATACTCAGACATCACACTCCCCTTTATAGCCTTTTGCGAGACGTATTGGATGTCATATTCAGTCAAGACCATCTGCCAACGGGCAATTCTCCCTGACAACGCCTGCTTTTCGAATACATATTTGATAGGGTCCATCTTCGAGATGAGCATGGTTGTATGATTCAGCATGTACTGCCTCAAACGCTTGGCGGCCCAGGCTAGCGCGCAACAAGTTTTCTCAAGCATTGAATATCGAGATTCACAATCTGTAAATTTCTTACTTAAGTAGTAGATCACATGCTCTTTTCTTCCTGTCTCGTCGTGTTGACCGAGAACACAACCCATGCTTCCCTCAAGAACTGTCAAATACATGATCAAGGGTCTCCCTGCCACTGGGGGTATCAAAATAGGAGGCTCCTGCAAATACTGTTTGATTTTATCGAACGCCTTTTGACAATTTTCGTTCCATGTCACAGCTTGATCTTTCTTCAGCAACTTGAACAACGGTTCACACGTAGCAGTTAGGTGAGATATGAACCGGGCGATGTAGTTCAACCTCCCTAAAAACCCGCGCACCTCTTTCTCTGTTTTAGGCGTCGGCATTTCTTGTATCGCTTTTATTTTAGCAGGATCGACCTCTATTCCTCTTTCGCTTACGATAAACCCCAGCAGCTTACCCGATCTCACCCCGAAGGTGCATTTGTTAGGGTTCAGTCTCAGCCTGAACTTCCTAAGCCTTTTAAATAACTTCAGCAGATTCACCAGATGCTCTTCCTCCGTCTGGGATTTGGCAATCATATCGTCAACATAAACTTCAATCTCTTTATGCATCATATCATGGAAAAGAGTCGTCATCGCACGCTGATACGTTGCCCCAGCATTTTTCAAACCAAAGGGCATCACTTTGTAACAAAATGTTCCCCAAGGCGTTAGGAAAGTAGTCTTCTCCATATCCTCTGGCGCCATTTTAATTTGATTATAGCCTGAGAAGCCATCCATGAAGGAGAATACGGAGTATTGAGCAGTATTGTCAACTAGCACATCGATATGAGGAAGTGGAAAATCGTCTTTTGGGCTCGCCTTATTCAAGTCCCTGTAATCCACGCACATCCGAACCTTGCCGTCTTTCTTTGGCACTGGTACGATGTTAGCAACCCATGAGGGATATTTTGTCACAGCCAGGAAACCAGCGTCCCACTGTTTTTGAACTTCCTCTTTGATCTTCACTGCCATATCTGGTCGAGTTCTGCGGAGCTTTTGTTTGACCGGTGGGCATTCTTCTTTCAATGGCAAACGGTGCACGACCATGTCTGTATCGAGCCCTGGCATATCTTCATACGACCAAGCGAATACATCACTATACTCTCGGAGCATTTCAACCAGTCTTCGCCTGATATCGCTCTGCAGTGCGGCTCCGATACGAATATTCTTCTCAACCCCTTCCGACCCCAAGTTGATGATTTCGATGACCTCTTCGTGAGGCAGAATGACACGCTCTTCTTGCCTCACCAACCAAGACAGTTCTTCGGGAACGTCACTATCTTCGACAACCTCTTCTTCGGCCTGAAATACCGGGTGCTCAAAGTTGGGACGAGTCATAGGTGGTTCAAGGATGTCATCTGAAAATGTTATCCTGCAAAAGGAATGGTTAAGTGCTTCAAAATGCGTATAAAGCGAATAACCACGTTGCCATTTTATTGAAAAATACAAAACAAGAAAGACAGAGATTACAGTATTTGCACATGAAAAAAAACGCCATTTATTTAATGATTAACACGCAATGTTCATAACAACACAACCCTAAGCAAATCACGATGCCCCGGGCAAGACATCAGATTATTCAACAATTAATAAAGCAAAGCATTACTGTTTAAGAGTCACAGGAACAAGCTCTTGAATAGACCAGTTGCACAGTCCCTGTCTTGGCGTGCTTGGCTGAATCCAGGCATCCATATCACAGTCGCTGTCTCCTTCGTCAGACTCCGAAGCGGCATTGATGGTTTCATGACATACTCCTCTAGCAGAGATGGTTATTGGCCCTCTGAAACGGGGTGCTCCCATAGCAGGTGTTGATGACGACGGTTGGTATCCCAGCCCAAATCGGTCCATCTTCACAGGAATATCCAACACTTTGCCCCAGCCCGTTGCTTCTCCTGCCTCCACCAGAGCTTGGGCTTCTTTATACGACGAGACAGCTATCTCTGACACTTTGCTCGGCCCGGGACCTTTGTCCTTGATACGCAACCCCTCAAATGCCTGGCAGGGTGTTTCGTGGATCTCTCCATCGACCTCCACATATTTAAATGACGACAGATGGCTGACCAGGATGTCTTCTTCTCCGCATACGGTGACTACGCTGTCTCCGACCATATATTTCAACTTCTGATGCAGGGTAGACGTGACTGCCCCAGCCCCATGAATCCAGGGTCGTCTGAGAAGGCAGCTGTACGCAGGCTGTATATCCATGATATAGAATTCAGTAGCAAACACCTCCGGCCCCACCTGTAGAGGCAATGTTATTGATCCAAAGACTGTTCTTCGCGTGCCATCAAACGCTCTAACCACCAAGTCACTGGCCGTGCACAAGATTCCTCTAACATCCAGCTTCATCATCGCTTTCTTGGGCAGCACATTCAAAGATGATCCAGTGTCAACCAAAACATGCGACATCACTGATCCTCTACACTCGACAGATACGTGCAGCGCCATATTATGATCTCTCCCTTTCGGGGTCAAGTCAAAGTCGGTAAAGCCCAAGCTGTGGCCTGCATTCACATGTGCCAACACTCCTTCCAGTTGATTCACGGAGACGTCTTGGGGTACAAAGGAAGTATCCAGGACTTTCAACAGAGCATTTCTGTGGGCTTCAGAACACAATAGCAACGACAAGATATATATTTTGGACGGCGTCTGTTGCAGATGCTCCACAATCTTATAATCACTTTTTCGAATCAAGCGCATGAACTCTTCTACCTCTTTCGATGCCGATGCTTCGTCGCTTGCTTGCACGGGGACATTTTCGACCATCTTCCCCTTTCCTTTCGCTAGTCTTTTGGCCTCCACTTCAGGTGATATAAAAATCCTACCACTCCTTGTCATACCTCCTGAACCAACCACATTCTCTACAGTCTCGGCTGGCCGTTTATTAACATCAATCTTTATCCCGTCACAATACACCTCCAACCCATATGACCATGGGACTGCTTTTGTGTTCTCGTACGGGATCGACCCTGCCTTAGTTATGGTGATCGGTGGTCGCTGGACCGGTGCTGCAATAGTGATTGTCTTCCGAGGAATCGTTACAGTGGCCACATCACTCTGATCATCTGCTACTGCCCCTGCAGGCTCTTCAGTTGCCGCTCGGTCAAACTGCAATGTGCCTCCATCAATTAAAGCCTGAATGCCTTTCTTCAAATCATCACACCCCCCAGCTAGGGTCCAGCATTCTAAGCAATACTCGTCACATCCTGGATAAACACCCCCCCTGCAACAATCTACTTTTTATCTCGCTCAGCGGCGTCTTTAAATCGTCGACATTCATAATCAGATTCAACCCTTCCTCAGTCAGAATGGCGTTTGCCCCATGATTAGGCATGTGCTTCTGCACTATATTCGGACCTGCCGTTCTGAAATTGATAGCCTTATTGTCCAAAAGATCCTGCACAACGTGCTTAAAAGCATGGCAACCCTCTATATCGTGGCCCGGAGCCCCAGAATGAAACTCACAGTGCCTGCTTGCATCATAACCATACGGAGGAGTTCCCGTTATAGGTTCCAGAGTTCTCTTCTCTACCAGGTTCAAACCCAACAATGTCTGCAACAAATCTGCATAGGTTGAGGGAGGCTTCTCAAACACTCTTCTTGGTTTACCACCCTGGAATCTTCGCTGAGCCTGCTGTGCCCCCTGCTGAGGCGGCTGCTGCTGCTGCTGTTGCTGTTGCATTGGCTGCTGCTGAAACGGTTATTGTTGATATGGAATAGTAACACTCGCCACCTGCTGCGGCTGATGATATTGGTTTCGTACCCTGCCTCGGCCTCGGCCTTGGCCTCCGAATACTGCGCTTGCCTCGCCCTGACGGCGCCCACCAAAAGCCTTCCTACTACTGCCAGATGCAGTTGATTCCTCAGCCTGGAACCTGCCTTGCTTAATGTTACGTTCAATCTTTTCTCCCATCAGAATTAAGTCTGAGAAACTGGCCAGAGATGTATGAAACAACATGTCATGAAACAAGCCTGTGAATGTGCCGACGAACATGTCATTCATTTCCTTGTCTTCTAAAGGAGGACGGACCCTGGAAGCCATATCGCGCCACCTTTGCGCGTACTCTTTAAAGCTCTCACCCTTCTTCTGAGACAGCCCTGTCAATTGGACCCGATTGGGCGCCAAGTCGCTGTTATATTTGTAGTGAGCTACAAATGCCTCTGCTAGCTGTTTCCATGTCTTGATATTAGTTGGCTCCAATCCCATATACCACTCTAGGGAAGGGCCTGACAAACTATCTTGAAAGAAATGCATTAGCATTCTCTCATCAGTTGAGTACGCAGACATCTTTCTGTAATAAGCCCGCACGTGCACTTTCGGACAGGTGTCCCCTTTATACTTATCAAACGTAGGAGCTTTGAATTTGATTGGCACCCTCAAGCCAGGTACCAGACCCATTGCTGACATGTCTAAGCCCACAGCACTTTGGTTCAGGACTCCCCTCATCTGCTCTTCTAGCATTCTGATCTTCTGGGAGTTATCCATCGGCCCTTCGAAGCCTCCACCGGAGAAGGCGTCCTCCTGCTGATCTTCTTGCCACATACCATTCCCAGCTCCATACCCATCATATTCATTATTGCGGCCAGCTCTAATCTGATTCATCACCGGGCCTCGGCCTCTGTTGCTGTATCCCTGAACACCTCCAGCTGGCCCAAAAGTCATTAACCCAGCGCCGTTTCCATTTCCAAAACCTCCGTAACCCTGATTGGCCATACCATAACCGTCTTGCCCAAAGCCTTGAGCATTGAACCCATATTTCCCAGCGTTATCGAATCCCTGATCGTTGAACCCGAATCCAGCATTGCCGAAGCCATTGCCTCCCATATTATCACCCAAGTTGATATCACCAAGCCCAACATTATGGACAGCAATTTCGTTCCCAACTCCGACGTTACCGTTCCTAGCAGCGGTAGCGTTGTTGACATTAGCAGCAGGTATATTGACTACAGGTGGAGCCACTGGCGCGGGAGTGCCATCTCCATGAACAGTATCGACTCGCACAGACTGATGATCCTCGTTACCGTGACCGGCGTTTCTGACCAACAGAGGTTGCACCATGGCTTGCAAATTCTCCTGACCTTTTGCAATAGCTTCCATGGTCTGCATAAAGAGAGCTAGCTTCTCGCGCACATCTTGCATCTCGTTCTGCATTTGATCCATGATTCTTCGACAGTTGGTGCGAGTGGAATAGCGGTGCGGGTGCTGATCTGCAATCCTGAAAGTACCTGGTACAGAGCAGAAATAAGACACCATCCAAAGATTATCTGTAATGCAATGTGAATATGAATGCAATGCAATGTGTGTGTCTGTGCATTAGGGAGATTCGTTCCCCGATTCTAGTGTGAAGGTGCCGGTGCAATGACAGTGCTAGCAATACAAAGATCGAAGTTGAATCACAGAAAGCCTCATATATTGCAGAGAAACCAATAAGCCCAGAGTACAATATCACTGAGAGTACAATAAGAAGGCATGACCTCAACCAACAATCCTGGTGATGGTCAACGCTATGCAAATAAAGCATACAAGCTAATACATGAAAGGATCAAGCACTCCCATGAGTCTGGTACTCTTCTATTAACTTCTTGGTCTCTGGATGGCCTGGTCTGGTAAGCAGCCCTTCAACGAGTTGGTTTCTTCGCTTGAGCATACGGCGCACGTCACTGGCAGTTTCCTCCCATGCCCCTTCTCCGAAGCGATCCTCCAACTTCCGCTTCTGAGACACGGCTTCGTCCCTGCCTTTGATGGCCTTGTTCAGTGCATTCTGGAGACTATACCGGGTCATCACTTCTTCTTCACACTTCTTGATGCTGGACTTCAACTGCTCTTCGAGGTCGGAGATTTGCTGCTTCAACTTATCCTCCCTTTTCTTATTGTTGGTGAGCGTGGCATTCCAAGTCTTATTGCAAGAAGAGATCTCTCGGTGAGCTGCGTCGAGCGCTTTCTTTTTGGATTCAAGCATGTCATGGGAGCTTCTGAACTCTTGCCCCAGACGTTCGCGCTTCTTCCTCTCCTCAGTCAACTCAGCCCCTAATATGTTCATTAGCTCAATCTGCTGTTGGAAAGCATGCACGACCTTGTTTTTCTCACTGCGTATCTGGGCTAGCTCCTGCTCTAACCCTTCGTTGATCTTCATCAAGGCTTCTTTTTCTTTCACAACTTGCTCGTAGGCCTCCCTAGAAACAGTAGTTGGCTCTGCTAACCGGCATAGGAACAAGGGCTGGTGCATCTGGAAATGGCATCCGCAACTGACTTGCTCTCTCCTGGATCCAAACTCTGTAAGGTGCATAAGCCTGACAGTCATTCTTCCCTAACAGCGGCTTCCCTCTCCGGTTAATACACATCCAGGCATGTTGCAGCTTGGCTAATAACTCCCCCTTCAAGTCTCCAGTGAAGTACAGAGATTCATGTACTTCTTCCTCCTTTGGTGGGTTCTTCAGCGCATATCCGAACTGACGGACCAACAGCGATGGGTTGTAGTTGATACACCCTTTTCTTCCCATCAACGGCACATTAGGGTACCCAGAACAACTGAATATAAGCTCAGCCCCTAGCAGGTCCCGATCAAACCACTCAACGTCTTCGAAAGATAGCCTCATCAGGCGCTCTGACCAGCTAGCGGTGGTTGCACTCTCCACAAAAGATCCCTTCATGGGAAGATGACTCTTGAACCACATATTTAACAAAGGAGCACAACAGTAAACAACCTTTCCCCTTCTGTTTTCGTTCTTGTAGTGCAAGGAGTGGTAGAAGTCTCCGATCAACGTTGGCACTGGATTGCCGGCAGCAAATAGATGGAAAGCGTCCAAGTCTACGAAATTGGGCAAGTTAGGAAACAGCACAATCCCATAGATGCATAGAGCCAAAAGAGCATTGAAAACCACCCAACATCCGCTCTTGGCATACTCCTGAGCTTTTCCAACCAAGAAATCAAGAGAGAAACCTGAAACCCCAAGCCAAGAAGTCACTAACAGTTCTGCAGCGTCCATATGCAAGGCTTTGGCTAAGTCCTCCAACTTGGGTTCAGCAGCAGAGTGAATAAAGGGAACCTTGTTCTGCACGGGTAGCTCAGTAAACTCCACATACTCCTCAATGGTGGGCCCTAGAATGAAGTCAGCAAACGTAAAACATCTCAATGCGGGGTCATAGAACTGCATCAAGGTGTACAGCCCGTTCATCTCATCAGTAGTGGGCTTGCAGACTAATCTCAGTAATCTCCCATGACTCATTCTGAAGCTTCTCCTAACCTCCTCATCAACAAGAGATATCAGACCGAGCAAAGGAGTAATATCAGGTGTCGGCAGCTTATACGCAATTGTTTTCCTCAAACCAGCCATAATCAATACTCAGAAGTCTGGGCACTAGAATCGGAGAATATGCAAATGCACCTGCAGCACAGACACACGTTAATGGGATGCAATGATAATGAGTATGCAAACAATGCAATGCAAGTAACATGCAACAGGGACCAAATGCCGTAGCTGAATAGCCTGAACCATATCAAGAAGTCTCAGATAGACTTTATAGAAGTCCTCAAACCCCGGTCTCAGATAGACCTAAAACAAAGCTCCAACAATGGCCTCTGACAGACCTCAAACCATAACTCCAACTGGTCTCTGGTAGACCTCAAATCATATCTCCAACTGGTCTCTGACAGACCTCAGAACTCTCCAACTGGTCTCTGACAGACCTCACAACTCTCCATAAATACCCAGGATCTCTGATCAAGAAACAAACCGGTAGTCTGAAGGTCTAGTTACCTGCATAACCCCAAACCCTCTCACAGGTGGATGTCCTAGTAACTGACAAAGGTATGGCATCCTATGCGGTCGTCGGCGTCACAGACTTTCAGGGTTGATGATACGATTCCCAGAAGGAGTGGCATCATCAAATCCTGAAGAGGCCTCACTTAGCCAACTTCCAAATGATCGGTTCCCGGAGTCGACAATTCAGCTGACCAACAACCCCTTCGACCCAAAGGGTAGAAAAAGAAGCCAACCAGAAGAACCTCGTCCGAGTGTAGATTTCATGAGACACTAATGCAAGCAAAGTCGGCACGCGCCCACTACTTTCTACTCTAATTCTAGGTGCACTCAAGCCCAGGTCCGGCTTATCTCTCAATCATAGAACCACCCATCACAACCCACTACAGCAATAATAACAATATATATAATGCTGAAAATAAAAGGTCAGAAATATAAATCCATACAAAATCCTCGACGGGAAAACAAGCGTTAGGATTGACTCGCTCAAAGGGACGTTGGATCCCAAATGCATAAGAACTATCGCAGTCCTTAGCAGCCAGGGGCCGTGATTTCCCCAGCAGAGTCGCCAGCTGTCGCTACTGCGAAAATCGGCACCGGCTGAACAGAAGAGTCGCCACCGTGCGTTATTTATCCCACGGGAGGGAAAGGAAACGCTCAGAGTAAACCTCGCACAACACGGGAAAGGTATGGTCATCGCAACCAAAACCTGGATTCGGGAGTCGGTTACGCAAGGGGAAGGTATTAGCACCCCTCACGTCCGTCGTACTCGACGGGATCCACGCTTGTTTTCGGGTATGGATTGTATTCTATCTACACTAAGGGTTAAGGGTTAAAAAGAAAAGAAAATGACTCGGCAAAGTCTCGCACTTTATGCCTACGTATTCCCGTCTGGAACGAGAAATCAGAGTCAACGTAGTTCGCCTACCTACGGGAAAGGAGGGGAAGGTTGCTCGCTAGGATATCGCATCCTATGCCTACGTACTTTCATACAGCATGAAAGATCAGAGCAAACGTAGTTCGGGACACGTACGACACAAGTCTGTCTTGATTGTTTTTATTCCTTCTAAAAAAGGGTTTTCCTGATTACTGGTCTAAGCGGACAAAAATGACGTCTTGATGAGTTCACATTCTTTTACGGAAGAAGTGTCTTTTATTGTGTTTGAAATTTTATTGTGTTTTTCTGTTAGTTTTGAGAAAGAAGAGACAGAACTCTAACCTACGGTTGCGAAGGGAATCAAACTAACCTACTGTTATCATGCATGGGTTAAGACCTAGTGTCTATCATGCTCCTCTCTTGCGCAGAGAGAAACAGAGATCCTAAGGGAATAAACAGAAACAAAAATAATAGCAGATATATACAGTAAAGCGGTAAAATGCATGGATGCAGCAATACAAGCGAGGCAAGGGAGTCTCACTCAACCTCGAACCTAGAAAACAATAGGCAAAAGTGAACAGGATTCACTTTCAACCCAACAGGGTAAACAACAAACAATACAGTCCAGAAAACCAATCAATACATCAAGAATGAGTAACAACAGAAAAAATAAACAGCCACAGCAGCTCTGCATCACATCAGTCTTCAAGCTTCAGCAAGCATCAATCTCCATCTCCACAGCTTTCCAGCAAGGTCTTGATCATCAATCTTCCATCTGCAATGGCTTTTCTTCAAGTCTCAATCTCCTAAGAGGAATATTAGTCAACCAGATGAAGTGAATGAATGTTAGACAGTCAATTACCTACCAAGGGTGGTTCATCAACTGTTAACATTATACAGATAATTTTCCCTCAAAAGTTCTATCTTTCAAATAAATTCACTGATCCTTCCAAAGGAAGGAGGTGGGTATTTGATAGAGACTTTAAATCATAGGGAAATGATGGATGCAGACAAGGCATTCCATGTTTGAGAAACAAGCTTTCTAATTTAGAGCTCTGCCTAGCTCCTAAACCCTAGTCTCCTCATCAGCTGCTAGCAAGAATCTCCTCTTCAACTCTGGAAGTTGGTCTTCAAACTCTTGATCTCCAATGGCTTCATCATCATAAGTCTTCAGCTCTCCCAATCCCCAAGCAATCCCAATACCCACACAGACAAAATATAGACAGTAATATACTAATAGCAGTAGGGGAACCCTAGTGATTTCTAAGGGATCTAGTAACTACCCATAGTCCCTATAGTCCCATATCTAAAATATTCAATCTCTAAGTCCTAAGGGAAATGATTCAATTCTCCTAAGTCATCACTTAAACCCTAATTTTGTTCATGTTGTTCTCACCTAAACTAATCACCTAAAATTAACTCCTAAAAATATGAACTAAAATGTATATACAAGCTAACAATGTCTTTTAATCAACCTAAAAAGAATGGACAAAAAATATTAAAGCATTTATTAGAACAAAAATTAACAAATTTAAGTATCAAACTAGACTTAATAAAATGCTATTTACAAGAAAAATGCATGAAAAATATTAAAACAAAATAAAATGCCATTTTTATTTTTCTATATTTTTCTAGACAGAATAATGGACCTATAGCAAAAAGAAGGAATTAAAAATCTCAATTTTCCTATTTTTTATGATTTTTTAAAGATATCAAAAATATTAAAGAAATTAAAATAACAAAATATGAAATAAAAGGGGGAGGGGTGTCAGAAGTAAACTCGCCCAGTTGTATTCTCCATTGGGCCAAGAACCAGGGGTGCAGATATGAATTACCCTAAGCCCAGCGCACTTCAGAAAAACCAAATGAAAAATAAAAGGAAAAGATTAAATCCTCGGTGTGAATAGCAACATATTCCAGTTAAAATCAATTGGGCTCACTGATGGGGAGTGGGGATAGTAATATGAATCCAAGGCCCACGCTGATGCATAAGTGAAACGCATCGTTTCGCTTGGATATTTCCCTTCGTTTTTCTCTTTGAATATGGACCACACGATGAGATTGAAAGTCAAAGTCTCCCTCCCAAATCCACGGCTACCCTTCATCGTCCCCAAATCAAAACCCTAAAACTCAGAATTTCATATCCGTGCATGAGTCTTCAGGTACCTCGTGCTCCCTCAATATGCCACGAAAAGCCACGATCCAAAGACCAAAATTGCTCCCCATATCCCCAAGAATACAATGGTACACCTAGTTTTCACTGAAACATCGTATCTCTCTCTAACAGAACGCATCAACATTAGGGTTTCACCATTTTCAACTGATATCGACCTCTCCAATTCTCTCTAAGTCTTGCCCTAAATTAATCCATATCTTGCACTGATCACCATAAGTTACTCATTCAAGATTATCATGCAATATCCTAATAGTTACAAGCCTCAACAGTTCATGTACTCCATGGCCAATATTCATGAAACCTCTCCAAACTTACCAAAATCAGTCATCTAACTATGCTTAACCATTCTATGCTAACAAACCTCTAGGATCCTAACTAAATAGTGCAATTCGAATAGAAACTGACCTGGTGCAAAATGGTGAAAACAGATGCCAAAACCTCTTGATCCAATGCTTGCAATGAGTGGAGACTGATCAGGGAACCTGTTCTTGAGTTCTGTATGCACTGAATCTTGTTCAATTCTCTTGGATCTTGCAATTCCAAGTTTCTTGCTTCTTGGATGATGGAAGTGTGTGGCACGGGTTCTACTCCAATCTACCAAAGGCTTGTGAGAATTGCAATCTAGGAATGATGATGATGAAGATCAGATCAAGAATGGTGAAGATTGATGATAGTTTGAGAGAGTTTGAGGAGCTTTTGCAAATGAGAGAAAGTGTGTGAAACTTGTGGTTTTGAGTAAATGTGATCACCAAACATGGCATGAACCCTCTCCATTCAATATATACATGTCATTAGAACCTCCTAGAAACTTGGAGAAACTTCCCATGTGTGATTTCCTTTGAATTTGGCTTATGTTTCTTCTATGATAAGTAACCATGAATAACTTCCAAAATGTGAACCAAGCTCAAAATTCCAATTTAGCCAATGTTCTCAAAATGATCTTTCCATTCAAAATGACCTATAATTTCACCTCATTTGGCCAAAATATGAAAAATCTCATTTTTTTAGGTCATTTTTATTCATTAAATCCAACAATTTTGAAACCTTGTGCTATGAATCTTTCCAATCTCTCATGGTCACTTTTCTAGACTCAAAATGTCATTTGGAACAAGTTTGATGTTGTAACGTTTTCCATTTGAAGCTTCCTTGTATGAGTTTTGGGCATAGGCTTGAAATGACCTATAATTCTTAGATGACCAAAATACCCTTTGCTTGCCAAGACCATAAGTAGAGTTCCACAAATCATATGAAGGCATACTATACCATTCTAGAAATCTAAGACAATGAGGAACAATTCTTATGTTGTCCAGAAATTCATTTGAAATCTCCTTGAGGGGTAAAAATTGCTTGGAAGTCAAGTCACTTTCACAGACAAAATTTCAGATACCTCAGATGACCTGTAACTTGCAAGGATCATAACTTGAGTTCTATAAATCTCCTTGATGTCTTCCACCACTAAAATTAAAGGTCTTGAGATCCTATACAAGTTCCATGTTGGCCAAGGATCCATTTGAAGCTTGCATTTTGACTTATCTTGCTTGGAAATTTGACCTAAATTAGGGGATTTTACACAGAAACCCTAATTTATAAACTCCTCTTCTCCTTGATTTCTCTTGATTTCTTCTTAGCATAACAACATATCCTTCTCTACATGTCAAATGATGAACCCCACATCTCTCCAATAGACCTCAATGCCTTTCAATCAATCAATTGACCTAGAGTTGACCCAGGGTTGACCCAGATGAGACCCTAGTTGACTGTCTTCAACTGCAATACTTGTGACTACACCAATGACTTATCTCCTTCTCCAAATGACTTTCTAAGTCCTCCAAGATGTCTATATACTCCCCATGCTCAGCCCACAACTCACAATTTCTTTGTTGACCCTCAGATACCCTCAGATAGGAGATAGATGCCCTGCTTGATCCATTGACTCCTCAGCTTTCAAATTCTTTCTGATGACTTGAATGAGATTGGATTAGAATAATAACCTCTTGATAGGCCTATAGAGATGAGAATAATGATTGGTCCCCTGTTGGATGACTTGCCATGATATGCTATGCAGATGATCAGACTATGTACATGACTCTATATGCAAATGCTAATGATATTGAAACATAAACCAAGTGACTAAGGTTGAGCAAATTTTAGGGTGCAACACTTATAGGGAGTTGATTCCCGACCAAGCTAACTTGAGAAGCCACCGCTCAGTGGAGGCCCTCTTGAGAGTAGTTGTTGAACGAGTATTCGTAAAAACATTGCTACTTTCGACCTAGGAGCCCGTGACACTGTAGACCTTTAGATTACCTTTTACCCCACATTGGCCTTATTAGGACATAGTGCGATGACTATGAGGGAGTAGTCCCGAAGTAGTTAATACGCGATACTACACTTGGACAAGACTCTCTTGAGAATATTATCGACTACCGAGTGTTTTGGGAAGTAGATAATATCCTAAAGATGGGTTGTTGACTTTGGTGAGATAAATCCTAACCCGGATTTGAGTAACACATGAGATAGGATTGTGGTATGATCAATAGTTGGGCTATTGGGAGTAGTCCTAATACGTCTAACATATGATGAAATCACGCTCAGTGGAGACTCTTTGAGATGGTTGGTGATGCATGAGTAGTCATGTATTCACTAATTATTTCAAATATGAGTCTGCGAAGCTGAGGACTTTTAATGACACCCTTTTACCCCCACTTGGCCTTTTTATGACGTAGTGCGGAAACTGTTAGGGAGTAGTCCCTCAATAGTTGTCACACAATGCTACACTCATACAAGTTTATCTTGAGAATATTGTTGACTCACGTAAGTAGTCGCGTTAGTTGGCAATATCCGAAGGATTTACTATGACTTTGGGAACTTTGTTAGAACCCGCTTGGTAGGTACAAAACAGCTCATAGTACAAATCCTTGGGGATGGGTAGACCTTTGACTCCATGCTTTGATCTTGTGCCCAGGAAGTCTTGGTGTGTGCATATGGTTTGTATTTGTGAATACTTGCCTTTGTGTTGTGTGTGCATCATCCCATCATATCACCATAAGCATATCATGTCGCAACTGGTTTTGTAAAACTCAGTAGATTTCTGGTATTTTAAAGTTGTAACTTTTCCCAACAATTAATGAAATGAGATTTTGACACAAATCAATCTTCTGAGTTTTGTAAAACCAGTCGCATTTGCATCAGTATTTTGCATATTATTCTTCATTGCATTGGTCCTCTGGTTCATTCTGTGTTCCGTTGATATCAGAAGAGAGAAGGGAAGAAAGTATAACACAAAGACTAGCACTCAAAAGAAGATGGATCGCCTTGAGCAAGAAAATAAAGCACTCCGAGAAGAAATTTTTCGTTCAAGGGATAACACAGGGGCATTCTCCACTGCTGTCAAGAATATGATAGATACCCAAGAACAGGAGAATCAGAAGCTCAGAGACGAAGTGGCAAGTTTGAAGTCTTCCAAAAGGAGCTTGAAAATTTTTTTCAAATATTTGGTCTTATCCCAACGACGAGAAGGTTCCTCTTCATCTACCAATCAACCACTTGAACAAACTGGTGGAATTCGGGGTATTCCTGTACGTTATGCCCGTTTATTCCCTATACTCTTGCAGAATGGTTTGATCCAGAAGGAAATTCCGCCCATTCTCCCTCTGGCCCACCGGAGTTATTTCATGACCGATGCTTTATGTGCCTTGCACCATGGAGCACTCAGTCATGATATTGAAGAATGTTATGTCCTCAAAGAAAAGGTAAAAGATATGATTGAAGCAGGAGTCATATCTTTCAAGTTATGCAAACCTCAAGTCCAAATCAACCTTTTGCTTGACGAAGAAGAAATCCCTTCCCTACTTATGATGGATTAAAGAAGAAGACCCTAGGTTCATGATATCAGAGGGTAGTAATTTTTCTATGTTTTGTCAAATTTAATTCCCTATGACTGGCAGCTGTAGATTGTTTAAGCATTTTGTTGTATTTTCTTTGCATTTGAATTGCTTGTGAGCTGTTGTTCATTTTGAATTGGCAAGATTAATGAAATGTTTGTCCATCTTTTGATTAAGTCCATTCATTTCAATATTTCTCTTTTCTTTCATTGATATAAGAAAATGAAAAATGCGAAAAAAAAATTCTTTATCAAACTGTTGTTTAAAGCAAAGATTGGGGAGGATGATGAAAACTATATCTATAACTGCTGTTGATATGCTTTCAATTTAACTTTGCCGATGATGTAAGGCATTGTTTCAATCCCCAAACACTGGAGTAATAAGGAAGATAATCCCTCGTTAACCCCTTCGAGCCCAGAAGTAGGAGTTTTCTTTCTTTACAAACAAAAAAACTTAAATCTCAAACATGGGGCGAGTAGTTCTCAGTTAACTTGGAGATATGTGCATGCAAGACACTTTTCATATAAAGGTGGTGCACTCAGGTGTTCCTTCGCGCACAACAAGTAAGTGTCAAAGATGTTTTCCCAGCTTAAAAGTCGATGATGGTTCACCGTAGCCATTAAACTAGGTAGTCACCTTCTTTCTCAAAAAGAAAAAAGAGAAATTGAAAAGCCCGCTAAGTCAAAACCTATGAAGGAGACTTAGACAAAAATGGGGCATCTCGTTGGCTGTATATTCGAACAAAACAGTTCAGACAAATGTCAGGGATAATAAAGAGAGGAACTCTATAAGAGTCTTTACTCTTAAAACTCCTCAAATAGCAAAAGCTATTAAATACTGAAAGGGAGTAGTGACTACCCTAGATTTGTAATCCATCACCAACTATCATCAGTTCAATTCTTAAGCCTGTAAGAACCTGAATGTATAGTTTGAGTTAACTGAGCGTAGGATTGGAGTTCATCATGGAGAGCGGGTGGGAACAAATAACTTTGAGCCCTTATCCTTTGTTTCATGAACCATGAACTGAGCCACGTTACAACCCTTAAAAGACCTAATTGAGGTAAGGTTATTTTGAAAGCATATTACAGCAAGGTTGGATAACCTAACTCCTAATGATCTTTGATAATTGTGTGTGTTAACCACTTTATCCATCATTTGTAAGATGATTGGATCACTTTCACTTTGATCACTCCACCATGTGTGTTTCATCAAAAAATTTGTTTTCAAAAGTTTGCATGAATTTTGCATTAAAAATTGCCAATTTTTTAATGAACAACATTGTTTGCTAGACGATCCGATGTCAAAGCAATCCCAACAAAAGATGCTAGCTAGGGAATTTGACTTGGTAAAGGAAGCTCAGCCTGGGGCAACCAATTTGAAGGATTTGTTAATCATTTGTCACAATGTTCAGCTAATCAGAAGTGATCAGGTCAAGATCAGTTGAATCTCTTAAAGAGCAGTTTAGTCTAGGGAAATTCTATTGTAGTTACCAGCTAGCAAGGGCATGTTTGTTCCCCAGTCGTTACTTCCACGGTCTGAAGACTTTGTTGTACAAACACCGTTAAACTGGGGAAGTGATCAGTGCATTTTAAAGCACCTTCCTCTATGTTTAGACTTAGGAATTTCTACAGTTTAGTTTGTTTAATTTCCTATTTTATAATGTTTTTACAATTTATTTTATTTTAAGCTTTATTTAATTTTCGTTTGTTATTTTTCAGCATTAGCAGCTTTTAGTAAAAAATTCATAACTGGAGCTACAGGAATCGGATCGAGGCATTCTACCAGTTGTCGGAAAGCTAAGAAAAAGATCTACAACTATCATGTTGCACAAAGGAGCTGATTCTGATTTCTTGAGTCTCAAATAATTCGTTGAAGTTTCTGACTTGTGATAATGTAGTTTTCCTTGCGGGCCTAGTTTAGGTTTCTGGCCCAGTTATTTTCTATTTAAGGTTGCTGCTGTGATGCAAAACATTCACCTAGTTTATTTTCCGAATTTCCTTTTGTTTTATTGTTTTCATGGCAAACTAATCCTAAGGAAAAATCCGCCGGTTTCGAACCCGTAATTCTTTGAGGTTTCTTCAATTTAAACTATGCATTATTTCTTTTAATCTCATTCCAAATTATCTTATAATTTCATTTTCTTAATTCATTATTATAAGATAAATTGAATTTAATTTGGTCGATCAATATTCCTTAACTCAATCGCTGATTAACTTAGCTTTTTCGTTAATTTGTCCAATCTTTAACCATTTGCTTAATTCGGTAATTAGGAATAAAAGTCGTGCAGTATTGTCGACGCTTGTTCGTCAATATTGCAATCGAATAGGGATTGAACCCTTTTAAAAATATTAAATTGTAATAACCGATGATAAGTTGGGAATCGAACCGGGGGATTTACCTGTTTTTAATCACTTATTTCAAAACCAATTATTTCTGTCTTTTTCTTTATTAATCAAATTTATAATCAAACAACCCCTCCCCCAATTCGTCTCAATTGGCTACTTTAAATAAGAATCCTTGTGAATTGACATCCGAGTTACCGTCGCTTTACTACTTTTTTCAAACCACTCGGTTTTGATCCGCGCGCGACCGCGGGTCAGGCAGTCACGTCGAGATTTGTAAATCTCTCTCTAAGAGTTTGAAGACATTGAAGCATCTTTATGCCAATTCTTTTATAAAATTCTCTTGAGGGCTTCTTCTCACAGACTACGTAATCTGGGGCAAAAAAAGTTTGAAGACTGTTTGTCGCAAGAGCCATTGTTCACTTGAAGAGGATTATCGTACCATCATGGGGCAGAAATGTTTTGTTCTCATGGTACCTTTTGCCAGCTCTCCAATTAAGTTGTTACTTCGGTTGATCTTGGAATTTCCCTTGGTGATTTTTCCTTCAACAAAGAGTTCAAGCTCAAGATGGAAATCTGAGTGAAGTCATGATGTTTTGGCCTAAGTAGATTACTCTCTCCCAGAGAAGGTTGTAACCATGAGGTGGAATTTATTGATCTTCATGATTATCCCCGTTGAGGTCCAACTTAGTGAAGTTGGCTGGGTATTCATGTCGAGATGTTTATTTCATATCCTGTTTTGTTTTGTCTGTTTTATCAGCATAAACATAAGCATGGCATAAAGCATATGCATAACATATGTGCATTTTTGCTATCTCTGGTTATTACTTGTTTTGTTTCACTTTGGTATTTATACCACGTGACTGGGTGTGTTGTCTCTCTCCGATAGAGTTGTCAGCCCTTAAGCATCAAACGTCCATCCTTTCTCAATTCCCCATAGAGTTTGATCCTCGTGGATAATGGTTGTTTCAGCTATGTTTTTCCATGATTGGATAAGATGTGCCCCCATTCGAGTTCATTCCTCAATGGTTAGAGTCTTGTTTGGCAGTCTCTTTCTAGCTCCTAGATTGAACTTCGGTCCCTGTAGGTCGCCGAACCTACCTGGACGTGCAGTTATTTTGCACTATCTATCAAGAAGAACATTTTACATTGCCTTAAAGATAAGTGGCAATCTCTGTAGAGAAGCTTATTCATCTTCAACGATAAGTGGCAATCTCTAGCGAAAAGCTTATCCATTTACAACGATAAGTGGCAATCTCTGGCAAGAAGCTTATCCATTTGCAACAATAAGTGGCAATCTCTGTAGAGAAGCTTATTCATCTTCAACAATAAGTGGAAATCTCTGTAGAGAAGCTTATTCATCTTCAACAATAAGTGGCAATCTTTGTAGAGAAGCTTATTCTTCAACGGTAAGTGGCAATCTCTGGCGAGAGCTTATCCATTTGCAACATAAGTGGTAATCTCTGTAGAGAAGCTTATTCTTCAACTATAAGTGGAAATCTCTGGCGAGAAGCTTATTCATCTTCAAATAAGTGGCAATCTCTGGCGAGAAGCTTATTCATCCGCAGATAAGTGGTAGTCTCTCCTGAGAAGCTTATAGTGTTTATCATTGCTTACAGATAAGTGGCAGTCTCTCCAGAGAAGCTTATCAGTTTATCCGTATCCCCAGATAAGTAGTAGTCTCCCATGAGAAACTTATCATCGTTATCTTTTCAAATAAGGGGCAGTCTCGTTCTTTGAGAAGCTTATCCAATCCCTTACAATGATAAGTGGCAGTCTCATTCGAGAAGCTTATCTCAGGGACGTTGAGGCCCGGTTGTGACCAGTATTTCTAGAAGAGCCCAGTGGTAACTGGTACTGATAAATTGATGGTGACCAATCATGTTCAAGTAAGGCCAGTTGGTAATTGGCATTGAGAAAATCCATGGATAACAGGTACTGACGATTTGATTTGTTTATCATTCCGAGCAAAGTGTTTGTGGTTTCCAAGATCAGGTTGTGTACCTTTGGAAGTGTTTGTTTGTTTCCAAGATCAGGTTGTGTACCTTTGGAAGTATTTGTTCTTTCTAAGATCAGGTTGTGTACCTTTGGAAGTTTTTTTTTGTTTTCAAGATCAGGTTGTGTACCTTTGGAAGTATTTTTTATTTCCAAGATCAGGTTGTGTACCTTTGGAAGCGTTTGTTTGTTTCCAAGATCAGGTTGTGTACCTTTGGAAGTATTTTTTGTTTTCAAGATCAGGTCGTGTACCTTTGGAAGTATTTATTGTTTCGAAGATCAAGTTGTGTACCTTTGGAAGTGTTTGTTTGTTTTCAAGATAAGGTTGTGTACCTTTGGAAGTATTTGTTGTTTCCAAGATCAGGTTGTGTACCTTTGGAAGTGTTTATTTTTTTCCAAGATCAGGTTGTGTACCTTTGGAAGTATTTGTTGTTTCTAAGATCAGGTTGTGTACCTTTGAAAGTGTTTGTTTGTTTCCAAGATCAGGTTGTGTACCTTTGGAAGTGTGTGTTGTTTTCAAGATCAGGTTGTGTACCTTTGGAAGTGTTTGTTTTTTTCCAAGATCAGGTTGTGTACCTTTGGAAGTATTTGTTGTTTCTAAGATCAGGTTGTGTACCTTTGAAAGTGTTTGTTTGTTTCCAAGATCAGGTTGTGTACCTTTGGAAGTGTGTGTTGTTTTCAAGATCAGGTTGTGTACCTTTGGAAGTGTTTGTTGTTTCCAAGATCAGGTTGTGTACCTTTGGAAGTGTTTGTTTATAAGATCAGGTTGTGTACCTTTGGACAGTATTTGTTTCCACTCCAAGATCAGGTTGTGTACCTTTGGAAGTATTTGTTTCCATCCCAAGATCAGGTTTTGTACCTTTGGAGATGTATGCTTTGGATCCCAAGTTCAGGAATTTCCAGAGACTAGAATGTTGCATTCGCATGAAATCTTTGATATATCCTAATGCTTTGAGGATATTTAACTTTTGTTCCTAAGGTTTTGATGGATATATCTGCACTTCCTGTTTGAAGATCCGGTCGTCACCAAACCCTTTGAAGATTCAGTAATTACTGGTATTGCTCAAATCCAATAGTTATTGGTATTTGAGTTGGTTGTTACTGATCCTCCCAGTTAAGTCTAGTGATTACTAGCACCACCATAACCAATTGTTATTGGTATGCCCCGATTTTGGTCGTCACCAGTCCTTTCTAAGTCCAGTGTTACTAGCATTGCTTGAAAGCTAATTTTTTTTGGCACCGTGAGTTAGTTGTTACCAACTTCCCCATCTAAAGTCCTATATTTTACCAATGTTGTTTTGAAACCCCAAGCGTTATCAGAACTTTGGTTTGGTCGTCACCATCACTCCCGAGAAGTATAGTAGTTACTAGCACCGCTGGAACTGTTTGTTAAATCTGGTTAACACCGGCATCCCCAGCGAAGCCGTTGCTTTCCCCATTTAAGTCCCGGAGATCTAGTGGATACTAGCATCCCCGGTGTGTATGGTCTTGTTTTTAGTATGTTTCTGAAGATCCCGTTCGAACTCTTCATTGTAGGAAATCCCTCATTTGGTTATCTCCAGTGAGGATTGTGTCTCTGGTCTTTCGCTTCCCTGGTGGAAATTTGCCTTCTTCCCTAGTGGAGTGTGTCCCCCCAGTGAGGATGTGTTTTCCCCATTGAAGTTTGTGTCCCTGTGTGGAAGATTCCCTTTGAAGTAGCTTCATTAGTCATGTTTTAACTATTGCTATGTTATGCCCTGGATCTTTCCCCAGTGTGTCGGGTCCCCTGTGAGTATTTACTCGTCGTATTACCGTTTTTTTATTGTTGCTCGTGTGTCTGCATTCGTCTTGCACTCAAGCATAATTTAGATTCATTACATTTCGGCTTTGTCCTTTTGCATACCATCAGATCTAAGGGACACAATTTTTGGTTTGCTATATTTAAATACCTTTCACTAGATTCTATGAGGATTGTCATCTCTCATTGCCATCTAGTGAAGATATTTAAATAGGGGCAACTATTGCACCCCAAATTTTGACCCCTTAGATCTTCATCATCATTTTAAGATTGTTTTCATTTGATTACCTAACCTTAACCTATTTCAAGTTTGTCTTTGTTAAGATACAGGTGAATTAGGGTTTCGTACAGTCATGAATCGAGGTTTTGATGGTTTAATCAGTCAATGTATTGGATTGATTCTCCATGAAATAAGTCTCCACATCATCAAAGATACTCCATTGGGTCAAGTATGAATCCAATTTGAGTTTGTCACCCAAAGATTAAAGACAGTACAGTTCAGGATCCCCGATTAGGGTTTTTGATAAGGAAAAGTCAAATATAGTTTGACTTTTGATTTAAAAGGTATTTAAATGATGGAATTATGGTCCATGAAGTTCATATGGCTTAGTGAAGTCCACTCAAGAAGTTTCAAGGCCTCAGAAGACCCAACACATCAACAGTAGACTTGGTAGTCGTCGATCGATCGTTTCGTTGACCAAAAAGTCAACTCTTCAACCATAAGGAATTTGACCTCAAAGTGTGAAGCGAAAATGTTCCTAGTAACATATTACACCTATCCATGAAGTTTCATGACCATTGGATCAAGGATTTGAGAGTAATCGAAAAATTCGGGAATTAGGGTTTTGAAAGGGGCAAGGTCATAACTTCCTAACCACACATCCAAATGAGGTTGTTCAAAGCTTGTTTGAAAGTTCTTGGCAAGCCCTACAAAAGTTTAAAACTGACCCATGGGGAAAAACTGCATAGATTTGGAGTTATAGCCAAAATCATCACAAGAGGGAGAAGATCCTAAAAACTTGAAAGTTGTAGAGCTCCATGAGGGCTTTCCAAAAAGTACTAGAACTCCTCCATAGCCCTTGTGAGCCGAGAGTTATGAATCCATCAAGTTAGGGTTTCAACACTTGAATGCACCATTTCAACTTTTTCATAAATTCACTTTTCAGCCACTTGAACCATTCTCAACCATTGGATCATGTCTTGATTTGATAATTAGAGAGGTTGGTGTTTTAAAATGCAGAAGAAAGAAGGCTTGAAAGGCTTGACAAGATTGGCAAGACAAGTGGCAATATATATTCAAAGAAATCCAAGAGGAATGAGAAATTTTTTTGAAGAAAATCTGGAGCAGCAGGGCCCCTACTCTATTGGCACACGTTAATCACTTCCTATGGCTTGCATACAGTCGGATTTATGCATCACAATGCATCAAGGACACTCAAGACCAGCTACATCAAGATCTTGAACAAGATTTGCTACAATTTCCCTCCCAAAAGGAAAGAGTTCCAATCTGCCCCAAACTGCTCTTATGATCTATAAATAGAGATTTCAGTTCACTCTTCAAAGGACACCAGAGCTATCAAAAACATCATAAACACATAGCTCTCATTCTTTCCCTCTTTACTTATAAGTGAAGAAATTTCACAAAAACACCAATTTCACCACTTTGCATTTTTCACACCAGTTCTTGTTCCAAACACAAAAACACTTCAAGGACCATATACACACCATTAAAATGACCATATGAAGTTGTTCCCATCATCACTTTCATCAAAAGAAGTTTGAATCAAAAAGTCAACTGTCCATACACCATAGTTTGACTTTTATGCAAGTTTCATGCCAAATCACTACTAAACTATTTTCATCATTGTGACACTTGGAACACCTTCCATTTAGGTCATACCAACTGTCCATGACCTAAAATAATCACTGGAAATCCTTTTTCTCAAACTGTCCTCAGAAAACCAATTGTTGCTTCAAAACAAAGAAAACTCAAGGCTTGCTCAAAGGAGGGAGGGGTACTTTGCTCTTGCTGCTAGCTTGCTTTTGGAGGTCTACAAGAGGTATGTAGCCCTAAACCGCCTCATTATGCATCATGTTTCGTGGTTTCTTAGATTGGTATAGACATTGTTATGTTTAAAATGTGCTATGCTGTCAAAAGCTGTCATGGAGTTTGTTAGTTTTCACTTAAAGTATTTGATGTTGTTATATCAAGCTTATTATGGTTACAACATTGTCATGTTGGTTCCTATTGGGGCTAGATTCTCTTTGGTTCTTGTTGAGATTCAAGTGTTGTTAGACTACAATTTAAGGCAAATCATGTGTGTGCTGACTTTGGTAAAAGTATGGCTGTGTGCTATTGTAACAGATTGTATATTGTGATATTGTTATGTCGAATTTATATTCAATGTTGTCTAGTGCATTTCTCTTACTAAAACATGTTGAAAGGCTATTATCCCATCATGTATGAGTGGAACAAGGTGTTGGACAAATAGGAATTTCACCATATTTGGGATTTCACTACTGTTAGAGGTAGGATTTATCACCTCTGTTGGAGTTGCTATGCCTTGTACGGGGGTTGACCTTTTGTTTGATGGCCTGCTTTCTCTTAACCTTGACATTGTGATGTTAGGTTCTTGTTTTTACCTAGTGATTAGGTTGTTTTCTTAGAGTGGAATTTAGGCCAGGGTTTGATTGTTCAAAGCTTTGTGTTGATCATTTTTGTTGAGTTCACACTCACTGCCACCAAAACCATTTTACTCTTAACCAAAGCTTGTTAGGGATTTAACTTTTGTCCCGTCTTGTTGTAGGTTTAGACAGTCTATTGACAAGGTTAAGTTTGGAACTCATTGTTATGGTTGCTAGAACCTGGATCTCATGCCAAGTTGTAGATGGTGACTGTCATTAGGGAAGTTTGTGGATATGTTGTTCTTTTATGTACTACACTGTTGGAATTTTGGTGCATTGTCATGCTGAGCTTGAACCTCCCACTGAAAGCTAATGGTGTCTTTGCTGGCATGGCCTAGTAGAGTTTAGAATCTAGTAGTTTTCCTCTGCTACCATGATATGGTGAGGAGAGGTTTGCCTTGTGAGAACCCTCTTTTGAACTTGTAAAGTCTGTTGGATGATTAAAGTATAGGATTGATGATGATGCTAGCTAAATCATGTTAAATTTCATAGGTAGTTCTTTTAGGAATGTCCATAGTTCATGAACCACTGTGCCATAATCCACCTTTTAGTCATGTCAAGTATTTGATCATGTCACTGTTATGGTGATTAAGTATTTGGTTTGAACTTGCTGCATAGAATTCACTTTTGTAAGGACATAATACCTTGAATCCATCTAGGACTTCTCTTAGAGACTTACCCTTTAGGCTTGGATAAAACCAATTAGACTTACCCATTAGGCTTGGATAGATCCTTCTCCCACCTTTTGGTCTGGATAGAACCAATTGGTCTTACAACGTAGAGTTAGGTAGAGTTTGGTTAACTCTATGTAAGAATCATGGAGGTGATTACTTAATCCCCTTTCTTTAGTGTTCAATATAGATCTAGAGAGTTTTCTTAAACTCTATATAAGCATTACCATGTTTTTTCCCCTTCGAACCATGATCATAATCAAGTGTTCCTTATCCTTGGTGAGGTGAACTATGATTGCTCTGATTCTATCCTAGTTAGGATACGTAGGCAGAGGATGCAATGTCTTTGTGAGCAAACTTAGAAACTATCTTTAGGTCTTTACCTACACTTTTTACCCAATCCCAAACCATAACAAATATTTAGCAAGTATTAGCATGCAAACAAACAAAAGGTTCATGTAGAGTACTACAGATGTTTAGGATGTGAAATACCTACCCTAGACCTAACCAACCCCCGATCCCCGAATCTTTAGCGTTGTTGTTAGATCACGCATAAAGGTCTTTCTTTCTTTCTTTAACCTTTCCTTTGGATAAATCAAATTCCGGTTGTGAATTTAAGAATTAAGATTCAAGTTAATCAATAGCTTGGTATCACGATTCTCACTGCAACAACATGCAGGCAGGCATTCATGTAGCAAGGGTTTTCTTGTCATAAATGGTTTGCAATTATCCTGTCAGTTTGGAATGAAAGGTCCTCTCCCCAAGCAGAGGTTGGCGTTGATTTCCTCGATAGGTATTTCAGTGGTGGTTGTTTCCCTCAGTAAAGTCCAATGATCTTTGGTTTTCTTCAAAGTCAGATTTTTGGCACATTTCCCTAGAAAATGTTTTTATCAATTCCCTACATAGTGGATCTCTCCTCAGAAGAGTTTATTCAGGAAGGCCATTCAGAGCGTTTTCCTCAACAGAAAACCATCCAGAGCATTCTTCTCAAGAGAGTTGGTTTGTTGGTTTTCTTTCCAGCGCTTCTTCCAGCAGGGTTCCTTTTGTATATCATTTGCATTTGCATCCTCCTAAACACATAGCATTTCCATTTCGTATGGAGCATTACGCCATTTTCAAACATATGCATCCGAAGCATAAGCCAAGTTTTGATATTACCATTGCCAGACATCTCTCCAGCAGACATTGGCATGACTTAAGATTTTGTTATCTTTACCCCAGAAAAAGATCATTGGTGGGTGTGTTCATCTTATTCCCTGGCAGAGTTTGTTTGAACCTCCCTTTCCTCAGCGGAGTTTCTATTTCGGGTCGTGAGTCATTTGATTCTACTTCATGTATACCTGGTTTATTCTAACTTTTGGTTGGTACCCATTTGCTTATTTGTCGACGATCCCAACATTTGGTTGGTAGTCCGTTTGTTTCTTGGATGTTATCCCAACTTTTGGTTGGTAGTTCGTTCATTTCTTGGATGTTATCCCAACTTTTGATTGGTAGTCCGTTTGTTTCTTGGATGTTATCCCAACTTTTGGTTGGTAGTCCGCTCATTTCTTAGATGTTATCCCAGCTTTTGGTTGGTAGTTCGTTCGTTTCTTGGATGTTATCCCAATTTTTGGTTGGTAGTCCGTTCGTTTCTTGGATGTTATCCCAACTTTTGGTTGGTAGTCCATCGTTTGTTGGATGTTATCCCAACTTTGGGTTGGTAGTGCTCAATTAAACTTCCTTGTGAAGTTATAATCCCAACTTTGGTTGGTAGTCTTCCTTTCTGTGTTCGCCCTCGGTCGGCGTTTCGGCGATCCTAACTTTTGGTTAGTGGCCTTCATCCTAATTTTGGTTGGTAATCTTTTGGACGATCCCAAATTTTGGTTGGTAGTCTTCTTTGTTTGTGTATTCTCCTTCGGATGGCGTCTGGGTGATCCTAACTTTTGGTTAGTAGCCTCTTTCTCACAACTTTCGGTTATTACTCTCTGGTGATCCTAACTTTTGGTTAGTAGTCGTCATTATCTTCTTTCTCAGATACCATGTCGGTTATCCCAATTTTTGGTTGGTACCCGCATATTTTTAAGTCCACCTTCGACTGGCAATTTTTGCATTGTGAATGTCCCCACAGTTTGCAAATTTCTGGATTCTTTTGGTATTCAATCATCTTTTACCATGAATGTTTGAAAGTGGTCGCTTTTCATCCTTTCAGGTCCAAGTTGTTTGAATATGGGCAGCTGTAGCACCCCAAAATTTTCCCATCTTTTCTCTTGGATCATGGCTTATGTTTCTTTGCATTCTCATGTTAATTTTTGCATAGCATTATTCTTGACAAAGGATCAAGGCATCTTGGCTTGTTTCTCAAGATAGGAGGAGCATGTTTCTTCAACCTCAAGCAAGGTTTTCTTCTTGAATTTATGGTATTCTCAAGCCCCAAAGGTTTCCCATCCTCAAGTATGATTCAAGGAAACACCATTTCAAGATCATAAGTGGTTCACCATGGCTTATTTTTCAAGAAATAATCAAGAGATTCGAGTTTGGTTCAAGGTGGTTGACCTAATTTAGCAAATTATGGATGCTATGATCAAATGGGCATAACTTCTTCATTTTACAACATCTTTAGGTGGTTCATTTTCTAATTAACTCTTATAATCACCCCCAATAAGTTCTATTTGTGAGGAAAGATCCATTTATGCTTGGAAAGTCATCAAAAGTTTGAAGACATCATAGGTCATTTTGAGTTTTGGAAGGATTTTCTAGTCAAATTCAAAAGGTCATAACTTGGTCAATTTTCATCATTTGGAGCCCATTTGTTTTCTAAAATGAACTTGAAGATGTCCTCTACAACTTTTACTCAAGGTGGAAGTGCTAAAAACCTATGGAAGGCTTTGGTTTTTGTCAAAACATTATAGGTTGTTTTTGGTCCCTAAAAAGACTTGAAATTTTTCTAAGTGTTTTGCAATTTTGAACCTTTTCATGCAAGCTACTTTGAAGGATCATATCTCTCAACTCAGATTTCCAAATCAATACTTTCTATTCACATTTCAAAGATTGCATTATCCTCTATCCAATGCAAGAAGAATCATCTCATAAAGCCTCCTACATTGTGAGAACCATGGTAGCAAAATTTGAATTTCAAAGCTGAAAATCCACCTCAAGTCAGAATTGAATTTGTTTGAATTGGTATCTAATCACCAAATTAAGCCATGAATTCAATCTAAACATGATTTACAAACTTGTCTGGGTTGATTAGAGCCTTGAAACACAAGTTTTGAGCGAGTTTTGGCAGTTTTCAAGTCACATTTTTAATGCTGCAAGTGTGCACAAATTTGCCTCAAACTGCATTATTCACCCTTCCTCAACATTCAAAAAGCTTCTCCTATAAATAAGGGACTCATTCCACTCATTTTCACAAACTTTGATAGCCAAAATCACCCTGCTGAGATCCCATTTGAACTCTTAAGCCTGAACTTTAAATTTTCATTTCCACACCCTAAACACTCAAATTCTCCATTCATTTAGCTTCACCAACATTCAGGGAAGCTAACCAGCTCAAGAACTTGAAGGATCATGGCTTGAATCATGCTTGAGGACTCCATTTTCATAGCTTTGAAATTGAACTTCAACAGGTACAATTCTTAACCATTTCAACTCAAATTTGTTGCTAAGATGTAGTCCTTGATGTGCTGATGTTGTTAGGATTGTTAGATTTTGGTTTTGGTTTTGGTTGAGTTTTGATATTCAATTTTTGAATCCGTGTTTGCTTTTTCTTCTGTTTTTTTTCCAAATCGAGTGAGCTATGGTTTAAAGAAATATGGTGCAATGATATGGTTGAGATCGTCTTGAAAAGAAGAATAAGATGAAACCACTTTGAGCTCTTATGGTTATGGTTTGATGGACCTTCGTTTTTTTGAATTTCTCTGAGATTTTCAAGTGGCACTTGTTCTAATCTTGTGTTTGACTTTTGCTGGTTGAAAATGATGAGATTGACTCAGATCCACTGTGGATGCGCGCTTTCTGACCGTTGGATTAGCCACGTCATTTAATGAGCTCATATCCAACGCATCTTGTTTTTTCTGTTTTATTTTCTTTTTCTAATTTGTTTTTAAATTCTTTTTATTTTAAGAAGTTAATAGAAAATTCATTTTTAATCAGAAAAATACCAAAATATTTTCTAAAATTTCCTTTTATTTTTCACTTTATGATTTTTATTTTTATTTTTGTGCATTTTTATTTTTCCATTTGCTATGTTTCTTGAATTTTAATTTGTTTGAGTCAATTTTAATTAGTTTAAAAGTGTTTTAGACATTTTAAAATTATGAAAAAAATATTATATGATCCAATGATGGTTTAGAGCCTATGGTGATTTTCTTTGATTTTTATATCTGGTTTTTTCTATTTTCCATGTATTTTTTTATTTGGTTAATTTTAATTGGTTTAAATTTATTTTTGAGCTATTTAAAATTATGAGGAAATGAGCACATGATCCTATGATGGTTGCTGATCTATGGTGATGTTCTTGGATTTTTGTTTGTACTCTTACTATTTTCCATCCTTTTTTAGGTTTTATTTGCTTTTTTTATTTGTTTTTTTATTTAATTTTTTAGATTGCAAAATGGTGTGATATTGTTTTTAATCCATGATGGGGTGCCTTTCTGTTGTTCCTCAAGTCGTTTGAGACCTTGAGGCTTTCTTGATTGTGGTTTTCTTTTTATGGTTGATTTGATGTTGAGTTCCTCTTGAGGCATGTTTGGTTTCCACTTGTGTGATCTTCTTGTGTGCTCATGTTTGATTGTTAAACTTATTGATCATGTTGATTTTGTGATCTCTTCTTGTGCTCATGTCAGGTTCTTTTTCTTTTCCCTTTGGCGATTGTTTATATGCGTGTTTGTTTGGAATGGTGTTGACTTGTGTATGAATGGTATGCATGACTTGTTGCCTTACGCCCTTTCTTTGATCATTGATATGACTTGAGTATTATATCTTGTGCTTATTACCCTACCATGTTCCTTGGGTCATTTGACTTCATTTCACCTTGCCTTGTGGCTGATATTTCTTCTTGTGTGATGTTTAGGTCATTTGATTGTGTGTGCCATTGTGTTTTGTTTGCAAGTCTTTGATATGGTTTGGACATTTGAATGCTTATGTGATATGTTGACATGTTGTTGATGTTTTCCATGCTTGTGACATGTTGTGGATGTTTGCCATGTATGATCATAGATATGAATGTGTTTGATGCTTTGCTTTTTGGACTTTCATATATGTTCTTCATCTTGCATACTTTCTTTCTTCTTCATATTTCTTCACTTTTTGGAACTTGTTTAAGTCTCATTCGTGTTTTCATTTGTGATTGAATTGATTGGTGTTTAGTTGTGCTTGCTCACATGATCCCTTAGGATTCCTAGTCCCTCTATTTAAGATGGGAGTATGAGAGACATTAGGCTTTCAATCCTTTGCATGATAACAATTAGGATAGTCCCTTTTCATCTAAACTTTAGGACCATTTTGTATGATAATATTAGGTAGACTTCCTTTTCATCTTAACCTTAGGACTATTTTGTATGAAAACATTAGGGTTTTTAGTTACCCTTTAATGTTTCTCTCATGTCTTCTCTTCTCATCTCAAACAATCTTAAGACACTTAATAAATAATGATGAATGTTATGTTCCACGAGCCTTAAATATATGGGAAATGATGAGTGGGGGGTTTCTCCTCACTTGTCTAGAGTGTTTAGTGTATGCCCTTTGGGCGATATGTGACACATTCGCTCCCAGGTCATAGTCTTTAGTGCAACATGAATCTCAAACAAATTCAACTTACTTCACTAAAACTCACAAACCAATTTCAAACCTTTTTATCCTTCGAGATTATTCTTAAATCATTTTCATAAAAGAGTACGTTATTTTTCCGTTCTACCGTAAACAGACATCGACCCTAACTGCCAGAATGGAAACTTATCGTCGCTCATAAAAAACACATAACCAACTTGTGGTCTAGCTATCTGAACTACGTTTGCTCTGATTTCTCATACCAGATGAGGATACATAGGCACAAGACAGCGATGTCTTGGCGAGCAACCTTTCCCAATTGCCCATAGTTTTTCGAACTACGTTGACTCTGACTTTCCCGTTGCACAAGGGAATATGTAGGCATTGGGCGAATATGTCCTATCGAGTCTCCTTTTTCTTTTTCATCCTCCGTTTATCATTAGCTTTTAGATAACTCACCCCTTTGGTTAGACAACAAGCGTGGATCCCGTTGAGTACAACAGACGTAAGGGGTTCTCATACCTTCCCCTTGCATAACCGACTCCCGAACCCAAGATTTGGTTTTCCTCAATCTTTTCCTTTCCCTCTCTTTGGGATAAATAACGTTTAGTGGCGACTCTTCTGATTGTTTCCGCCTGCCCTTTTTCGTAGTTGCAACAAGAACAACGCGAAAATCAACTGATATCAAATGTGCTTCAAAAGCTCTTCAAGAAACCACTTCCAAGACTCAGATCGAGATCCAAATCAACTTCTGTTGCAGAATCTAACAATGGAAGAGTAATGTGATGAAGGCTTAGCTCAAGAATTAACAAGTTTCAATACAAAACTTGTTAAGCTTTAATGGTGGAGCTTTGGTGAGGTTGGGGATGAAGATGAAAATGGAGAGAGTGAGTGAAATATTCTGCACAAAGTGAGAAAGAATTGAGAGTGAATTCAGAAAAAATTTAGAAAATGATTAGGGTCCCCTTTAGAATGGAGCAAGTTTGCTTAAATAACAATTAGGCTTGGAGCTCAAAGAGGTTTGGAATTGGGTTTGGAAATATGCTTTGGAATTAGGTACAAAATGATGTTTGAAATGCGGTATGGAGTTAGTTAGAAATGCATGCTCAAAATTTTGAATCTGGCGCCACGTGGAGAGGTGTAATCGATTACAGGCTTTTGGGTAACTAGGAACATTAAGGCAAAAAGGAGAGAATTGCCCTGCTGCAACCTGTTCTGGGCATGGCTTCGCATCTGAACCTCAACCTTTGATAATTCCCTTGAATAATTCCTGAAATATGATAAATAACTTGTCCTAAATAATTCACCGCCTTTTGTTCTTGACTCTGAAGTAAACCAGTTTCCGGGAAAAATAAATGCTAAAACTTTGGTGCATGTGATTTCAATTTTGAATACTACTGAAACATTCTCTGAAATGAAGAAAACTCCAAACTACAAGAAATAAGTTGTGATCCCGTGTCTTGAGAACTCAATACAATGCATAATTAATTTATATGACAAATGCATATGGGTGTAAACATAAGCCAGTTAAGGTTATAAAATAGAGTGCAAATTTTGGGATGCGACAGACATGATGGCACTCTCCGACAGATACAGGAGAAGCAACATGATTATGAAGGACAAACCAAGCATAACATAGAAGATCTGATAGAATAGACGACAAGACTGCGGTTAGGGATGGATGATCTGTTACAGTATATTCATGGTATGGGAGTGCCTCTTCCTACTCATTATGGTCATGGAGGATATGGACAAGGTCGAGGCCACAACCGTCACTGAGGTCTCTAACCAAGTTCTTTATTCCTTTTCCCACTTTCATCAAAATATTGAGGATAATTTTTTGTTTAATTGTGGGGGAGGAACTTTACTGCTTTCCTTTTATTGCTTTCTAGTTAGATTTATCGCTTTTCTAGTTTATTTAATGTTATTATTTTTAGTTTAATTGTTGTTATTCGAGTCAATGCATATGTTGTCGAGTCTTTATTTTTGGTTTCTGTTGTTTATTGATTCTCCCATTTCTTGAGCCATACCAAAAAAAGTGACTTAGAAATACAGTGCACAATTTGGAAGTTTTAGGCTACAAATAAAATCGAGGTTAGATTATGGAGACTTGGGAAAATTTCATAAGATCAGTATCTTTCTAACACTTTAAGTATCCCGATTATGGAGACCGATTTGAGTACTTATTATGTCGTAGCCTTGAATTCATGCCATTTGATAATCCTTAAGTAGTTTATTTAGCAGTCAACACCATCATAAGCACAACTACTATCGTACCCCAATATTTGACCTCCATCATCTAACCTTTTCCCCTTTTGCATAAGTATGTGCACTTGCATTCCCATCATGCACATCAACATTTTTATTTGTGGACTTATTGCAGGTATGTCCAGAATCCCAAAAAAGTCATCAAAGGATCAATACGGGAAAAAAAGAAGGATTTTTATGTCTATCTATCCAAGCATATGGTCGAAGCACTGAGCCATGGCCAAAGCACCTCAGTCCAAGCCAAAAGACTGGATTTTTGACTATGGTAACCGGTTACCCAAATTTGCGTAACCAGTTACACCTTTAAACACCAGCCCAATATGGAAAGTTTGGGAGCTGGTAACTAGTTACACCTGCTGTTTTTTGCCTACAACAACAGTTTTTCCATGTTGTAGCAGCTTATGTCCCATTCCTTTTTCCTACTTCATTATAACATCATGTGGAAGGTTCTAGACATGTAAACACACCAAAAATATTAGCTACATTTATTCCACTACCTCATTATCAACAAGGATCATCATGCACCCTTATTTTCACTTATTTTTGACCATTTGATTCTTGAAGTTCCATTTGGATACTCAACCGAGTCAACTAATAACTAACTGAGTTAGACCCCAACTCAGTGAGTTGGATCTAACTAACTCCAAACCAAATGGCAAACCTCACTTAACTACCTCCATACCAAATTCCAAGCCTCCACTCACTTCAAGCTTATCGTCTATATAAGAAAACCCTTCACATTGATGAAAGGGACTTGGATCCTGAATTTCTTACTCTCTTAATTCTCTCGTTTTGCTCTAAATTTTCACTCTTCATTCTCTGAATTTTCTGCATCATTCTCTCTCAATCATCTTCTTCTTCCTTAAACCTCATAAAATCTCATTCACCATTAAATCTTAGCAAGTTTTGCATTGAAGCTTGCTATTCTTTGAGCTAAACCTTCATTCATCTATATTTCATCATTGAATTCTGCAGCAACAAAAACATTCACTTAATTCAAAGCCTTGGCAGCTGATTATTGATGAAGTTTTGGTGCAAGTTCAAATCCAAACCAATTATCGCATTATACTCGATTTTCTTACAATGAATTGCTAAAGATCTCTGGATTTTTGGTTTTCTAAGCTTTTCTTCACCACATTTTGATCACACCAATTACCAAGGCAAATCTCAACCTTATAGGTTAGTGAATTTTGCTTAATTTTCCGCTTTCAATCAACTTTATGCTTTCGCAATGTAGTTCTTAATTGATGTTGCGTTAGATGAATAATTTCTTTGCACACTTGATTATATTAGTTTTTGACTTAAAGCATCCGCCACGATATTAGCTTTACCGGGGTGGTAACTCAAGCTAAAATCATAGTGCTTCAAGAATTCCAACCATCTTCTTTGTCTCATATTCAGCTCTTTTTGGTCAAATAAATATTTTAAACTTTTATGATCACTAAACACTCCAAACCTCAACCCATACAAGTAATGCCTCCAAATTTTCAACACAAAAACCACTACAACTAACTCAAGATCATGAGTAGGATAACTCCTTTCATGTACCCTCAATTGTCGTGAAGCATACACCACGACCCTACTATCTTGCATCAATACTTCACCTAATCCCATTTTAGACGCATTATAATATACTACAAAGGGTTCACCTGGCTTTGGTAGAATCAACATTAGTGTTGTAGTCAATCGCTTCTTCATTTCTCTGAAACTCTCTTCACACAAAATATCCCACACAAAGGCACGTCCCTTTTAGTCAACTGAGTCAGAGGAAGGGCCAAATTAGAAAACCCTTCGATAAACCTGCGGTAATAACTTGCCAAACCCAAGAAACTCCTAATCTCCATCACTGATTTCAGAGGTTCCAACTGAAGTACAACACTTACTTTAGATGGATCTACTACTATGCCATCACCATAAATAACATGTCACAAAAAACACACTTCATGCAACCAAAACTGACATTTTGAAAGTTTTGCAAACAACTTATTATCTTTCAACACTTGCAATGCAATCCTCAGATGCTCTGCATGATCTCTTTCTGACTTAGAATAAATCAAAATGTCATCAATAAAAACTACTACAAACTTATCCAAATAAGCATGAAAGATACGATTCATGTACTTCATAAATTTGCACAGTGCATTGAACACTCTGAACGACATCACAACATATTCATAATATCCATACCGTGTCCTGAAAGTTGTCTTCTGAATATCATCTTCTTTCACCCAAATCTGATGATAACTAGATCTCAAATCAATCTTACTAAAAACAAGAGCTCCCACGAGTTGATCCATCAGATCATCAATTCTCGAAAGCAGATATTTGTTCTTGGTGATAACTTTATTTAGTTGACGATAATCAATGCACAAACTCATACTATCGTCCTTATTTTTAACCAACAACACTGGAGCATCCCACGACGACACACTGGGTCTAATAAACTTTCTTATTAAGTAATTCTACGAGTTGATATTTCAACTCTGCCAATTCTGACGCAGACATTTGGTATGGTGCCATATATATAGGTCTGATACCAAGAATAAGATCAATTGTAAATTCCACCTCTCATTGTGGAGACATCTCTGAAATATCATCCGGAAACACTTCTGGAAACTCTTTCACTACAGGTAACTCATTAGTTGATGTTTTGCCCTCAACAGACTATGAGGCGAACACCGCAAACATTTTAACTTCATCCTCCAACAAGACTCGCAATTCCTTGATAGATATAAAATTAGTCAACTCTTCCTCCTCTAGGTAAGAAATAGAAACCTCTTCCAATAACAATCAATGTAAACATAATTGCTTTCTAGCCAATTGATCCCCAAAATTAACATCCAAATCGCTGAGTGGTAAGCAAATTAAATCCACTCTGAAATCTTTACCAAAGATCGAGACAAGAAAATTTAAGCACACTAAATATGTAGTGATCGACCCAATAGATGGAGTATCAATCACCATTCCTTTACTCAATGTATATGGCACAAGTTCAGTTTCTTCACATAATCAACAGAAATAAATGAGTGGCCCCGTATCAATGATAGCAATCAAAGTAGTGTTATGAATGTAACAAGTACCTTTGACCAAACGATCCTCATTGGTAGGCTAAGCCCCCACCAATGCAAATACCTTCCCACCGGTCTGCGACTTCTTCGATTTTTGACAGTGGGTGCTGATGTGACCCTGTTCACCACAGTTGTAACAGGTAGGTATATTGGTCCTACAATCCGCCATAACATGTGTTGCAGTGAGAATTGGATATCAAGCTATTGATTAACTTGAATCGGAAATCATGAGTATGCAATGCAGTGCAAAGTTATAAAAATTAAGGTTCGAGGTTTGGTTATACCTAGGGAAGGTGCTAGCATCATAAGCATCTGTAGTACTCTACATGAACCTCTTGTTTTATATTTGTGTTGTTGTTGTTTGCTAAGGGTGAGACCTAGGGGTTTATTTTTAAGTATGCTCGCTAAGAAATCGCATCTTGTGCCTACGTATCCTGATGGGAATGGAACCAGAGCATTCATAGTTCCCCTAAAGGGATTGAGGAACCACTGACTATGGTCAAAGTTCCAGGGGGAGAAGGTTTGTTTGATTGATTCCATGAGAAGATACAAGTCGTCATCTTAGGGAGAATACTCGACTTAACCACCACAAACATGCGGAAGACGGTCTTTGTGTCGCATTTGAGAGAAGGGCTTCAACTCGGATTTGATCGATAAGTATGCCATGTGCCTCTCTCAAGCGAAAAAGATTCTTTATCTTTCTCGATTATGTTATGGTGTAGGAGAATTATATCTCTACTACATAGATAAATCATGTCTAATTCTCTTGTTGGAGAAATAGGGGGTTTGATTTATAAGTTGTCTAAGTTGAGAAATCTCAAGGGAATCTATCCTGAGATACAAGGGTGACCTAAGCTGATTGACCTAAAAGGAGTCAGGGATCAAGCAGGGGAAATAGTGCAAATGAAAATGCAGTGTGTACAACTTATAAAGTCATATACAGGTTCTTCCCTTAAACATGGACATGTGTAAATACATTATTATAGAGGAAAACAGATAGAAGCAATAAGCATTACGATTATAATTCATGATTGGATATTCAACACGTAAGACATATAATATAATGTCCAACCAACTTGTGAAGCAAGATATCATATCATAAATTAAGTATATGTCATGTCAAGCGTATAAGGAAGTATAAAGACACTTAGAGATTACAGCTAAAATATTGTGTTTTTAGTGAGGAGAAAATTTAGTTTTAAGCATGGGAACTTATCCTAATACTACGGACCTAAGATTAAGATTAAGGGGGAAAGCTAACTAATGTTATCATGCAGGGATGGGTCGTAATGACTGGTCTTAATTCAAAGTAAACGAAGATTAAATTGCATCAACGTATCCTAAGGGGTCATGGTAGATTAAAGTCGTCAAGATCAAGCATCAGGATTATTTAACAGTCATAAAGGTTTCCATAACAATTATCCAAAATTAAACCTAGAATTAATTTAAACGATAACTAAAAAAATTTGAATTTAAATTATCCCAGTGGAGCCCTAAGACTCAGTGGTTATCCCAAAGAACAAATCCCTTACAAACTTCTCACTCTCCTTCTTTTGGTGAACGCACCTCTCACGGCCCTCCCCTCTCTTTCGTTCGTCACCTCACACTCAAACATCTCTCCCAAACAACTAAAAGAATCTCTCAAAAAGAACGAACTTCAAACAATCACGCAAAAGTAAAGGCAGTCGAAGCTTACTGAGGAGAATAGAGGATTCATAATGGCGTCGACGACGGTTGTGTGGTCGTTGCTGTATCAAGTAAGTAAGGATGTGGTGGTGGCTCACGTGACGTTTAGCGACTGGCTCTGAGAATGATTTTGGGTGTGGTTAGTTCGTCAGTAACATAGCGGCACATACGGTAATCGTCGAGAATTCTGAGTATCTTTCACCTTCGTTTCCGTTTGGCCCTTTCAATATTGACGATTGTTGTAATTTTGATTCGCCTCAAATCATATGCTTTCAAGTTTGTAACTTTGAAATCATGTTGTTGATGTTGTGTTGCTCTATGGTACCATGCGTGTGTCTTTATGATTTTTGTGTTCTTTTCAAAAACATGTGTGGATTGTATTTGGAAAATAAAGGTTGAATATCTTTGTTGCAATTCGGCCAGTATTGAATTTTCTTCACAAAACAAACTAAGACTTAACTCTTTTTGCTACATGTGTATGCCAGTCTCGAAGGTCTTTGAGGGATGCCTGGCAGTGGCATGAAGTCAAAGAGGCCCGGGGCTAGGAAGTGTATTTAGATCCTTATTTCATGTAGTTTCTTTTGTGATTTTGTTGTGTAGTTAAAGAACATATGGACTTGAGATTCATGAACCACTTTATTTTGTAATATTGAGTTTTCGTGATATAGTATAAAAATTCAAAATAATCTTTTCCTTCACACTGGCCTTGTTTTCAAACTCTTTTGATTTTGAGTTGTATTTTGTATTTGATAAAACTTGAACTTATTGGATTATGTTCGAAAACTCCTTTGGTTAAATCTGAATTAGAACTCTCCTTGTGGTAGCTTATGATGTAGGAAGTTGGACCATTGAATGGTTTGAACAATGTGACTTAAGATGATTAAAAAAAGGCATACACTCTTAATTTCTTGTAATCGAGCTCTAACTTATTCTCATAATCATTCATATGTTTACTTTGATCTTGAAAGCTTAATGAACATAAAGGATGTCTTTGGCAAATCTTAAGGAACTTGAATTAAAAAAAAGTTTCATCTTGAAAACCTTTAATATTGCGTTCCATTGCAAATTGGTTTCAAAATGGTCCATTTCAATGGTCTTTGCACCTATCACTAACTTTTATTTTCGAGTAAACCATAAGCACGAGCCTCCCACTTTGACCATGAAAAATGAACTAGAATTTGAGATGATGAACTTGTAATTGAATCTTGTGATAGTGAATTCCTCATGGTGAAATAAAATAAGCACATTGTTCGTAAACTAAAGATAGTAAGATCTAGGCTCTTTCTTTTAAATCCACGGGAAACAAAAGAAGATCACGCTCCATAAAAACTTCTTGGATTAAATTTGACTTTTACTGCTTAACAGATTAATGGTGAATTTGGTATCAAAGCCATATTTAGAAAAATCCCCACGACTTGTCACGAAAACTCCAAACTGCCTCCACATATCCAAACTTAGTCTCAATGGGATGGAAACTCCAATACTTTATCAAACTCTCTGAAAAGCCTTGAGTAGAAGAACCAATAACGAGCCCTAGGATCAAGGTAAGTTAGTTACATCTCGAAGTGCTTGTGAGCATGCGTATTCGCATGATTCTAGTGTTTTCGGCTGATGGTGCATTCATAATTTTAATGGCTACCCCCTGAGGTCCTTTTGAAGCGAATCCCTAATTCAACAGTGAACAAACAAAAATAATAAAGCATGAAGATTTGGTTAGCCATGCAGATATGATTGTCCTGGAAATGTTGTGCTAGACAACACAAGAAGAGATGGGATCTTAGGGTCAAAATAAGGGTGTGACAGATGCCCCTATTTAGGTTTCTTCTATCCGGAGATATGTAGATCAAAATCTTTGTCTCGACGAGATAGGAGAGACTTAAACATTAACATTGCATAAATGTTTGTCCTAAGATGCCACCAGATGCATATGATATGCAATGATATGAGACATAAGGCGAAGATCCCGTTTTGAGATGATGTCACAGGGGATAACAAAGCGGACAAGCGCTAAGAAAAACATAAAAGAGAAACCGACGAGGAACAGACTCGACAAAGCGAAACTCCATGGGAAAAGTATCAACTCCACTAGGGAAGAGACGAACAAGCACCACTAGGGATAACTTAAATAGATGGTATCTCCCGCAAAATAAATATGTAAAGAATTTATTATTAGGAACATAACAGTTCAGACAACAGGCGTGAAACTTGACATTGAATGATGACCTACTACCAACTTGTGGTAGCCTAAGCGAAGACATCCAGTTAAAAAAAATACATATATTACATACTATCAATCATATGATAGCATAAGAAAAGGTAACATGGCGAGGAAAGATGGCCTACTACCAAACCTGGTAGCCTAAGCAAAGGTATCTGGTTAAAACAAAGACAAATTTTACCTACTATCAATCATTTGATAGCCTAAGCAAAGGTAACATGGCGAGGAAAGATGGCCTACTACCAAACCTGGTAGCCTAAGCAAAGGTATATGTCCAAAATGATACAGTATATTACCTACTACCAAAAGTATGATGGCCTAAGTACAAGTAATAACCAGAATAAGCTTCTGTGACATAATTCAACTTCTTCTAAAACCTCCATACGCTTCAAGGTTGTATGCCCTGAACGGGTCTCAGTTTCTTCTTTAATCAAGTATTCCACTTGAAAAGGGTAAAATAAACCTCCCCTCGCTTCAAGGTTGTATGCTATGAACGAGTCTCAGTTTCTTCTTTGAAAAGAGTAAAATAAACCTCCCTTTGCTTCAAGGTTGTATGCCATGAATGGGTCTCAGTTTCTTCTTTGAAAAAGGTAAAATAAACCTCCCCACGCTTCAAGGTTGTATGCCATGAATGGGTCTTAGTTTCTTCTTGAGATGCTGAATACTTATGGGAAAGTATCCTCGCAGGGTATTGAAATTTCAATGGAGATCTAGGACATCCGAGGGAATCCATAACTTAATGGAGATTAGGAAATATCACTGAGGATCTTCAAAAGAGGTGCAGGCCAGTTGATTTGTATAATAGGTCTTCTCAAATAAAGAGAAAGATCAATCGTAAGAATCTTCACCAAATTTCTCGAAGAGATGCCCTTTGATGGAAATAAATTAAATAGTGGACTCACTAGGAGAACATCACTGAGGAGCAGTATTGCTGTAATTTGAAGTTACATTGAAGTAAATGTAGTCCTTGTATAAGGAATTCTCAAATAAAGATAAACACTTGTAAAGTCTTCAACAAACTTCTCTGACAGATTTCCGGAGAGATGTCATTCGATGGAGGATAAGTTGGTGGTTTTGATAGAGTCATTGGGGATAGACAAACTGACTTGAGGAGACTACCGTCTGTTATCTAAATAAAAAACCTGAGAATGAAACAAGATGCTCAAATAAATAACTGCCACTTGTTGTTTGGGTATAAATTCATGAGAGAATGTTGTAACACTGTTGGAGAGATATTTCGTCTTTAATGGTGATCTTTAAACATATTCTTCCTGGGGAGTCAAAGTGAAAAATAAATGCACGCTCAATCTAGGTTCAAAAGCTTGAAGATATCCAAAATTGTGATTGTCAGGGACCAAAGTTCAATTCAAGAAGTAACCGAAGAGGAACGGCCAAGCAAAACTCTATCTACCGAGGAATGAACTCAATTGGGGTTTATCTTTATCCAAGAATGGAAAATAAAACTAAATCAACCATCTTGCACGAGGATCAAACTTAGTGGGGAATTTAGAAATGTTATGCTTTTTCTGCCTAGGGCTGACAACTCTACTTGGAGGGAGAAGACAAACCCAGTTACTTGGGGATAAACACGGCCAAAGTGAAAGAACAAACTAACACACAAATGCAAAATGCACAGATTCCATGTCTCTATATGTTATGATTATGCTGACAAAACGACGAGAAGAAGGAAATGGAGATGAAATAAACATCTCAAACAAGGATACTTAGCCAAACCTTCGCAGACCGAAACATCACCAATATGGATATAATCTTTCTTCAAAAATTTCTCTGGGGAAATAATATTCCGACTTCATTTGAAGAATCGTCCAGGTGAATCTAGTTGCTTCATGGGTGTCGCATCGCTGCGAAGAGGGGCCGACAAGGACAGAAGAGTCGCCACCGTTCGTTATTTATCCCAAAAGAGAGGGAAAGGAAATGAGCGAAGAAAACCTAAATGAAGGTGAGAAAAACACATAGAAGGGGGGGGGGGTTGAATAAGGGTTTTAAAACACTTTGGAAGATAGAAAAATAACACAGTATTTTTATCCTGGTTCGTTTGAACTCAAACTAATCTAGTCCACCCTACTCAGGTGATTTGCCTTTCTCAACAAGGACTTAATCCACTATATCAAACTTGATTAAAGTGTAAACCACTAAGACAAATGTCTTAGTCTTCTCAAGAAAATATGACCACAACTTGGTCTTCTTAAGGAATTCTTTTTACAAAAGATAAACTAACAATTTGTGTTTAAGGTTTTGCTTCTATCAAGCTATATCACAACAGTGATGTTTACACAAGATTAAGAACAAATATGAAAACTGTTAAGTTTGAAGAATATTTGAATGAGAGCTTGTGAGATGTTTTTCTTTCAAAATGATTTGTCAAAATTCGTCAATATGCGTCAAAGTTGGAAAGATGCTGAAGCTTGTTTAAATACTACTTCAAGTCTTTATCTCAAAGACTGTGCATTGTTGTATGTTCTGCTGCCTCTGTTGCCTTTTTGTCCTCTATTGACTTTTCCTTTCCAGGAAGAGGAATGTTCAGATATGTGCTTTGTGTCTGAATTCTTGTGTCATGCATAAATGAGGAATAGTGTCGTTGGAGCAAACGTTGGGATTAGCAACAGATCTTTTCTTTGAGTTGGCATCTTTTCAACTGAATAAATATATCCTTCAAATAATACTAACATCAGATCCTCTGATGTAGTTCCTTGTTCTTCAGATCAGAGTCTTGCAGCAATAGTGCTTTAAGCGTGAATGTTACAATCAGCGCAGAGTTGAATATTAGAGCCTCTGTACTTGCAGCGTGAAGTACTTCTAGAGTTTTCTGAAACAATGTTGTACGCTCTTTACTCAAATTCTTCTTAGCTTCACTCAGAGTCATCTGTAGCAGATCAGAGTCTCTTCAGGCAGAGCTCAGAGTCTTCTGACATGTTGCTTCTGACGCTCAGAGTCTTAACGTTCTTTTCAGATGCAGATGTAATATTTGCTTCCAGATGAATATATAATTTAAGATCTGAAACAAAATTACTTAAATATAATTAGAGTATATATTTCCTTTATACAAAATTTCATTTATGTTATCATCAAAACAATGAGATATATTAAACACCAATTTGTGTTCTAACACTAACAAAAAGGGAAAAGACAGGTCATCGCAACCATATCTCGGGTTCGGGAGTCGGTCACGCAAGGGGAAGGTATTAGCACCCCTCACGTTCGTCGTACTCGACGGGATCCACGCTTTGTTATCTATCTAAAAGGGTGTTTACTGTCTAAGCTACGGCTCAGGGACAAAAGAAAAGAAAATAGACTCGATAGAGCATCGCCGCTCTATGCCTACGTACTCCCTCGTGCAATGGGAAAGTCAGAGTCAACATAGTTCTGCTAACTACGGGGGAAAGTGGGGGAAAGTTGCTCGCCGAGACATTGTCGTCTTGTGCCTACGTATCCTCGTCTGGTACGAGAAATCAGAGCAAACGTAGTTCGGGTTAACAAGAACACCGGATGGTTCAAAATGTTTTACCCGAGTAGGGTTAAAACTTAGTTCTAGCAGTTACGTATATGCAGCTCGACCATTGGAGTCTTAGGCGTTACCTATTTGCGGTAGAACCAAGAGTTAACAAAACTCTCCTTAAGAAAAAGGTTTTCCAAATTAAGATCTTGAAGGATAAAAAATTTGAAGTTTGTTTTTTTGTTTTTTAGAGAAGAAGTGCATTGATTATTGTTTGTAATTCATGTTGTACTAAAGACTATGACCTAGGAGCGAAAGCGTCGCATATCGTCCAAAGGACATATGCTAAAAACTCTAGATAATTGAGAGGAGGCCCCCCAATCACCATTTCCCAAGTACTTAAGGCTCGTAACATACAACAATCCTTAACCTTTATTATGTGTTTTGAGAGAATTTCAAGATGAGGAGAGAAAGACACTCTAAAGGGAGACTAAGACTCAACCTAATGTTTTCATGGAAAGTGCACCTATGATTGGGATGAAAGGGAATGCTACCTAATATTGTCATACATGGGTTCAAGCCTAAGGTCTATCATAATCTCAAGAGATTAGAGATCCTAAGGGAACATGGCCAAGAAGAAAGAAGAAGAAGAAAGAAGCATGAAATAAAAAGATGAAAGGATACATATGCAATGCAACACACAAGCAAAGGGAGGAAAAAAGTGTGGGGGTAAACACCTCCACAAGCACATCTCAACCTTTATTAATGCAAGAAGAAATGCAAAAACAAAGAAGAAAGCAGTACAAAAGAAAGCACACAATTGCACACAAAAGTGGGATGAAAATGGGAGAATAAATCCTACAACCATTTAAGCATCAACCACCATGCCCAAAGGCAACCCCAAAATCATGTAAGAAATAAACAAAAGAAGCCCTCAAGGAAGCACCATTCATGACATGCTTCAAGTACCACCAAAGGAGGGACTAAGCTATCTCAAATGGGATCCCAAAGTCATTGGACAGAGGTGGGGATGAGAAGAGAAGATGCACAAAGCAAAAGATCAAACACGTCAAAAGGAATTTCAAGAATAGGCAAGGCAAAAGACCTAAGTCATTCAACACATTCAACATTTGAAGCTCAAATGGAAAGCCTAAAAAGAATGCAAACTTCAACAAGCAATATACAAGTTTATGACCTAAAAAATGAGTATCCAAACACCTCAATATGTTAACAATATGAATCAACAAGAGTTAAGAGCTCAAGGGATCCATTGAAGTCATTTCCCTTAAAAACTAGGTCAAACACATGTATGAACTTCCCTTAGAAGTACCTTAACTTATATGTTACCTCAAAAATAGGAAAAAGGCTAAAAAATAACCAAATAAAATCTCAAATGATCATCAAGATTTTGGCAATCAGAGGCCAAAAGCACAAGGGAAATGTTCCATCAAAGCACCACCAAAAGAAATAAATCCCTAAGGTGTACCACTTTGAAATGGAAGAATCGAGGGTCAACAAAAATGGCACCAAAGTCATACCAAAGTGCATCAAACCAGGGGCAAAATTGTCCTATAAAATTCTTTAACTCATCACGGGTATGAGAAAGAAATTTCAATCATTGGAGAGAAATATTGATCAAGAAACAAATCAAGAACAAGAAAGAACAATTAAAATTCAATAAAAAACAACTCCAAATAGAAAATCCCTTTTTAATTGAAAAATATATCAAAAATGAAAATAAAAATTTCCTAATATTAAAGGACATCTCAAAGTGTCCTAAAAATATTTTTGAGGGATTTTATCTCATTTGGAACTATTTTTCATGAATTAAAAACAAAACAAATTGAAAAAGAAAAAGAAAAGAAAATAATAAAGAGGGTGTGGCAAATAGCAATGTTTGCAATTCAATTCAGTGGGCTTTATGGAAATGGGGGTGAAAGAAGCAAGGCTGGTCCAAACCAAAACAAACAAGATCAGATGCTCAAAACGCACTGTTCCACTAAATTGCGTGGCAGTCCAAATTACACATAAGCCAGTCAAACAAATCTCGTCTGTTGGTCAAGATTAGTCAAAGAGTCCAAGGCACACACGTGGACAGCCAGGTCAGCCAAACGGATAACAAACCAGACGCCGGAACAACTGTTCCGGTCGTCTTCTCCGGCTACATCACCGGAGTTGCAAATGCTAGACTTAACCAAAACACACAAAATCTTATACTAAAATGATCGCCACACAATGTAGATCATGAATATACGCTCCAATTTCATTTATCAGTCAAGAGTAAATAGATTCGAAGAATCAAAGTTTCAAGCATCATAAATGAATTTGCACAAATATCACCCTAACCTATCCAGAATCTGCCTACACATGTAGGGCTTCAATATGCAACAAGAATGGCGTGAAATGGATGCCTAATAAGAGAGAAATCTTGAAAATCAAATTACCTAACGGAGTCTCTCCGTTGGGGCTTCTAATGCAGTTAAGCTTGCGCAAAATGATCCAGAATCAATCAATGAACTTCAAGGATGGTGATGTTGATGTTGATTTATCTTCAATTGGCTTGCATTTCAATTTTCAGTTTTCACTTTGTTCTTGATTTTTCCAACTTCTCCCAAGCTCTTCTTGCACGAAAATGGCTGAATGAGGCTGCATTCTTCATCAGAAGCTTTTATACTATGTATCTACAATCATTTGGGGGCCCAATTTGTCCTGGTTATGATGAATTGAAGAATTGTCCAAAGTTGGAATGCAAGCTTCATTCACGTGAAAAATAGCGCCAATTGCTTTGGAAAATCATTCAAATCAGTTGCTGGGACTTGGACTTGATCATGTGGATGACAATTGCTCCTTGAATTGATCCAATGGTTGATCTTGAATGTGAAACTTATGCTTGAAGATACTCGAAATTACACATATTTTGCACATCATGAGTCCAATTTTCTTGGTGCAACTTGCTTGTCATGATAAAGTGAATCAAAATATGCACAAACATGTTATGAAAATGATTTAAAACCACTTCAATTAAATTCATGCCTTTTAAGTTCATATTCCTTTGATTTTCTTCACCATTTTCATATCCATGTCAAATCCATGACAATTTGATGTTCAATGATGGAAATGAGACCATTTGAAGCAATTTTCATGTTGGAGAAAGTCTCATTTGAAGTGCATAAATGGATGAAAATGACCTATAATGAAAATAACATGTATTCTCATTTTCCCAAAATACCCCTTCCTTGCAGGCTTCATAACTTGAGTTCTACAAATGAGATGAAGGACTTCTAGGACTTTTTGGAAAGCTAAGATCATAAGGAGCAACTTTCATGTTCATCAAAAGGTGAGGAGAAACATGATTCTAGGTCAAACGTGCCTTAGAAGTTGGTTGACTGAAAATACATTCATCTAAGGACCCATAACATGTCAGCATCATAACATGAGTTCTAGAAACCCAAATGATGAGTTATAGTACTCAAAATAAAGCTAAGAACATGCTCTACAAGTCTCATGTTTATGTCAAAGTGAGATGAAACTTGTATCTTGAGATATGTGGTCTTGAAGTTAGGCACTAAACATGGGATTTTACACTGACAGACCTCTGAAACCCTAATTTAGTAACTTCTCACACTCTTGATTCTTCTTGAATTAATCTTGAAATGACATATTATATGCCTCAACACAACTATCCATGATAACAATGACTTAAATCCAAGTCTTAATCTCCTTCAAATCCCTAGTGGATCTTGCACTAGGCAGATGAAACCCTAGGTGTACAATCCTTTGACTGCATCCTCTTGCACGTGATATAATCACTTAGATGAGCTCCACAATGACTTCAAAAGCACTCAATGAGCTCTTAAACCTCTACTATCCATAACCATGAACTCATGATCCTCAGATGATCTTCACTTGGACTCCAAGATAGGAGATAAACCACAACTATCCATTCACTCTCTCAAAGAGCTTTGACCTTCTCCTGCTGATGATAAGCACTTGATAACCTGAGTAAATACTCTTGCTTAGGCTTAGACCCCTTGGTAACCTTCTCTTGAAGGCACACCTCTCTTGATCCCCTGCAAATGAACAATGATATGCAAATGCATATGCTAGAAGATGCAATGAAACATAAACCAAGTGGAGAAAAGGTTGGGCAAATTTTGGGGTACAACAGCTGCCCCTATTCAAACGACTTGGACGTGAATGGGTGAAAAGCGAACAAATTTCACACAATCAAAGTAAAAGATGGTTGAATACCAACGAACCCGAAAATTTACCAACCGCAGAAATAAACTACAAACTCTGATTGGGGATAAAAATCTCCGGAGATAACTGAATAATGGTCGCAACGTTGATAGGCTGCCGGAAGAATCATCTGACAACGCCGCCAGACAATGACACTAAGTCGGAAAGATCATCTGACATCGCCGTCAGGTATCGACACTAAGTCAGGAAAACATCTATTATCATACAGCTGATAATGCACCTCTGACTTCGCCGTCATCCCTCTACATCAATTTAGAAAAACATCTGACCTCGCCGTCAGGTAATAACATCAATTCTGAAAGAAGATATCTCTGACTTCGCCGTCAGGCCTCTGACCTCGCCGTCAGGTATCGACACCAAGTCGAAAAAATAAATCTGACATCGCCGTCAGGTATCCACACACATATGACATCACCGTCAGGCCTCGACATCAAGTCGGTAAAAGCATCTGACATCACCGTCAGAACCATTGAACCAAATAAGCAATAAACCAATCGACTCCACACACAGTTGAGAATAAACATCTGACATCGCCGTCAGACATTTGTAAGATAAAAACAGGTATCGAATCCTGAGATAAGGACTCCTAACATCGCCACCAGGATTTCGCTAAATAAAAGCGAGTAACAAATCTGAAAATCGGATCAACACAGAGCATCCGACATTACCGTCAGGCATCTATTGAGTTGATGAAGACATCTGACATCGCTGCCAGGAATTTACGAAGCCGATACACACCTGCTGGGGATAAAAACCTGACATCGCTGTCAAGTATCCACGCAGTTGAGAAACATTTGACATCGCCGTCAGGAATCCACACACATCTGACATCACCGCCAGGAATCTGTAAGGGATGAAACATCTGGCATCGCCGCCAGGAATCTGCGAATTTGATACACATCTAACATCGCTGTCAGGCCTCTAACCTCGCTGTCAGGCATCGACATCCAGCCGAAAAACACATATGACCTCGCCGTCAGGTATCTTGTTTGATAAAATACAAACACAAAATCTGAAGATAGACACTTCTGACATCGCCGCCAGACATTCGCTAAATAAAAGCGAGAATCAAACCCGAAGGTAAAGACATCTAACACCACCGCCAAACATTCGCTAAAATAAAAGCGAGGATCAAACCGAAAGGCCGGATCAACTGAAGCTGATAAACCCATCTTGAGAATACTCCGCCGGGGAAGAGAGAAACTTAACCAAGCAACTCTGGTAGGGAGAGAGAGAGAGAGAGAAAGTTAACCAAATAACTCTGCTTTGGGAGCGCGAAGAAACTTAACCAAGTCACTCTGCTGAGAACTTTAACCAAATCACTCTGTTGGCGATCCCACTAGGGAAAGGAGAGGAACTTAACCCAGTAACTCTGTTGAAAAACATCTAATAAGATGAACACATCCCTCAAATATTGCACCATGGTCTGGACACCATACGGGCTTATAACAACCGCTAAAGTCTAATGACGTCGCTGGGGAAAAACGTAAGCCAAGGTCTGAATAGCACGCGGGCTAATGGAAACTACCATGGTCGGGATATCATTCGGGCAGAAATACCAGTCATCTGTCGGAGATACACCTGCAAACAAAGAGATAACCACCCGGCTTATGTTACACATGCGTATGTTTGAAAATGGCATAATGCTCCATACGAGATGGAAATGCTACGCGTTTGGAGGATGCTATGTGTAACACCCCACTTCCCAAATTAAATAAAATATAAACATTAAAAATAAACATCAGAGTTTTCACCAAAATAGTGGGATATCACATCACCAAATTTTTATAAAAATACTTTATTAATTATTCTCAAAAATAATACAGCGGAAAACATTATTCCAACATTCTCGGCCATCCCCCAAATTTCATAAAATCTTTATTATTATAATTCACAAAAAAAGTGATACGTCACAGGATTACAACAAGTTTGACATAAAACAAGTAAAACACCCATATCCTGTGTTACGTATAAGAGCATCCTAGACTCGACTGGCACACCACCATCTAAGCTATCTAAGTACCCGGATTATCTGTACTTCCGGAGAAGCACAGACACAACAACAACCAAGGGGTGAGAAAACATGATCAAAAATATATTGGTAATGTAATACATGTAAACAAGGTAGTAAAACACACCAACACACCAATATTCACCCCAACAACTCCATATAACGAACCTACTGTTCAAATTACAATATAACATATTATAATGCAAATATGCAACTCAACACCATGCATGCGGTACCGACTCATTGGTTCATTCAATCGAACCTGGATAGATCACTTACGCTCCTCATGAGACATGATCTATCCCCCACCATTCTCCACAAAGGAGTACAGATGAATCACTTACGCTCCTCCTGAGACATGATTCATCCCACCAAAACACCATGACATGCACACACCAATGCATAACTATCACAATTAGGCACACTAAGTGCACACGACCCTCCTGATCATATCATCATACATCAATGCATATATGTGTAGATATATTACACCAACACCATATAAATCAATCAGATAGTAAACAAATTCATACTATAACACCATATATAACCACATCCCAACACTCGGGAACACACGATCCTACTGATCACTACATACATATATGTTAACTAATTGTCCACCAACAATATTAAGGGAAATGAGTACTATCACCCAGTACACAGGTTAGATCCCACACTCATCATCCTTACAATGCATCAAGGCCAGAAAGATCACCCCCAGACCAATGCTCAAGGCCAAACATCACCAAAGTCACATTCTGGTTCTGCTACGCTCGCTGGCATTCGCTAGGCGAAGCTTCGCCAACACTCGCCAGGAGAAGCCCAGCGAATGCTGCGATTCCCCAACTTCCCCACAGTTCTGCAGTACTATTCTAGGCCAAATCAAACTTATCATCTCAACTCAAATTCTCAGCCTACTCTAGTACCAACCTTGTACATTACCGTAACTAAATCGGTTCCTAAATCTTATTCCCAAAGTCATCGCTTAAACATTCTACCGATGCCTTAAAAGGTCACCCAGAATCTCCCTAAAAACCTTAAACCAACCTATACGCCAAATTAACCAAAAACAACAATTCATCAACATTGACCTATACTCCATCGCTATCAACTACTAGTTATCATCAAACACAAACACACCATTATACTTATCAATTATCATATACTTCCTACTCTAGAACCAACATTACGGTACATTACCTACACTTCAGAGTTACTCTGAATCTCACCAAGGTCCTAACCAGAGTCACTAACAACATCAAAGGGAACAACACATAATTTTCCCAAATTTATAATCATGGTCATTACCAACGCTACAATAACAACACAAAATCTCACCAAAACTCTATTCATAGTTACTATCAACACTGCAGTAACAACATATAGTCCCACTAATATCACCATAATATATATATATATACCAAATTCACCAATACCAATCAACAATTCATCAATATCAAGTATCAATTTATCATTAGCAACAACAATAACAAGCATGCCAATATAAAACTTCATAGATCGACATTTTCCTACGGGAGTAAGGAATCCCCTCTACCCTATACATGTATATATACCATCCCAATCATGTTTCTCCCCCCTTACCTGGATAATTATTCTGATCGGTGATAAATTCCTCCAAGATTCTTCATCCCTAGCCTTTTCCCTTTCTCTTTGTTCTTCGCTCTTCTCTATTCTCCCAATTTCCCTTCTCACGGTTTCTATAGTGCCTTTTCATATTTCCATTCTAACTTCCCCATAACCCTTCCACTTCTTATTTTACTTATTCCAACCACTAATATTCCCAATAATAATTCTAATAATAATAATTATAATAATCATTATAATAATAATAATAATAATAATAATAATAATAATAATAATAATATAATACTATTGTAATATTATCGTAATATTCAACATAATAATAATAATAGTAATACACCCAACAATAATTATAATTATAATAATAATAATACTAATGATAATAATAACAATTATATTAATACTAATAATAAAATAATATTAATAATACTAATATAATATTACTAATATTAATAATACTAATCATAATAATACTATTAATAATAATAATAATAATAATAATAATAATATTATTATTATTATTATTTCACCAAAATAATAATAATAATAATAATAGTAATAATATTATTATCTCACCAAAATAATAATAATATTAATAATACTAATAAATATAATAATATATAATAATAATAATAATAATAATAATACCCCCACCAATATTACTATTATTCATTATATTATCATATTCACACCAAAAATCATAATAATATAATAACTATATTAATAATAATATTATATTCTCCATATTAATAATATTACTACAAATATTAATAATAATCATAAATATAATAATAATAATAATAATAATAATAATAATAATAATAATAATAATAATAATAATAATAATATCACCACCAATATTACTATTATTTCTTATATTATTATAAACTCACCAAATTACCACCAATGATCCTCCCATCTCAGGGACACACACCAAACATCATCAAATACACCCTACCAAAGGGCACATCAACATATAATATTTAAAATAACAATAAAATGACTAAATAATTAAAATGGGTGTTACAACTCTCCCCCACTTTAATTATTTTCGTCCTCGAAAATTACCTGATGGAAATAATTCCGGATACGCTCCCTGCATCCTTTATTCCAATTCTCAGGTCACACTGCCTTCTGCAGCACCTCCCATGCCTCCGCTGCGCCACTCTAATACAACTACAGAACACGGTGCGAACTTCTGAGATTTCGAAGCTCGACCAACACCAGTCACCGGCGTGACTCTCAAAACACATATTGCCTCGGATCCTCTCGATCTTTTCAGCCATCTCAAGCATAATTTTCAAGTCTGAGTACAACACTCTCACTCAATTTATTTCAACACAGGAGAGTCCTACACTCCCTATCTCACCAAGCCACATATAGTTCCATTCCGACACTAGGATGGTAACCGTTATTATAGGTAACTCAATCAACGATAATTAATCATCCCACGCTCCACCTTGATCCGACACCCAAGCTCTCACCAATTCTCTACAGACTCAATAGTCCTCTCTGACTGACCATCAGTTTGCGGATGGTAGGTCGAACTCAGCTTCAACTCAGTACCCGAAGCTTCCTATAAGCCCCTCCAAAATCTCAATATAAACCTCAAATTTCCATCTGACACAATATTCGTCAGTATCTCATCCAACTTCGCCACTTTCTCAATATGCATCTCGTATATCCTCAACACGGAATAGTTAATCCACTCCTAACAATTCAAATTAAAATTATGTCTTTACAAATTCTTTGGAAATCTCAACACCAATTTCGTGAAAATACTACCTGATTTCCACTCTGGAATATTTTACAACTGCATCAGACTCAACAGTCTCTGATGTTCACTCTTCGAATTCCTACAATTCTAACCAGCATATTCCACCTCAACTATTCCTCCCCTTATCCATGGTCTCCAAAACAATCTACTCAAATTCGGTTACTTCTTCATAGCACTGGGATGGATACTCCATCTACCTCAATGTATTTCTTCACGAGTACTCCTACTCCCCTCAACAACATCTGGTACACATACCCTATCATAACACATCATGGTACTATTTCCACAAACCCGACAATCCACTCTTCGACTCTAATTTATCAATTTCAACTAATTCACTACTCAACCCAGGTTTCTGACTTTCTCGATTCTGCTCAAGGATATCACTAGTCAGATCTTAATAATAAAAGCTTAACTCCATAAGAAGTCTCCTTACTCACAAAACTCATATTATGAAATTGCTCAATTAGTTCTAACTCTTTTCACCATCATCTTCGGTATATGCAAATATTTCTAACTCACTGCATCATCTACCATGTCCGCTTTACCCGAATGGTAATTCAACTCGAAGTCGTACTCTTTTCAAAGTCCCAATTATTTCCTATGCCTCATATTCGTCTTATTCAAATTAAACAAACACCTTAAACTCTTAAGATCACCAAACATCTCAGATCTCAGTCTGAACTTTTGAAGACTCCGACTCCGGTACAATCACAATAGTAACCAACTCTAAATCACTGGTCGAATGATTTCTCTTATACACTTCAAGTTGCCTTTTGCATAATTGAAACTCGCTGAAGTTGTCTTTAGCAAATCCCCTAATTATATCAACAAGCATCACAAACACCACAATTATTTCTATCGGATTCGGCAGAACTTTCCTTACGGAAGTATATCATCGCTCTTTTTCCAACACTGATAACTCCAGTTCCTTATGCTCAACATAATCCTCTATACTCTTCGAATACCTTAAAATATCATTTATTAATACAACCATTGCCTTATATAAATAATTAAAGAAGATCCCATGCCAAGTGGACAAACAAGTTGTGAGTTATAGCGGGAACACATACCGTACCGCCCGTCCTTACCACAACATTCAAACACACTTCATCAATAAATAGATTAAATCTATGTCAATACTTCACCATCTCATAGATAATTTGAATAGCTTTCCAACGCTTCGAACTGCGCGTCATTCCGAGTTACGGTTCTCCCGTTACGGCAAAAACACCAGAATAACATTTTCTGCCCAGGACCCCTTCGCCAGGCGAACACCGCAGCGAATATGGACGTTCGCCAGTATGCTCACCAGGCGAACATGACAGTCCCAAAATCCTCTTTTCGACCGTTACCCGACTTCCGAGTGTCCGATTTCGATTCTGTAAAAAGCTGCGATCTCAGAATTTAACGTACAACAACAATTTTATACTTAGGAAGCCATCCAACACATTTTAAATCTATGGATAATTTAAAACTCAATTACTTCCAATCTCAACAGCAGATCTTTGAGCCTCCTAATACGATAGAACTTTTGACCTTCGTCCCATCCACCACAAGAACTCTACTCGAGATCACATGACCAAGGGACTCACATCCCTCGATCAATTGTTCCATCAAATCATTAACTCTTGGAAGCGAACACCTATCCTTGATAGTCACCCTGTTCACTTATCTATAGTTCACCCAAAGCTTCACAAAACCTTCTATCTGTCTAACCAACATAATTGGTGCACATTACGGTAGCACACTCAAACAAAAGAACCTCTCTCCTAGAAGGTCTTCAAGTTGACTCTTCAACTTCTCCAATCCCAACGAAAACACACCATATGGAGTCACTAATATCAGACTCGTTCCAACAACAAAGTCAACATGTGAGCTTTACTTCACACTCCGATAGTAAATCACCTACCTCATCCGGAAACCTCCGGCAATCGCAAATAATTGACAAATCCCAATTTTTCTCACTTTCCTTCTCATTCCAAGTTTCAGTCAAAATAGACACTTCAACACCGTCTTACGCCAAATTCCTCAAAATAATCCCTTAAGCACTTAGCTTAACTCAAGACTATTCACTGCTCACGCCACCCAGGCTTGCAAGACGCGTCTATCCCATCCAACACAATCTCGTCCAGTATTAACAAGAGATTAAGGGTGATCAGTTCCTCAATTTGTTAATAGACCGCCGAAATCATGATGGGGTACAAACCATCTTTTCCAACTATTATATCATTCCTCAACACCATAAGCCACCAAATTGTAGCTTTCCAGAGAAATACAACTTCTCCCCCACTGGAATCATTCCACTTCTACCGACAAACTTAACCAATAACATGTATCGACAATGTTTTTACGCACATGTTGCATACCAGGGAACAACAACACTAGACAACATTGGCCGGACGGACCGACCTGCTCTGATACCAATTGTAACACCCCACTTCCCAAATTAAATAAAATATAAACATTAAAAATAAACATCAGAGTTTTCACCAAAATAGTGGGATATCACATCACCAAATTTTTATAAAAATACTTTATTAATTATTCTCAAAAATAATACAGCGGAAAACATTATTCCAACATTCTCGGCCATCCGCCAAATTTCATAAAATCTTTATTATTATAATTCACAAAAAAAGTGATACATCACAGGATTACAACAAGTGTGACATAAAACAAGTAAAACACCCATATCCCGTGTTACGTATCAGAGCATCCTAGACTCGACTGGCACACCACCATCCAAGCTATCTAAGTACCTGGATTATCTGTACTTCCGGAGAAGCACAGACACAACAACAACCAAGGGGTGAGAAAACATGATCAAAAATATATTAGTAATGTAATACATGTAAACAAGGTAGTAAAACACACCAACACACCAATATTCACCCCAACAACTCCATATAACGAACCTACTGTTCAAATTACAATATAACATATTATAATGCAAATATGCAACTCAACACCATGCATGCGGTACCGACTCATTGGTTCATTCAATCGAACCTGGATAGATCACTTACGCTCCTCCTGAGACATGATCTATCCCCCACCATTCTCCACAAAGGAGTACAGATGAATCACTTACGCTCCTCCTGAGACATGATTCATCCCACCAAAACACCATGACATGCACACACCAATGCATAACTATCATAATTAGGCACACTAAGTGCACACGATCCTCCTGATCATATCATCATACATCAATGCATATATGTGTAGATATATTACACCAACACCATATAAATCAATCAGATAGTAAACAAATTCATACTATAACACCATATATAACCACATCCCAACACTCGGGAACACACAATCCTACTGATCACTACATACATATATGTTAACTAATTGTCCACCAACAATAGTAAGGGAAATGAGTACTATCACCCAGTACACAGGTTAGATCCCACACTCATCATCCTTACAATGCATCAAGGCCAGAAAGATCACCCCCAGACCAATGCTCAAGGCCAAACATCACCAAAGTCACATTCTGGTTCTGCTACGCTCGCTGGCATTCGCTAGGCGAAGCTTCGCCAACACTCGCCAGGCGAAGCCCAGCGAATGCTGCGATTCCCCAACTTCCCCACAGTTCTGCAGTACTATTCTAGGCCAAATCAAACTTATCATCTCAACTCAAATTCTCAGCCTACTCTAGTACCAACCTTGTACATTACCGTAACTAAATCGGTTCCTAAATCTTACTCCCAAAGTCATCGCTTAAACATTCTACCGATGCCTTAAAAGGTCACACAGAATCTCCCTAAAAACCTTAAACCAACCTATACGCCAAATTAACCAAAAACAACAATTCATCAACATTGACCTATACTCCATCGCTATCAACTACTAGTTATCATCAAACACAAACACACCATTATACTTACCAATTATCATATACTTCCTACTCTAGAACTAACATTACAGTACATTACCTACACTTCAGAGTTACTCTGAATCTCACCAAGGTCCTAACCAGAGTCACTAACAACATCATAGGGAACAACACATAATTTTCCCAAATTTATAATCATGGTCATTACCAACGCTACAATAACAACACAAAATCTCACCAAAACTCTATTCATAGTTACTATCAACACTGCAGTAACAACATATAGTCCCACTAATATCACCATAATATATATATATATATATACCAAATTCACCAATACCAATCAACAATTCATCAATATCAAGTATCAATTTATCATTAGCAACAACAATAACAAGCATGCCAATATAAAACTTCATAGATCGACATTTTCCTACGGGGTTAAGGAATCCCCTCTACCCTATACATGTATATATACCATCCCAATCAAGTTTCTCCCCCCTTACCTGGATAATTATTCTGATCGGTGATAAATTCCTCCAAGATTCTTCATCCCTAGCCTTTTCCCTTTCTCTTTGTTCTTCGCTCTTCTCTATTCTCCCAATTTCCCTTCTCACGGTTTCTATCGTGCCTTTTCATATTTCCATTCTAACTTCCTCATAACCCTTCCACTTCTTATGTTACTTATTCCAACCACTAATATTCCCAATAATAATTCTAATAATAATAATTATAATAATCATTATAATAATAATAATAATATTAATAATAATAATAATAATATAATACTATTGTAATATTATCGTAATATTCAACATAATAATAATAATAGTAATACACCCAACAATAATTATAATTATAATAATAATAATACTAATGATAATAATAACAATTATATTAATACTAATAATAAAATAATATTATTAATACTAATATAATATTACTAATATTAATAATACTAATCATAATAATACTATTAATAATAATAATAATAATAATAATAATAATAATAATATTATTATTATTTCACCAAAATAATAATAATAATAATAATAGTAATAATATTATTATCTCACCAAAATAATAATAATATTAATAATACTAATAAATATAATAATATATAATAATAATAATAATAATACCCCCACCAATATTACTATTATTCATTATATTATCATATTCACACCAAAAATCATAATAATATAATAACTATATTAATAATAATATTATATTCTCCATAATTACTACAAATATTAATAATAATCATAAATATAATAATAATAATAATAATAATAATAATAATAATAATAATAATAATAATAATAATAATAATAATAATAATAATAATAATACCACCACCAATATTACTATTATTTCTTATATTATTATAAACTCACCAAATTACCACCAATGATCCTCCCATCTCAGGGACACACACCAAACATCATCAAATACACCCTACCAAAGGGCACATCAACATATAATATTTAAAATAACAATAAAATGACTAAATAATTAAAATGGGTGTTACAACTCTCCCCCACTTTAATTATTTTCGTCCTCGAAAATTACCTGATGGAAATAATTCCGGATACGCTCCCCGCATCCTTTATTCCAATTCTCAGGTCACACTGCCTTCTGCAGCACCTCCCCATACTACTTTCACCAAAGATATCTCCTCCCTTCGGAGTTGTTCCTCGCTCGCCAAAACGAACTAGCAATGCCTCAACAATCGAAATATTTTTCACTTGTACATCATCCACCTGGTTCAAAGTACTTTCTCGACTAAGACACATGAAACATATCATGCCAATTCACAGCGACAACGGAAAAACAGTCTAACATGTTACTCCTCCCATGCCTCCGCTGCGCCACTCTGATACAACTACAGAACACGGTGCGAACTTCTGAGATTTCGAAGCTCGACCAACACCAGTCACCGGCGTGACTCTCAAAACACATATTGCCTCGGATCCTCTCGATCTTTTCAGCCATCTCAAGCATAATTTTCAAGTCTGAGTACAACACTCTCACTCGATTTATTTCAACACAGGAGAGTCCTACACTCCCTATCTCACCAAGCCACATATAGTGCCATTCCGACACTAGGATGGTAACCGTTATTATAGGTAACTCAATCAACGATAATTAATCATCCCACGCTCCACCTTGATCCGACACCCAAGCTCTCACCAATTCTCTACAGACTCAATAGTCCTCTCTGACTGACCATCAGTTTGCGGATGGTAGGTCGAACTCAGCTTCAACTCAGTACCCGAAGCTTCCTATAAGCCCCTCCAAAATATCAATATAAACCTCAAATTTCCATCTGACACAATATTCGTCAGTATCTCATCCAACTTCGCCACTTTCTCAATATGCATCTCGTATATCCTCAACACGGAATAGTTAATCCACTCCTAACAATTCAAATTAAAATTATGTCTTTACAAATTCTTTGGAAATCTCAACACCAATTTCGTGAAAATACTACCTGATTTCCACTCTGGAATATTTTACAACTGCATCAGACTCAACAGTCTCTGATGTTCACTCTTCGAATTCCTACAATTCTAACCAGCATATTCCACCTCAACTACTCCTCCCCTTATCCATGGTCTCCAAAACAATCTACTCAAATTCGGTTACTTCTTCATAGCACTCAGATGGATACTCCATCTACCTCAATGTATTTCTTCACGAGTACTCCTACTCCCCTCAACAACATCTGGTACACATACCCTATCATAACACATCATGGTACTATTTCCACAAACCCGACAATCCACTCTTCGACTCTAATTTATCAATTTCAACTAATTCACTACTCAACCCAGGTTTCTGACTTTCTCGATTCTGCTCAAGGATATCACTAGTCAGATCTTAATAATAAAAGCTTAACTCCATAAGAAGTCTCCTTACTCACAAAACTCATATTATGAAATTGCTCAATTAGTTCTAACTCTTTTCACCATCATCTTCGGTATATGCAAATATTTCTAACTCACTGCATCATCTACCATGTCCGCTTTACCCGAATGGTAATTCAACTCGAAGTCGTACTCTTTTCGAAGTCCCAATTATTTCCTATGCCTCATATTCGTCTTATTCAAATTAAACAAACACCTTAAACTCTTAAGATCACCAAACATCTCAGATCTCAGTCTGAACTTTTGAAGACTCCGACTCCGGTACAATCACAATAGTAACCAACTCTAAATCACTGGTCGAATGATTTCTCTTATACACTTCAAGTTGCCTTTTGCATAATTGAAACTCGCTGAAGTTGTCTTTAGCAAATCCCCTAATTATATCAACAAGCATCACAAACACCACAATTATTTCTATCGGATTCGGCAGAACTTTCCTTACGGAAGTATATCATCGCTCTTTTTCCAACACTGATAACTCCAGTTCCTTATGCTCAACATAATCCTCTATACTCTTCGAATACCTTAAAATATCATTTATTAATACAACCATTGCCTTATATAAATAATTAAAGAAGATCCCATGCCAAGTGGACAAATAAGTTGTGAGTTATAGCAGGAACACATACCGTACCGCCCGTCCTTACCACAACATTCAAACACACTTCATCAATAAATAGATTAAATCTATGTCAATACTTCACCATCTCATAGATAATTTGAATAGCTTTCCAACGCTTCGAACTGCGCGTCATTCCGAGTTACGGTTCTCCCGTTACGGCAAAAACACCAGAATAACATTTTCTGCCCAGGACCCCTTCGCCAGGCGAACACCGCAGCGAATATGGACGTTCGCCAGTATGCTCACCAGGCGAACATGACAGTCCCAAAATCCTCTTTTCGACCGTTACCCGACTTCCGAGTGTCCGATTTCGATTCCGTAAAAAGCTGCGATCTCAGAATTTAACGTACAACAACAATTTTATACTTAGGAAGCCATCCAACACATTTTAAATCTATGGATAATTTAAAACTCAATTACTTCCAATCTCAACAGCAGATCTTTGAGCCTCCTAATACGATAGAACTTTTGACCTTCGTCCCATCCACCACAAGAACTCTACTCGAGATCACATGACCAAGGGACTCACATCCCTCGATCAATTGTTCCATCAAATCATTAACTCTTGGAAGCGAACACCTATCCTTGATAGTCACCCTGTTCACTTATCTATAGTTCACCCAAAGCTTCACAAAACCTTCTATCTGTCTAACCAACATAATTGGTGCACATTACGGTAGCACACTCAAACAAAAGAACCTCTCTCCTAGAAGGTCTTCAAGTTGACTCTTCAACTTCTCCAATCCCAACGAAAACACACCATATGGAGTCACTAATATCGGACTCGTTCCAACAACAAAGTCAACATGTGAGCTTTACTTCACACTCCGATAGTAAATCACCTACCTCATCCGGAAACCTCCGGCAATCGCAAATAATTGACAAATCCCAATTTTTCTCACTTTCCTTCTCATTCCAAGTTTCAGTCAAAATAGACACTTCAACACCGTCTTACGCCAAATTCCTCAAAATAATCCCTTAAGCACTTAGCTTAACTCAAGACTATTCACTGCTCACGCCACCCAGGCTTGCAAGACGCGTCTATCCCATCCAACACAATCTCGTCCAGTATTAACAAGAGATTAAGGGTGATCAGTTCCTCAATTTGTTAATAGACCGCCGAAATCATGATGGGGTACAAACCATCTTTACCAACTATTATATCATTCCTCAACACCATAAGCCACCAAATTGTAGCTTTCCAGAGAAATACAACTTCTCCCCCACTGGAATCATTCCACTTCTACCGACAAACTTAACCAATAACATGTATCGACAATGTTTTTACGCACATGTTGCATACCAGGGAACAACAACACTAGACAACATTGGCCGGACGGACCGACCTGCTCTGATACCAATTGTAACACCCCACTTCCCAAATTAAATAAAATATAAACATTAAAAATAAACATCAGAGTTTTCACCAAAATAGTGGGATATCACATCACCAAATTTTTATAAAAATACTTTATTAATTATTCTCAAAAATAATACAGCGGAAAACATTATTCCAACATTCTCGGCCATCCGCCAAATTTCATAAAATCTTTATTATTATAATTCACAAAAAAAGTGATACGTCACAGGATTACAACAAGTGTGACATAAAACAAGTAAAACACCCATATCCCGTGTTACGTATCAGAGCATCCTAGACTCGACTGGCACACCATCATCCAAGCTATCTAAGTACCTGGATTATCTGTACTTCCGGAGAAGCACAGACACAACAACAACCAAGGGGTGAGAAAACATGATCAAAAATATATTAGTAATGTAATACATGTAAACAAGGTAGTAAAACACACCAACACACCAATATTCACCCCAACAACTCCATATAACGAACCTACTGTTCAAATTACAATATAACATATTATAATGCAAATATGCAACTCAACACCATGCATGCGGTACCGACTCATTGGTTCATTCAATCGAACCTGGATAGATCACTTACGCTCCTCCTGAGACATGATCTATCTCCCACCATTCTCCACAAAGGAGTACGGATGAATCACTTACGCTCCTCCTGAGACATGATTCATCCCACCAAAACACCATGATATGCACACACCAATGCATAACTATCATAATTAGGCACACTAAGTGCACACGATCCTCCTGATCATATCATCATACATCAATGCATATATGTGTAGATATATTACACCAACACCATATAAATCAATCAGATAGTAAACAAATTCATACTATAACACCATATATAACCACATCCCAACACCCGGGAACACACGATCCTACTGATCACTACATACATATACGTTAACTAATTGTCCACCAACAATATTAAGGGAAATAAGTACTATCACCCAGTACACAGGTTAGATCCCACACTCATCATCCTTACAATGCATCAAGGCCAGAAAGATCACCCCCAGACCAATGCTCAAGGCCAAACATCACCAAAGTCACATTCTGGTTCTGCTACGCTCGCTGGCATTCGCTAGGCGAAGCTTCTCCAACATTCGTCAGGCGAAGCCCAGCGAATGCTGCAATTCCCCAACTTCCCCACAGTTCTGCAGTACTATTCTAGGCCAAATCAAACTTATCATCTCAACTCAAATTCTCAGGCTACTCTAGTACCAACCTTGTACATTACCGTAACTAAATCGGTTCCTAAATCTTATTCCCAAAGTCATCGCTTAAACATTCTACCGATGCCTTAAAAGGTCACACAAAATCTCCCTAAAAACCTTAAACCAACCTATACGCCAAATTAACCAAAAACAACAATTCATCAACATTGACCTATACTCCATCGCTATCAATTACTAGTTATCATCAAACACAAACACACCATTATACTTCCAATTATCATATACTTCCTACTCTAGAACCATTATTACGGTACATTACCTACACTTCAGAGTTACTCTGAATCTCACCAAGGTCCTAACCAGAGTCACTAACAACATCACAGGGAACAACACATAATTTTCCCAAATTTATAATCATGGTCATTACCAACGCTACAATAACAACACAAAATCTCACCAAAACTCTATTCATAGTTACTATCAACACTGCAGTAACAACATATAATCTCACTAATATCACCATAATATATATATATACCAAATTCACCAATACCAATCAACAATTCATCAATATCAAACATCAATTTATCATTAGCAACAACAATAACAAGCATGCCAATATAAAACTTCATAGATCGATATTTTCCTACGGGGTTAAGGAATCCCCTCTACCCTATACATGTATATATACCATCCCAATCAAGTTTCTCCCCCTTACCTGGATAATTATTCTGATCGGTGATAAATTCCTCCAAGATTCTTCATCCCTAGCCTTTTCCCTTTCTCTTTGTTCTTCGCTCTTCTCTATTCTCCCAATTTCCCTTCTCACGGTTTCTATCGTGCCTTTTCATATTTCCATTCTAACTTCCCCATAACCCTTCCACTTCTTATTTTACTTATTCCAACCACTAATATTCCCAATAATAATTCTAATAATAATAATTATAATAATCATTATAATAATAATAATAATAATAATAATAATATAATACTATTGTAATATTATTGTAATATTCAACATAATAATAATAATAGTAATACACCCAACAATAATTATAATTATAATAATAATAATACTAATGATAATAATAACAATTATATTAATACTAATAATAAAATAATATTAATAATAATAATCTTAATATTAATAATACTAATATAATATTACTAATATTAATAATACTAATCATAATAATACTAATAATAATAATAATAATAATAATAATAATAGTAATAATATTATTATCTCACCAAAATAATAATAATATTAATAATACTAATAAATATAATAATATATAATAATAATAATAATACCCCCACCAATATTACTATTATTCATTATATTATCATATTCACACCAAAAATCATAATAATATAATAACTATATTAATAATAATATTATATTCTCCATATTAATAATATTACTACAAATATTAATAATAATCATAAATATAATAATAATAATAATAATAATAATAATAATAATAATAATAATAATAATAATAATAATAATAATAATACCACCACCAATATTACTATTATTTCTTATATTATTATAAACTCACCAAATTACCAGCAATGATCCTCCCATCTCAGGGACACCCCCCAAACATCATTAAATACACCCTACCAAAGGGCACATCAACATATAATATTTAAAATAACAATAAAATGACTAAATAATTAAAATGGGTGTTACACTATGCAACGAAACCAAATCAGCAAAAGAAATGATGAGTACAAAACCAAAATCCACCCTGCTAGGGAAAAGGTTAACACATGCCAATCGCAATTGGACTTCAGCTGGGAAACAGACCCGAGATCTTCTTTACCGGGGAACAAAGTTCTTACGGGAGCAAGAAGTTCAAACTCAGCTAGGGATTCTCATCAAAACTTGCTGAGGAAAATGCCTTGAACGACCTTCCAGAATTCAACTCTTCTAGGGAGCAGACGGCTCTACCGAGGATACACAGCCAGCCTTTGAAAACGAATTCACCCTTCTGGGGAATCAACAACTCTGCGGGGAATCCCAGAATCAACCATCAAGATTCACAACACGCCCTGCTGAAGAACATAGCATTGACTGGCTCACCAATACTCACCGACTTCGCTGAGAAATAGCATACCCTTGCGGGGGAATAGAATCACTTCATGCTGACTTTACTGAGGATAGAGAGACGCCTCTGCTAACCTGCAAAGGAAAAGCCAACCCAAATAGGGATCGCCCAATAAGGGAACAACATCGACCTCTGCTTGGGGATGAGTTAATAACTTGAACTTTGAGGGGGTACACAATTATACGTTCAAGCTCTGTGGGGAGAAATCCCATCTCGACTCGCTGGGGAGTATATGCGCACCTGCAAGGGAACACAGGTACACACCTGACCTGCGAGGGGGATATCAATTTGCCGGAGACCTCAGTCTAAACTGCTGAGGAATGAGTGCATACAGAATTAACCTGATCTGCATGAGAGATATCAAACTCGACCCTCTAGGGATAACCTTACTCTGCCGGAGACTTCGGTCTCGAACTGCGAAGAGTTAAATGTGTACCGACCAACTGTTGGGGATAAGCGTACCCACTTAACTTCTCGGTCCATCTGCATACAGATCTACCGGGGATAGAGATGTTCAAACTTCAATAGCTGGGGGAAATTGTGATCATACCGGAGATACACCTCTGACGAATTGCCTCAAGTGTAGCGACCCTACAAAAATGAACAAACAAACAAGATATCCTGTACAAAGGAACTATCTCAGTCATCATCCGTGACGTTGTTCAAATAACTCAAAGTTTTAACGATTATTGGCAAAACCTGCAAGTTTATGTATACACAGTTTAACAAAAACATCGAGCGTTTTTTTGCAAACAAAACAGTAAGGCTAAAGCAAAACAAACAATTACTGAATAGTATGTTTATTGACAGATGGGCCTGTAAATAGGCAAATTTTACAACAGATGCAACCCCTGAAAAGAGGAAGCTACACAAAAATATACAAAAATGCACAGAAATATACAGAATATCGGCAATTTGGCACAGACGAACACCATAAGTTGATCCATCTATGACCCACATGACTCCGATGCTTCATTGATGCTTTATCCTCAGAAGAGATCGACTCAGATAAACGGCCCTCAGGTCCTCCCTCAATCCACTAAGCTCTGAAGATCAAACGCAGACCACAATCATTTTCTTTTCAAAGTCCCTAACTTTTGCGTGAATCGCCCTTTCGGGTTTTCAATTCATCGGGATACCCATTTTTTCCAAAGTCGCCTTTTCAGGTTTTCAACTTTGCGGGTTTACATCTTTTTCTTTATATCCCTAATTTTTTCCCGAACCCATTCTTTTTTTGGTCCGCCGGGATGCCCCATTTTTTCCTGGACTTTATTTTTTTCTTTCCAGCGGGTCTCTTTAAGCAAAATATTTTTTAACTGCGTCTGCATTCACAGGGGATGTAAAATCCTCACCATCCATGGAGGATAACAACAAGGCTCCTCTGGAGAAGATCTTTCGCACGATGTATGGACCTCCATAGTTGGGAGTCCATTTGCTCTTGTGATCTGTTTGTGGAGGGAGAATCTTTTTCAGCACAAGATCGCCCGTCTGAAAGCTTCGAGGGCGCACCTTCTTGTCGAAAGCTTTCTTCATCCGGCTCTGATACAACCGACCATATACAATAGACGCTAGCCTTTTCTCATCCATCAGGCTAAGCTGATTCAACCTATTCTCTACCCATTCTGCCTCATCGAGCTTGATGTCGACCAGAACTCTCAAAGACGGAATCTCGACTTGTAATGGTAGGTCAACTTCCATACCATATACCAGCGAGAAAAGAGTTGCCCCAGTTGAGGTACGTACAGTAGTACGATATCCGTGCAAAGCGAAGGGCAACATCTCATGCCAATCTTTATAGGTTACAACCATCTTCTGCACTATCTTTTTGATATTCTTATTGGCCTCTTCAACAACGTCGTTCATCTTCGAACGATAGGGCGATGAGTTGTGATGCTCGATTTTGAAGCTCTGGCATAATTCCTTCATCATCTTATTGTTCAAGTTTGAACCATTATCAGTAATGATTCTTTTAGGCACTCCATATCTACAGATGATATCCTTCTTGATAAATCTGGCTACGACTTGCTTCGTGACATTCGCATAGGAGGCTACTTCCACCCACTTGGTAAAGTAGTCAATAGCTACCAAGATGAAGCGATGTCCATTGGATGCGGTTGGCTCAATCTTTCCAATCATGTCAATGCCCCACATGGAAAAGGGCCAAGGAGATGCCATGATGTTCAGAGGACACGACGACACATGAATCTTGTCTGCATAAATCTGGCATTTATGGAATTTCTTTGCATATTTGAAACAATCAGATTCCATTGTCAGCCAATAATACCTTGCTCGTAACAACTTCCGAGACATGACGTGCCCACCGACATGCGTACCAAAGGCTCCTTCGTGGACCACTTCCATAAGCAAACTTTCTTCTTTCTCGTCCACTCATCTAAGTAACACCAAGTTATAATTTCGCCTGTAGAGTACACCATCTTGGTTCAGATAAAAGTTTCTAGACAACCTTCTCAGAGTCTTCTTATCCCGGGTCGACGCCCCTAGCGGATACTCTTGTTTCTTAAGAAAGTTCTGGATGTCATGAAACCACGACTTTCCATCAGAGGCTTCCTCAATGGCAAATACAAAAGCCAACCTATCAAGGCGTGAGATGACTATTCTTGGAGCATCATTCTAATAGATCACCTTGTACATCAAAGACAACGTTGCCAGAGCGTCTTCCATCTAGTTCTCCGCTCTCGGCACGTGATGTAACTCTACACGATCAAAGAATGGCAATAACCTCCTTCCATAGTTCATGTAAGGAATCAGATTGGGTTGCCTGGTCTCCCATTCTCCTTTGATTTGATTTACAACTAGCGCTGAATCGCCGTACACATCTAGGTTCTTGATCCTCAGATCAATAGCTTCTTCCAACCCCATGATGCACGCTTCATATTCTGCTTCGTTGTTGGTGCAAGGAAATGTCAACCTGGCAGTGAATGGTATATGAGTACCATGGGGAGTTGTGATGATTTCCCTAATTCCACTACTGTACGAGTTAACAGCACCATCAAATAGCATCTGCCACTGGGAGCCAAGCTCAGGACCTTCGTCAGGCAATGGTTCATCACAATCTTTCATCTTTAGATACATGATGTCTTCATCAGGAAAATCAAATTTCATTGGTTGATAATCTTCGATCGGCTGTTCGGCGAGATACTCTGACAGAACACTCCCTTTGATAGCTTTTTGGGAAACATATTGGATGTCTTACTCTGTCAATACCATCTGCCACTTGGCAATTCTTCCAGAAAGTGCTTGCTTCTCGAAGACGTATTTAATCAGATCCATCTTCGAAATCAGCATGGTTGTACAGTTAAGCATATATATTCTTAAACGTTTGGTAGCTCACGCGAGTGCACAACACGTTTTCTCCAACATTGAGTATTGAGACTCACAGTCTGTGAACTTTTTACTCATATAGTATATTGTGTGCTCTTTTCTACCAGTCTCGTCGTATTGACCGAGAACACAACCCATACTATTCTCAAGAACCGTTAGATACATGATCAAAGGTGTTCCAGCGACTGGGGGTATCAGTATCGGAGGTTCCTGCAAATATTGTTTTATTTTATCAAATGCCCTTTGGCAATTTTCATTCCAGACGACTGCCTGATCCTTCTTCAACAATTTGAACATTGGTTCACACGTGGCTTTGAGATGAGATATGAACTGAGCAATGGAGTTCAATCTCCCCAAGAAACCACGAACCTCTTTTTCAATTTTCGGCGCTGGCATATCTTGAATAGCTTTTATTTTTGCAAGATCGATCTCGATTCCTTTTTCACTGAAAATGAACCCCAACAGCTTTCCTGACCTGACCCCGAAAGTACACTTGTTAGGGTTCAACCTCAATCTGAATTTCTTGAGCCTCTCAAACAGCTTCAACAAATTAGCCAGATGTTCCTCCTCCGTTTGCGACTTTGTTATCATGTCATCAACATAGACCTCAATCTCATGATGAATCATATCATGAAACAAAGTGACCATAACCCGCTGATAGGTTGCCCCTGCGTTTTTCAACCCAAAAGGCATTACCTTATAACAGAAAGTCCCCCATGGCGTGATAAATGTTATTTTCTCCATATCCTCCGGTGCCATCTTGATCTGGTTATAACCAGAAAAACCGTCCATGAAGGAAAACATGGAATATTGAGCAGTATTATCAACCAATACGTCAATGTGAGGGAGCGAGAAATCTTCCTTCGGGCTCGCCTTATTCAGATCTCTGTAATCAACACACATCTGTACCTTACCGTCCTTTTTTGGCACATGTACTATGTTCGTGACCCACGGAGGGTAAGTTGTAACGGCTAAAAATCCTGTGTCCAACTGCTTCTGGACTTCTTCCTTAATTTTCACAGCCATATCTAGTCTTGTACGCCTGAGCTTCTGCTTGACTGGCGGACACTCTTCACGCAACGACAAGCGATGAACCACAATGTCTGTGTCAAGCCCGGGCATGTCTTCGTATGACCAAGGAAAGATATCACTATACTCATGGAGCATCTCAACCAATCTTTGCTTGATCTCACTCTCTAATGCAGCCCCTATCCGAACACTCCTCACAACTTCCTCAGAACCCAAGTTAATAACCTCTATTTCCTCTTGATGAGGCAGAATAACCTTTTCTTCCTTTCTCAAAAGTCTAGCCAGCTCTTCTGGTAAGTCTTCATCTTCATCAATCTCTTCTTCAGCTTGAAATATCGGATTGTCGAAGTCAAAGTGAGTCATAGATGTCTCTGGCACGGTGTCATCTGTAATGTGAATCCTGCAATGATAATGGTTAAATGCTTAAAATGACATGCGAAACAAGCACAAAGCCACATTGCCATTTTATTGTTAAACATAAAACATGAAAAACAAGGATCACAATATTTGAATGCAGAAAAACGCCCTTTGATTAATTGAAAAAGATTGTGCAAGCATAAACAATAAGGCCCTGAAGACAAAAACCAGTATGCTCCAGGTAGACCATGGGGTTATATAATAATTAGAAAAACAAAACATTACTCTTCCGTTGTCACATGGATGAATTCCTCGATAGACCAATTGTTGAGGCTTTGTCCTGGAATGCACGACCGTATCCACGAGTCCATATCACAGTCGTTATCCCCGTCTTCATCTGAAACAGCGTTGATCCTCTCGAAGATAACCCCGCCTTTGGTAAACTGCACCGGCCCTTTGTAGTGCGGCACGCTCTGCGAGGATGACGAAGAAGATGGGCAGTATCCCAGACCAAACTTATCATGTTTATGGGGTATATCCAACACTTGACCCCAACCTGGTGTTGCCCCAGCCTGTACCACTTCCTGGGCTTCTTTGAATGACGACATGGCCACTTCGGGCGCTTTGCTTACAACAGACACCTTGTCTTTAATCTGTACCATCTCAAAGGCTTGACAAAGAGTTTCATGGATTTCACCATCCACTTCAACGTATTTAAACGAAGATAAATGACTGATCATTATATCTTCCTCTCCGCATATGGTGACAATGCTGCCACCCACTATGTACTTGAGCTTCTGGTGCAACGTGGAAGTTACAGCTTCTGCTGAGTGAATCCATGGACGACCCAACAAACAGCTATAGGCAGGCTGAATGTCCATAATATAGAATATCACATCAAACACTTCGGGACCAACTTGAATTGGCAGCGTCACCTCCCCGAATACGAACCTTCTGGTATCGTCAAAAGCACGTACTACCAGGTCACTTGGTGTACATATTAACCATTTCATGTCCAACTTCATCAGGGCCTCCTTTGGAAGCACATTCAAAGACAATCATGTATCTACCAGCACATGAGACAGAACGGATTCACGACATTCAATTGAGATGTGCAACGCATAGTTATGATTCCTGCCCTTCGGGGTCAAATCCAAGTCCATGAAACCTAGACCATTACCTGCATTGACGTGTGCTACAACCCCTTCGAGTTGGTTAACCGATATCTCTTGCGGCATGTAAGCAGTATTCAATATCCTAAACAACGCATTCCGGTGCGCTTCTGAACATAACAATAGAGATAGAATAGAGATTTTGGAAGGCGTCTGTTGCAAGTGATCTACTATATTGTAGTCACTTTTTCTTATCAATCTCATGAATTCCTCAGCTTCCTTCTCCAAAGAACTCTTCTCTCCAGCCTGGGAAGTTTCTTCCACCACAACTTTCTTACCCTTATCAGCTCTGTCAGCTACCACTTCAGGTGATAAGAAAACTCTCCCACTTCGAGTGATTCCCCTAGCTCCCACTAGATTATCCACTGAATAACCTGAAAAGCTCTTCAATTCCTATTTTTTCCCATTACAATATACCTCCGCTCCGTAATTACACGGAATTGCATTGGTGCTCTCATACGACACATACCCGACTTTGGTGATAATAATGGTTGGCAGCCTCGGTGTAGAAATAGTTATAGTTTTTATGGAATCGAGATCGTTGCAACCTCATTCCTTTCCTCAACCATTATCTCCTCAGACCTCTTCTCAGCAATCCGATCAAATTGCAACATTCCGTCATTCATCATACCCTGAACATAACTCTTCAACTCAACATATCCCTCAGGATGACTTAAACATTCAGCACACGATTCATTACATCCCGGGAATATCCCTCCCTTCAAAAACTTTTCCTTCACGCAGCCCAACCGCGTCTTCAAATCATTGACCTTAGTTACCAGATCCAAACTCTCGTCTTCAATGATTGCACTAACTTTGGCTGCCCCATGGTTGGGCATGGGGTTCTGTATGACGTTGGGAGTGTCGTGAGAAAAACTTATCGCCTTACTATCCACCAAATCCTGAACTTTGTGTTTAAAGGCCTTGAAGTTATCAATGTTGTGCCCAGGTGCCCCGAAATGGAACTCACAATGAGCATTCGCATGATAACCGGGTGGTGGTGGCCCTGCCAGGGGAGCCATAGTCCTCTTCTGGATTAACTGTAGTTGTAACAGATGCTGAAGCAATTGAACATACGGCATCGGAGGCGCGTCAAATTGTCTATTTACATTCGTGCCTCGATCTTGAAATCTTCTATAACCCTGTTGATTCTGCTGTTGCGGCTGTTGCTGTGGTTGTTGTTGATGTTGAGGAACGACTGGAATTGTGATACTAGCAACCTGCTGCTGCGGCTGACGATTTTGCTGGCGTTGATATCTATTCCTTCGGGAACTAGACACTGAATTAGTCTCACCTTCACGCTTCTTATTACCAAACATCTTTTTACCTCCTCCTCCGGCTGAGGGCACTTCACCAGATTGGATCTTTCCCAACTTTATACCATTCTCTACCCTCTCTCCGGTGATAATCAAGTCGGAAAAGCTACCAGACATGCTACTGATAAGCTTTTCATAATAGACACCAGGCAAAGTGGCCACGAACATATCAACCAATTCACGTTCCACCATCGGAGGCTGGACTCTCGCTGCAAGTTCGCGCCACCTCTGGGCGTATTACTTAAAGCATTCACCGGTCTTTTGAGACAAGTTCTGGAGTTCGGCCCTGTTAGGAGCGAGGTCACTATTATACTGATAGTGCTTCACGAAGGCTTCAGCTAAGTCTCTCCAACTACGGATATTAGCAGGCTCCAGTCCCATATACCATTCAAGCGAAGGCCCTGACAAGCTGTCTTGAAAAAAATGCATGAGCAGTTTTTCGTCATCCGAGTAAGCAGACATTTTACGGTAGTAAAAACGCATATGGACTCTTGGGAAAGTAGTTCCCTTATACTTGTCAAAGTCAGGGACTTTGAACTTCAACGGGACTTTCAGATCTGGGATCAACCCCAGATTGGCCATGTCTAGCCCCATGGAATTTTGATTTTCAAAAGACTTCATCTTTTCTTCAATCAACTTGAACCTTTTATCAGCCTCAGATGGTAGTCCAACACCAATATCCCTCATTGAAAAAGCATCCTCTTATTGATCCTCATCCCATTAAGGAGCACAAGGGATAGGAATAGGAATTGCAGCTTGATTTCCTCCGCCCGGAGGTATAACTGTTGGTGGAACAACATTGGCACGAGGTGTACCAATCTCACTGTGAGGAGGGTTAGTAGCAACTCCTCCATGAAGCACACCATTATTGTCAACACGAGCAATCAATGGATGGACCAGAGTCCTCAGCTGCTCTTGGCCATTTGCCACACCTTGCATGAGCTCCATAAACTGAGCCATACTGTCCCTCATCTCCTACATCTCAGCCTGCACCTGTTCCATAACTCTGCGCTGATTACCTCTGGTGGCGTGCCGGTGAGTAGTCTGGTCGTCTATCCTGAAACAATCTAACAAACCAAGAGGAATAAGATCAATGGTTCCGCTGCACCTGCTATGCAAAAATGTTATGCAAAATGCAGACGTGTATATATGCAACAGGGAACTTTCCCCCCGATTCTAGTTCCGAGAATAACAGCACGACAATGGGGAACCCATAGACAAGCATAGAGACAAACTCCTCTTACATACAAGAAAAGGCCAATAGGCAATGTACAAGCATACAATTGAGTATAAAGAGTCAACAGAAGGACCTCAGCCAACAAGTCTGGTGATGGTCAATATCAACATAATCAACAAACTACAAAGGAAATGAAAGACATCAGGTACGACAAAAAGCACGAAACTCCTCCAACAGCTTCTGTGTCTCAGGATGATCTGGCCTGCCAAGTAACCCCTGAATGAGCGCCTCTCTCTGTCTGATAGTGGTCTGTAAATCCTCAACATAGTCTTCCCAGGCTCCCTCAACAAAGACTTCCTCTAGCTTGCACCTCTTTGAATCATCCCTCAGCTTGTAATCCTCCAAGGTAGTCAAAGCTTCGTTCAATCTGCATTCACTGTCACGTCTGAGTGAAGCTTCATCTGCAATCCTCTCATCCTTCGCCCTAAGCTGAGTCTTCAGTCTGGTAATCTGCTGCTTCAACTTATCCTCACGCTTCTTGTTGTTGGAAAGAGTAGCATTCCACTAATCATTGAACTTGGAAATTTCTAGATAAGCCCTATCCAAGTCCTTCTTCTTAGAAGCAAGAACATCACTGACGACTTTCAGATCTAAACCCAAACGTTCACGGGAATGAGTCTCCTTGGTCAAATTTGTACCTAACCTGTTCACAAGCTCAGTCTGCCTCTTGAAAGAATGCACAGCTTCAATCTTCTCACTTTGGAGCTGAATGATCTCTTTCTCTAACCTTTAATTAGCCTTCTGAAGCTCCTCTTTCTCATACCACAATTGGTTGTACTTCTGGATATCCACAGTGGTAGGTTCCTCAATCATGAGGGGATACAATGGCTCTATAGACGGGAAAGGAATCAAGGATCTCTCTGCTTTCCTCTGTATCCAAATCACATAAGGGTCGTAGGCTCGACTGTTACTCCTTCCCAATGAAGCTTTCCCTTTCCTTTGAATATTGCTCCAAGTGTAACACCCCCTTTCTATACCCCCAAAATAAAAACTTAAATCATTTAAGCAATTAATAAAAGTTTCATCAGAGTATAATTATAACATGGTATAAAAGAGGCGCATCACATTATCATCGAAACAAAACATAAATAATACCTGCTCATAAAGATATGTAACAAAAGGGGTAAATCTCAACTAAAAACAAAACATATCGCTTAAACCCACATATCAACATTTCGAATAAAGTGGAAACATCTAAACATTGAATTCATTTCATTGACATAAGCATTCTATACAACATTCAGACTAATTCAATTCATCAGTTAAGTTTACAAAACATTCAACAACAGATACATATACAGACGTATCACAAAAGAATCAAAACAATTCCTAACTACCCAGTGTTACATATCAGAGCCATCTGACCAAAAGAAATGAAGACTCACTTCACAAAAGACCTCCAGCATCCTACTCTGCAATGCCTCATAGAGCATTATAAAACAGCAGAAGGGTGAGAAACATTATCATAACAAACAATGCATAAAATCATGTATATCATAAACACAATTATAACATACACGCAATTCACATTTCTCACCACAACTTGTCACAACACATCACCATGTACACGTACATAATCAATCACATTCACCAATTTATGCTTCACAATTTATAGCATTTCACTTAAACATTTACAATTATGTTCATTTCACCAAGACATCATATAAAGATGATAATGCAACTCATAGAGACCGACTCACGACTCTATGTAGATGCAAATGCGGTACCGCCTCGTTCAGCAGGTTCAATTGAAGAACCAAAATGGAACCATCACTTGTTACTGAAGTAACTCCCCGTCGGGCATACGATGTTCACCCATCGCTCACACCCCACATAGGCACACGATGTTTCAGGATTGCTCGCACCCCACACAGGCACACAATCTGGTTGCTCACACCCCACAAGGGCACACAACTGTTCTGCAGATTCTCCATGGAATCAAAATAAACCATCACTCACACCCCACAAGGGCACACGATCGTTTCTGCAGATCCTCCTAGGGATCAAAGTAACTAAACCATCGCTCACACCCCAAAAGGGCACACAATCGTTTCTGCAGATCTTACGCGGGATCAGACACACAAGAATGCAATCATGATGCTACACATGCAACACGGCTCTAAACACTCTTAAATGCACACATGTTTACAAACATATTCAAGCATTCTTCACATCATACAAGTACATACAATTATGCACATTCACATTAATATCACCATGCAATTCCATTTAATTCGAACAATTGCACAAAATTGCCAAACGGCCACATACACATTCCACAATTCATAATCTAGGATTCACGCCATACGGCTACCTACAACACAACATAACTCAGCATGATCGATGCCTCGAGCAAGAAAATAATCAAAGTTAAGTCGGAAACCCGACCTCGGATGGAAACATTAAAGAAAGCACAACTTGACACGTTCGCCACCTACTCGCTTAGCGAACTCCTAGCGAGTATTCACTACTTGTTCCCCTTGCGAACAAGCTCGCGAAGGCAAACAGAAGTCTCTGACTTCGTTCGCTACCTCGCTCGCTCAGCGAACCCCTAGCGAACCTTCGCTACCCCCATTCGCTACCAGCAAACACCACAACCTGCATTCTGTCCAAGTCTAGGACCATTCGCTACCTATTCGCTACTGCTCGCTTAGCGAACGTTCGCGACCAGCTCGCCTAGCGAACGTGCTAGCGAGTGTCTGCGAACTCAGAATTTTCCCACTGTTCAGAATTCCTCAACCACTCCAAAACCGACCGATTCTCATCAAACCAATTCCAACAGCCTTAGTCTATCACACCCTGACTATTCTACAACACTTACATTAGATTCTACCCGATAAAACATCCGTTCTACCGATTAAACTCATTATGCCCTAAAATGAAAAATGAGCAAAACTCTCTCCAATCCAAAACAAAACCAACAAGAACGCACATAATCATACACATTGCAAGAATAATAAAGTTTCACACCCTTACCCGATCAATCGAAAGCTTAGAAGTGGATTGTTGATGATTCTAGGTTTTTCTCCTCTTTCTCTTCTCTTCCTTTCTTTCTCTTCTTTTTCTTTCCTCTTGGTTTCTATTCTCTCTATTCTTTCTCTTTTCCACTTATACTCTTTCTACTCTATTTCTCTCAAAATAACTACTAATCAAGGACTATCTAATACACTCTCTAATTAATTCCCAAAACTCTCCAAATAATAAAATACTACAACATACACACATAACATATTAACACATAATTTCACAATAAAATAACAATTAACCAATAAATTAAAAGACTCAACAAAATAACGGGAAATTCAGAATCGGGGCGTTACAAATCTCCCCCACTTTAGAAATTTTCGTCCTCGAAAATATTACCTGATCCAAACATCTCTGGATGCGACTCTCGCATCTTACTTTCCAATTCCCAAGTCATATCGCCTTCTGCAGCACCTCCCCATGCTACTTTCACAAGCGCGATATCCTTTCCTCTTAACTTCTTAATCTCACGGTCCAAAATTCTAATTGGCAAAGCTTCCACCGTAAGGTTATCTCTTACTTCAACCTCGTCCATAGGGATAACATGTGACGGATCCGGAACATACTTCCGAAGTTGCGAAACATGAAACACATCATGCAAATTCGAAAGACTCGGAGGCAACGCCACACGATAAGCCACAACACCAACTCGTGCGATACTCTGATATGGACCGATGAAACGAGAAGTCAACTTCCTCGACTTCAAGGCACGACCCACACCCGTAACCGGCGTAACTCTCAAAAACACATGGTCGCCCTCTTGAAATTCAAGATCCTTCCTTCTCTTATCATGATAACTTTTCTGCCTACTCTGAGAAGCTCTCATCTTTTCTCGAATCAACCTCACCTTCTCCGTCGTCTGCTGTACCAACTCTGGTCCAACCACCGACCTCTCACCAGTCTCATGCCAACACAAAGGTGTTCGACATTTTCGATCATACAAAGCTTCAAATGGAGCCATACTGATACTCGAATGAAAACTGTTATTATAGGTGAATTCAATCAACGCTAAATAACTATCCCACGCACCACCTTGCTCTAGCACACAAGCTCGTAAAAAATCTTCCAACGATTGAATTATCCTTTCGGTTTGACCATCTGTTTGCGGATGATAAGCCGAACTCAATCTCAATTGAGAACCCAAAGCCTTTTGCAAACTTTCCCAAAACCTTGAAGTAAACCTTGGATCTCTATCTGATACAATGCTCTTGGGAACTCCATGCAACTTCACAATCACCCGAACATAGATCTCAGCTAACTTCTCCAAAGGATAACTAATATCAATCGGAATAAAGTGAGCAGATTTCGTAAGTCTATCAACAATCACCCAAATTGCATTGTGACCTCTCTGCGTATTCGGCAACCCCGTAACAAAATCCATCAAGATACCATCCCATTTCCATTCTGGGATATCCAACGGTTGCGTTAATCCTATAGGTTTCTGATGTTCCACTTTAGACTTCTGACAAGTCAAACACACATACACAAACTAAGCCACATCTCTCTTCAACCCAGACCACCAAAAGATCTTCTTCAAGTCTTGGTACATCTTATTTGCTCCCGGATGAATACTCAAATTACTACGGTGTCCTTCCTCCAATATCATTCTTTTCAACTCCGCATCATCAGGAATACAAATACGACCACGAAACCTCAAAACTCCAAAATCATCAACTTTGAAATCTTCATTCTTTTTTGTCATCAAGTCAACAAACTTCAAGTCCAACTTTTGCATTTCGCAAACGGTTGCAAGAAAATCATTCTTGATATGAAACATACCAAGTCTCACGCTCCTCGACGTCATATCACAAACCAAACTCAAATCTCTGAAATCCTCCAATAATTCCCATTCCTTTACCATCATTGCGGACACATGCAAAGACTTCCGACTTAAGGCATCGGCCACCACATTTGCCTTACCCGGATGATAATTTAATCCAAAATTATAGTCCTTCAAAAGCTCTAGCCATCTTCTTTGCCTCATATTCAATTCCTTCTAATCAAATAAATACTTCAAACTCTTGTGGTCACTACAAACTTCAAATCTTGCACCATAAAGATAATGCCTCCAAATTTTCAACACAAATACCACGGCCGCTAATTCCAAATCATGAGTAGGGTAATTATTTTCGTGCGCTCTAAACTGCCTAGAAGCATAAGCCACAACCTTCCCATCTTGCATCAAAACACCACCTAAACCATTCAAAGAAGCATCACAATATACCACAAAAGGTTCTGTAGGATTCGGCAAAATTAAGATCGGCGTTGTTGTCAATCTTCTCCTTAACTCCATAAAACTCTTCTCACAATCAACATCCCAAATAAAAGCCTTTCCCTTACAAGTTAACTGCGTTAACGGAAGTGCCAACTTCAAAAACCCTTCAATAAACCTCCGGTAATAACCTGCCAAGCCTAAAATGCTTTGAATCTCCGTAACTGTTCTAGGTGTCTCCCATTGCATTACCGCATCAATCTTAGACGGATCCACACTAATACCATCACTTGAAATAACATGCCCAAGAAAGCTCAGTTCTGACAACCATAATTCACACTTCGACAACTTGGTATACAATTGCTTCTCCCTCAAAATCTGTAACACAATTCTTAAATGTTCCTCATGCTCTTCTTGAAACTTAGAATAAATCAGAATGCCGTCAATAAACACAACCACAAAACGATCCAACTAACTCATGAAAAATACGATTCATGTACTCCATAAACACACCTGGCGCATTAGAAACTCCGAATGGCATCACTAAATATTCGTAATGTCCATACCGTGTCCTAAAAGCCGTCTTTTGAACATCTCCTTCCTTCACACGAATCTGGTGATAACCTGATCTTAAATCAATCTTGCTAAAAACTCGTGCTCCAACCAATTGGTCCATCAAATCATCAATCCTAGGAAGCGGATACTTATTCTTAATTGTCACTTTGTTCAACTGTCGATAGTCAATACACAACCGCATACTCCCATCCTTTTTCTTTACTAACAACACCGATGCACCCCAAGGAGAAACACTTGGTCTAACAAATCTCTTTTCTAACAATTCACTCAACTGCTCCTTTAACTCTACCAATTCTGATGCTGATATACGATACGGTGCCATCGAAATTGGTCTAGTACCTAGAATTAGATCAATAGAAAATTCAACTTCCCTTTCTGGCGGTACATCCATAACATCCTCCGGAAATACTTCTGGAAATTCACACACCACTGGAAACACGTCAAGTCCAACCTTGTCTTCTACCGACAATGATGCAAATAAACCAAACAACTGAGCTTCGTCCACCAAAAGTTTCTTCAACTCTTTAGTGGATAGAAAGCTCTCACTTTCATCATCTTCCAAAGAAGGAAACCTTACCAACTTATGATAGCAATCTAAATGAACTATATTAAATTGCAACCAATTCATACCCAAAATCACATCCAAGCCTTCCAACGGCAAACACACCAAATCCATAAGAAAGTATTTACCATACATGGTCAAGGGACAACTTACGCACACCAAAGAAGTAGTTACCGACCCTGAAGCAGGAGTCTCAATAACCATGCCACCACTCAAAGAAACCATGCGCAAACCCAAACGCTTAGCACATTCAAGAGAAATGAACGAATGAGTCGCTCCAGTATCAATAATAGCAACTAAAGGCATATTATTAATAAAGCACGTACCTTTAATCAAGCGATCCGCATTAGTAGTGTCTGAACCGGCTAATGCAAATACTTTTCCACCCGACTGAGCTTGCTTTGGTTTAGTACACTTGGTGCTAATATGACCAACTTCTCCACAGTTAAAACACTTTACCACATTCCTCCTACACTCAGAAGTGGTATGTCCAAAACTTCCACAAGTAGCACACTTCTCCGTAGACTTCCCACACTTAAAAGATTTGTGGCCCATCATGCCACACTTGTAACATTTGACTGCACCCGAACTTCCACCTCCCGATTTCCTATCAAAGTTTTCCCTATACTTGCCCTTATTAACAGGTGTCACATAAGGTCCACTCTTCACTTGTTGCTTGCCTCTCTTCTCACTCAAACTCTTGTAGTGAGTAGAACGAGCTCTACTATCTTCTTCAAAAATCCTACAACATTCGGTCAAGTCCGAAAATCTTCGTATTCTCTGGTAACCCACCGCTTGCTTTATCTCCGGATGCAAGCCATTCTCATACTTAATGCACTTAGAGAACTCTGCTGTAACAACTGCATAATGAGGATGAAACTGCACTAGTTCCACAAACTTAGCCATGTAATCTACCACAAACATGTTGCCTTGTTTCAACTCAAGAAATTTCATTTCCTTTTTACCCTTCACACTCTCAGGATAGTACTTCCTCAAAAATTCAGTGCGGAACAAATCCCAAGTAATTTCTTCGTCATCCACCTCAAGAACTTGCCTCATACTGACCCACCAGTCATCAGCCTCTTCCCTCAACATATGAGTCCCAAGTCTCACCTTGTTTCCTTCAGCACAGTTCATAACTCTAAAGATTCGCTCAACCTCCTTCAACCAGATCTGAGCACCGTCAGGATCAAACCTTCCTTTGAATACAGGCGGCTAATTCTTTCTAAACTCATCATTCGCATTCACATTCGGTGCACCTTGCACTGCCCTCGCCATAGCCTCCAATGCTGCAGCCATAGCAGTGTCATTACGACTAGCCATATTCTGAGGATTCCCAAAAATAACAACAAGGTCAAACAACCTTTTAACCAACACAACAAGAAGACAGACACAACTGACTCAACACTGGCTCTGATACCACTTAATGTAACACTCTCTTTCTATACCCCCAAAATAAACACTTAAATCATTTAAGCAATTAATAAAAGTTTTATCAGAGTATAATTATAACATGGTATAAAAGAGGCGCATCACATTATCATTGAAACGAAACATAAATAATACCTTCTCATAAAGATATGTAACAAAAGGGGTAAATCTCAACTAAAAACAAAGCATATCGCTTAAACCCACATATCAACATTTAGAATAAAGCGGAAACATCTAAACATTGAATTCATCTCATTGACATAAGCATTATATACAACATTCAGACTAATTTAATCCATCAGTTAAGTTTACAAAACATTCAGCAGCAGATACATATACAGACGTATCACAAAAGAATCAAAACAATTCCTAACTACCCAGTGTTACATATCAGAGCCATCTGACCAAAAGAAATGAAGACTCGCTTCACAAAAGACCTCCAGCATCCTACTCTGCAATGCCTCATAGAGCATTATAAAACAGCAGAAGGGTGAGAAACATTATCATAACAAACAATGCATAAAATCATGTATATCATAAACACAATTATAACATACACGCAATTCACATTTCTCACCACAACTTGTTACAACACATCACCATGTACACGTACATAATCAATCACATTCACCAATTCATGCTTCACAATTCATAGCATTTCACTTAAACATTTACAATTATGTTCATTTCACCAAGACATCATATAAAGATGATAATGCAACTCATAGAGATCGACTCACGACTCTATGTAGATGCAAATGCGGTACAGACTCGTTCAGTAGGTTCAATTGAAGAACCAAAATGGAACCATCGCTTGTTACCGAAGTAACTCCCCGTCGGTCCTACGATGTTCACCCATCGCTCACACCCCACATGGGCACACGATGTTTTAGGATTGCTCACACCCCACACAGGCACACAATCCAGTTGGTCACACCCCACAAGGGCACACAACTGTTCTGCAGATTTTCCACGAAATCAAAATAAACCATCGCTCACACCCCACAAGGGCACACAATCGTTTCTGCAGATCCTCCTAGGGATCAAAGTAACTAAACCATCGCTCAAACCCCACAAGGGCACACGATCGTTTCTATAGATCTTACGCGGGATCAGACACACAAGAATGCAATCATGATGCTACACATGCAACACGACTCTAAACATTCTTAAATGCACACATGTTTACAAACATATTCAAGCATTCTTCACATCATACAAGTACATACAATTATGCACATTCACATCAATATCACCATGCAATTCCATTTAATTTGAACAATTGCACAAAATTGCCAAACAGCCACATACACATTCCACAATTCATAATCTAGGATTCACGTCATACGGCTACCCACAACACAACATAACACATCATGATCGATGCCTCGAGCAAGAAAATAATCAAAGTTAAGTCAGAAACCCGACCTCGGATGGAAACATTAAAGAAAGCACAACCTGCCACGTTCGCCACCTACTCGCTTAGCGAACTCCTAGCGAGTATTCGCTACTTGTTCGCCTAGCGAACAAGCTCGCGAAGGCAAACAAAAGTCTCTGACTTCGTTCGCTACCTCGCTCGCTCAGCGAACCCCTAGTGAACCTTCGCTACCAGCGAACACCATAACTTGCATTCTGTCCAAGTCTGGGACCATTCGCTACCTATTCGCTACTGCTCGCTTAGCAAACGTTCGCGACCAGCTTGCCTAGCGAACGTGCTAGCGAGTGTCTGCGAACTCAGAATTTTCCCACTGTTCAGAAATCCTCAACCACTCCAAAACCGACCGATTCTCATCAAACTAGTTCCAACAGCCTTAATCTATCACACCCTGACTATTCGACAACACTTACATCAGATTCTACCCGATAAAACATTCGTTCTACCGATTAAACTCATTATGCCCTAAAATGAAAAATGAGCAAAACTCTCTCCAATCCAAAACAAAACCAACAAGAACGCACATAATCATACACATTGCAAGAATAATAAAGTTTCACACCCTTACCCGATCAATCGAAAGCTTAGAAGTTGATTCTTGATGATTCTAGGTTTTTCTCCTCTTTCTCTTCTCTTCCTTTCTTTCTCTTCTTTTTCTTTCCTCTTGGTTTCTATTCTCTCTATTCTTTCTCTTTTCCACTTATACTCTTTCTACTCTATTTCTCTCAAAATAACTACTAATCAAGGATTATCTAAAAGACTCTCTAATTAATTCCCAAAACTCTCCAAATAATAAAATACTACAACATACACACATAACATATTAACACATAATTTCACAATAAAATAACAATTAACCAATAAATTAAAAGACTCAACAAAATAACGGGAAATTCAGAATCGGGGCGTTACACCAAGCATGTTCAACTTTAGCCAAAGTGTCACCCTCTATCAATCCCGTGAGATACAGAGATCCCTGTATCTCTTCCTCCCTAGGAGGGGCTCTCAAGGCATATCCAAATTGTCTCACCAACAAGGATGGGTTATAGTTGATGCAACCCTTCTTTCCGACCAATGGGACGTTAGGGAAACTAACACAAATATAAACAATCTTCGTACCCAACATGTCTCCGTGAAACCAAGTAATGTTCTCAGCAGTCAATCCCATCAATCTCTGCGACCAGTCTGAAGTACCTGCAGTATCAACAAACAAACCTGATTTGGGAAGATGACTAGCAAACCACCTGTATAACAAAGATGCGCAACAAGATACGTTCTTCCCTCTTCGGTTCTCGTTCTTGTAGTGAACAGAATGATAAAAATTACCAAGAAGCGGGGGTATAGGATTTCCTGAAGCAAAGATATGGAACACATCTAAATCCACAAAATCCGGAATGTTAGGAAATAGCACGATACCGTATATACACAATGTTAAGATAACGTTAAACACAACCCAACAACCATCTTTGGCGAATTGCTGAGCCTTAGCAACCAGAAAGGACAAAGGAAAACCAGACATCTCATTCCTCTTAGCCAATTTCCTTGAAATCTCAGAAATATCAAGGTGCAGAGCAGCAGCAAGCTTAGCTAAATCAGGCTCAACATCGGAGTGATAGAATGGCATCTGATCCAATATGGGAACTCCCAACAATACAAAATAGTCCTCTAAGGTAAGTGCCAATACATAATTTGGAAACAAGAAACACCTCAACTGAGAGTCATAAAACTGAAGCAGAGTCTGGATACCACCTAACTCATAGACTGAAGGCTTGCAGACACAGCTCAAGAGTTTCCCATATGATTCTTTGAACTCTTCCATCACCTTCCTGTCGGCCACCAAAATCAAACTCAGTAACGACCCAATATCCGGAGTAGGAAACTTGTATGCCACTGTCTTCTTCAAGGGCTCCATATTAGGAGTAAGGGAACAAGATCACTAGAATCGAGGAGGAAATATGCACCTGCAACATAAATACATGTTAATGACAATGCCATATGAAAATGCAAATGCAAATGCAGCAGGGGATCAAGATTGATGTGTTGTTGATTGAGAAGGACTAGCGCTCCGCCTTAGCAAGAACATAACACTGTCATAATGACCCATTGTATCAAAAACACAAATCCATACTGCAAAGAAAACCAGGTAGTCTGGTGTCGCTACTGCGAAAATCGGCGCCGGCTATGACAGAAGAGTCGCCACCGTGCGTTATTTATCCCAAAGGAGGGAAAGGAAACACTCAGAGTAAACCTAACGCAAAGAAGGGAAAGGAACGGTCATCGCAACCAAATCCTGGATTCGGGAGTTGGTTACGCAAGGGGAAGGTATTAGCACCCCTCACGTCCGTCGTACTCGATGGGATCCACGCTTGTTTTCTATATAAGGGTATGTTATTCTATCTACTCTACAGGTCTGGGTTAAAAAGAAAAGAAAATGACTCGGCAAAGTATCGCACTTTATGCCTACGTATTCCCGTCTGGAACGAGAAATCAGAGTCAACGTAGTTCGCCTACCTACGGGAAAGGAGGGGAAGGTTGCTCACTAGGATACGACATCCTATGCCTACGTACTTTCATACAGCATGAAAGATCAGAGCAAACGTAGTTCGGGCTACGGAAGACACAAGCTTGTCTGACTGGTTTTTTATTACCTTATGAAAGGGTTTTTCTTGATTAAGAGTCCAAGCGGACAAAAATGACCCTTTGATGTTTGTTTTGAATCTTTTACGAAAGAAGTGTTTTTTAGTTTGTTTTCAACTTGTACTACACTAAAGACTTGTGACCTGAGAGTGACTACGTCGCATGTCACCCTAAGGGTACCATACTAAGCAATCAGATTACTGAAGAGTGACCCTCCAGCAACCTTTTCTCAAATAGCTTAAGGCTCGTAGCGTACAACGCGCATTATCCTTATTTCTGTGTTTTTGAATTGTTTTGAGATGAGAAGAGAAAGACGCTCTAAAAAGCCTACGGTTGAAAGGGAAACTAACCTAATGTTATCATGCATGGATAAGAATCCTAATGTCTGTCATAATTCCCTCCTGTGCAGAGGAAATCAGAGATCCTAGGGGATAAACAGAAAAGAAAGCAAGCAAATACAGTAAAATGCATGCAATGCAGCAATACCATTGAGGCAAGAGAGAAAACAATAGGCAAGAGGAGACAAGCTCCACCTCAAACCTAGAGGTAATCAGCATAATTAAACAGACAATACAAAGAAAAACAAAAGATACAGAGGAGGTAGCTCAAGCAGCAGCACCAAACTCCTACAGCAAACAACAACTCTGACAGCAACAGATGATTAACCAGCAAAAAGTTGGCAGCAACAACCTTCATCTTCATGAATAACTCCCATCTTCAAGCTTCAATAAACTTTCAATCTTCAACAAGCACCAGGCTTCAACAAGCTCCCAGCCAGTAAACAGCTTCAACCAGCTTCTGACCTCAACAGGCTCATAGCTTCAACAAGCAAACAAAACCCTAGCTTCAACAAGCTACCTCATCTTTTCCTTTACCAAACTTCAACAAGCACCTCCAAGGGAGAATTATTCAACAAGATCAAGTTATAATGTTAAGAGACTTAATGACAACCAAGGGAAATCACTAAGGACTTAACATTGCAAATGAAAGGTATCCTCAAAGTTCTACTCACTTGGGCATACCACTCATCCCTCCTAAGGAGAGATGGAGCTTCCCAAGGAGGACTTTATGTCATTGGATAGAATGGAGATGGACAAGATACTCCATGTTTGAAGAAAGAAGCAAAACTAGTCTAATGCTCTTCCTAAAACCCTAGTTTCCTTAAGCTCCTGACAAGCATCCACAAGATGAGATAATCTTCACATCCAAGCTCCTTAAAGCTCTCCAAAGCATCTTCAATTAATCCAGAAGCTCCACAAAAAAGAACTCAAGCTTAAACCAACTCCAAGGCAACCAACCAAGCCAAACAAACCAAAGCACTCAAGAGAGGAAATCATAAACACAAGCCATTTGCAAAATACAACAGAAATAGAAAATCAAGTTGAAAAAATCTAATAAAATTCTTAGGGGAACATGAATATGTCTACTAACAGCCAGCAAAAAATCTCCTCCTAATTCTATTCTAATCACTAGAACAAAAATCAACAAAAAGAGGGAAGAATTACGAAAGAAGAAGAGAAAACAAGCAACATGCAAATGCAAACATGCGAGTGGAAAATGCACACGAGATCATGATTAAACGGCCAAAAACAGTGACAAACATCCAAAATAATTCAATCCTAATGCAACACAATGATTTATGATGATTCGGATCGAACCGGCACGCGAACAAGCAAGCAAAACAGCAAAACAGGCCCTCTGTTACAGTGTTAATCAATTAACGCCAGGGGTTAATCGCTTAACCATTGAAAAACGCTTGAAAATTTGAATATTTGAGTTGGTTAATCGATTAACCATAACACTGTGCCAGAGGTGAAAAATAGCAGTTCAGAATCACTTTTCAGTAGCTTATCACTTAAGCAAACACTCCAATTATCATGTGATTGATCATGCACGAAATTAAACCAGTAAACATTGATTTAAACAACATATAAACACAATAACGCAACAAGATCATGGATCAAATTCAACATATTCAATCAAATGCAAAGATCCACATGCAAATTGTGCAAATAAGTTCGAAAACAAAATCGGATCTGAATTTCAACCTTCGGATCGGAGACTTGATCCGGTAATTGTTGATTCAACTGTAAATGAGTAGATCTAAGCAAAGAAAACCAGAATTCTTCAAGATCCACTCCAATTCTTGTAGTAGCAATGTAGATCCACCAAGAAAAACTCAAAATAATCCAAATAATCACTTCCAAGAACACTTCAAAATTCAGATCTACTTGTGCACGAAAATTGGATGATGAAATGGAATTGATGGAGTGAATTAATGGAGGTTTAGCTCTTAGAAATCAATGATTCCAATGAAGAATCTATGATCTCAAGGAGAAGAGCTTTGGGTGAGGTTTTTGAGATTGGAAAATTGAGAGAGAATTGAGAGAAAATTGAGAGCAATTCTGAAAATGAGAGTGAATTATGATGATTTGATGGTGAGGTTTGGAGTGAATCAAATATATACACTCTTGGTTTGGATCCAAAGCAAGGATTGGAAAATGGCTTGGAAAATGTGGTATGGAATGAGGTTTGGGAATTTGGAGGGAAAATGAAATTTGATAGTGTTCTAGATCCTTCCCAAGTGTGAAAATGCAATTTAAATGACCAAAATTGGACCCCAAAAGTGGCTGGACTTGAAAATTCATGTGCAAGGCAAAACCTGCTGTGGTTAATCGATTAACCATATAGGTTAACCGATTAACACTGTTAAAAATTCAAATCTGGACTGATTTTCAAATGGTTAATCGATTAACCCTATGTGTTAACCGATTAACACATTCAAAAATTTGAATTTGGCGCCTTTTGGAGGGAAATCTGCCCCTTTGCCCGTTTCCTGCCGTTCTGAACTCTGTTTAGCTGCTGAAAGCCATTCTTGACTGCTCTGACCCTGGGAACACTGTACATAACCTGAATGCTGCTTCTGACATGAAAAATGCCCTACAAAAATAAAATAAAATCGGTCGCTCGATCGCTGGGCAAAACAAGTGTTGAAGCCTCTGATGTTTGTTGTTTAGCCTCTTGCACTGAAAGTTGCACCTGGAGCCACCTGAGTGCCTTGATCCCCTGCCTCGAGAATAAATGCTATGCAATGCAAATGCTAGAACAATGTAATGAAACATAAACCAGGTAAAAGAAAAGGTTGAGCAAATTTTGGGGTGCAACAGCTGCCCCTATTCAAGCGGCTTGGACCCGACTGGGTGAAGAGCGAACGACCTTCAAACAATCGAGGTACGAGACGGTTGAATACCAAGGAACCCGGAAATTTGCCAACCGCAGAAATAAACTGCACAACTGCTTGGGGGAACGACATCCCCTATCTGAATCTGGTTGTTACGGCAACAACTGACCCAACGTCTGATAATAATTCTGATTTCAACTTCAACCACCTATGTAACGCCACAGGTACTGAACAATTTTCGCAAAACGCCTCCGTCCACAACTGGACCAACCTTGTTAGCCCAAGAAGGGAAACAAATTCGTCAACACGAATAGAGATCATGTCGTCACAAGAGTAACCTTGTCCACATCTGGACCCAAATTTTGTCAATTAAGCTGAGTTGATTCAGTCTATATTTAATCCATTCTGCCTCGTCAAGTTGGACATCACGTAGAACTCTCAGGGAAGGAATCTCGACCTCCAATGGTAACACCGCCTACATCCCGTATACCAATGAAAAAGGGGTTACCCCGGTTGATGTGCGTACCGTCGTACGATAACCGTGCAAAGCGAAAGGTAGCATCTCGTGCCAGTCCTTATACGTCACAACCATCTTCTGAACAATCTTCTTTATGTTCTTATTGGCCGCTTCAACAGCGCCATTCATCTTGGTCCGGTAAGGAGAAGAGTTGTGATGCTCAATCTTAAAATTCTGACATAGCTCTTTCATCATTTTATTATTCAAATTTGAACCGTTGTCGGTGATAATCCGCTCAGGGATTCCATATCTGCAGATAATATCTCGTTTGATAAATCTGGCTACCACTTGTTTGGTCACATTAGCATATGATGCTGCTTCCACCCATTTGGTGAAGTAATCAATTGCCACCAAAATGAACCGGTGTCCGTTTGATGCCGTAGGCTCAATCTTGCCAATCATATCAATCCCTCACATCGAGAAAGGCCACGGTGATGACATCACATTCAGAGGACTTGGAGGCACATGGATCTTGTCCGCATAAATCTGGCATTTATGACACCTTTTTGCAAACTTGAAACAGTCTGTTTCCATGGTCAGCCAATAGTAACCCGCCCGCAGCAGTTTTCTCTTCATAGCATGCCCGCCCGCATGAGTACCAAATGTACCCTCATGTATCTCTTCCATGAGCAACTTCGCCTCTTTCTCATCTACACAACGTAGCAACACCAAGTCGTGGTTTCTTTTGTACAGGACACTGTCAGGATTCAGGTAGAAATTGCCAGCCAATCTCCTGAGAGTCTTCTGATCTCGACTGGATGCCCCAGCCGGATACTCCTTGTTCTTCAGGAAGTTCTGGATGTCAAAGTACCAGGGTTTACCATCGGGAGCCTCGTCAATGGCAAATATGAATGCAGGCCTATCGAGCCGAGAGATAACAAACTGGGGAGCCTCGTTCCAAAAGTTAACTTTATACATTGAAGACAATGTCGCTAGGGCGTCAGCCATTTGATTTTCTGCTCGTGGCACGTGATGCAATTCCACCTTGTCAAAGAAAGGCAACAATCTCCTTGCATAATTCATATATGGTATCAAATTGGGCTGACGTGTCTCCCATTCTCCTTTAATCTGATTCACCACTAGAGCTGAGTCTCCATAGACATCCAGATTCTTGATTCGCAAATCAATGGCTTCTTCCAGACCCATGATGCAAGCCTCATATTCAGCCTCATTATTGGTAACAGGAAAGGTCAATCGGGCAGTAAATGGGATGTGCGACCCCTGAGGAGTGGTGATAATTGCGCCTATTCTGCTACCATAGGAATTCACAGCTCCGTCAAATATCAACTGCCATTTGGAACCCAACTCTGGTCCTTCGTCCGACAACGGTTCTTCATAATCCTTCATTTTCAGGTACATGATATCCTCGTCAGGAAAATCAAACCTCATCGATTGGTAGTCCTCCACCGGCTGCTCTGCAAGGTACTCTGACAGTACGCTACCTTTAATAGCCTTTTGCGAGACATATTGGATATCGTATTCTATTAACACCATCTGCCATCGGGCAATTCTCCCGGAGAGTGCTTGCTTCTCAAACACATATTTGATTGGATCCATCTTTGAAATTAGCATGGTTGTATGATTCAGCATGTATTGCCTCAAACGTTTGGCGGCCCAGGCTAGCGCACAACACATTTTTTCGAGCATTGAGTAACGGGATTCACAATCTGTGAACTTCTTACTCAAATAGTATATCGCATGCTCTTTACGTCCGGTCTCGTCGTGTTGACCGAGAACACAACCCATACTTTCCTCAAGAACCGTCAAATACATAATCAAAGGTCTCCCGGCCACTGGGGGTATCAAAACAGGAGGTTCCTGCAAGTATTCTTTTATCTTGTCGAATGCTTTTTGACAATTTTCATTCCAGGTCAACACCTGATCCTTTTTCAACAACTTGAATAACGGCTCGCATGTCGCAGTTAGGTGAGATATGAACCGAGCAATGTAGTTCAACCTCCCTAAAAACCCACACACCTCTTTTTCTGTTTTAGGCGTCGGCATTTCTTGTATAGCCTTTATTTTAGCAGGGTTAACCTCTACTCCCTTTTCGCTCACAATAAACCCCAGCAGTTTACCCGATCTCACCTCGAAGGTGCACTTATTAGGGTTCAGTCTCAACCTGAACTTCCTCAGTCTTTTGAACAGTTTCAGCAGATTAACCAAATGTTCCTCCTCTGTCTGAGATTTGGAAATCATGTCATCAACATAAACCTCGACCTCTTTGTGCATCATGTCATGAAAAAGAGTCGTCATAGCACGTTGATATGTTGCCCCAGCGTTCTTCAATCCGAAGGGCATCACTTTGTAGCAAAATGTTCCCCAGGGAGTAATGAAGGTAGTCTTCTCCATGTCTTCCGGCACCATTTTGATCTGATTATAGCCTGAGAAGCCGTCCATGAAGGAGAATACGGAGAACTGAGTAGTGTTATCAACCAGCACATCAATGTGAGGAAGTGGAAAGTCGTCTTTCGGGCTCGCCCTATTCAGATCGCGGTAGTCTACACACATTCGCACTTTACCGTCTTTCTTCGGCACTGGTACTATATTAGCGACCCACGACGGGTAAGTTGTAACAGTTAGGAAACCAGCATCCCACTGTTTTTGAACTTCCTCTTTGATTTTTACAGCCATGTCCGGTCTGGTTCTTTTGAGTTTCTGTTTAACAGGCGGACATTCCTCTCGCAACTGTAGACGGTGCACAACCATGTCCGTATCCAACCCAGGCATATCCTCGTACGACCAAGCAAATATATCACTATACTCTCGCAGTATCTCAATCAGCCTTTGCTTGACGTCGCTCTGCAGCGCAGCCCCTATACGGATATTTCTCATAACTTCTTCCGATCCCAAGTTGATAATCTCAATTTCCTCCTGATGAGGCAGAATGATTCTCTCTTCCTGTTTCAACAAACGATTCAGCTCCTCTGGCAGGTCGCTATCCTTAACAATCTCTTCCTCTGCTTAGAATACCGAGTGCTCGAAGTCGAGACGAGTCATAGGCGGTTCGTATGAGATGTCATCTGAAATATTAGTCCTGCAAAGGAAATGGTTAAATGCTTCAACACGCAAACAAAGCAAATAACCACGTTGCCATTTATTGTTAAAGTAAAAACAAGAAAAACAGGGATCACAATATTTGAATATGAAAAACGCCTTTATTTCATGATTAAAACAGTGCAATACACATAATCAAGTAACCCTAATGTAAAACCAACTATGCCCCGGGTAAGACATAGGATTATTCAACAATTGATAAAACAAATCATTACTGTTTAAAAGTCACTGGGACAGTTTCCCGGATGGACCAGTTGCAGAGACTTTGTCCTGGCACACTTGGCTTGATCCACGCGTCCATATCACAGTTGCTATCTCCGTCTTCAACATCGGAAATAGCGTTGATAGTCTCAAAGCACACCCCGCTTGGCGTAATCGTGACCGGTCCCTTGAACTTGGGCGCTCCTGAAGATGATGCTGACGACGTCGGTCTGTACCCTAGCCCAAACTTGTCATTCTCCACGGGAATCTCCAGTACCTACCCCCAGCCTTTAGTCTCACCAGTCTGCACTAAAGCCTGAGCCTCTTTGTAAGATGACACTGCCACATCTGATATTTTGCTAGAACCCTGAGCTTTGTCTTTAATCCGCAACCCCTCGAAGGCTTGACAAGGTGTCTCGTGTATTTCTCCGTCGACCTCCACATATCTGAATGACGACAGGTGGCTGACCAAAATATCCTCCTCCCCGCAAACGGTAAAAACACTATCACCCACCATGTACTTCAACTTCTGATGTAATGTGGACGTTACGGCCCCTGCGGCATGGATCCATGGTCGTCCAAGAAGGCAGCTATAAGCTGGATGGATATCCATTATGTAGAATTCGGTATCAAAAATTTCCGGCCCCACCTGAAGCGGTAACGTTATTGACCCAAACATCGATCTTTTCGTCCCGTCAAACGCCCTCACAACCAAATCGCTGGGCGTGCAAATAATTCCCCGTATGTCCAATTTCATCATGGCTTTCTTCGGCAGTACGTTCAACGACGACCCAGTATCCACCAATACATGCGACATTATGGTGCCCCGGCATTCCATCGATATATGCAAAGCCATGTTGTGCTCTCGACCCCTGGGTGTTAGGTCAAAATCTGTGAAACCCGGGCTATGTCCAGCATTGACATGTGCCATTACCCCCTCTAACTGATTTACAGAAACTTCTTGGGGTACGAATGACGTATCCAATATCTTCAGCAAGGCGTTCTTGTGGGCTTCGGAACATAACAACAATGACAAGATAGAAATCTTCGACGGCGTCTGCTGTAGATGTTCAACAATTTTGTAGTCGCTTTTCCGAATCAGTATCATGAACTCCTTTATGTCCTTGAGCAACGTATCCTTTTCTTTCGACTGAGTAGGCCCGCTTTCATCTACTTTGGCTTTGCCTTTGGCAAACCTCTCTGCTTCTATTTCAGGTGAGGTAAAGATCCTTCCGCTACGGGTCATGCCCCCCGTACCAACAACATTATCAACAGTCCCAGCTGGCTGGCTATTCACCACAATCTTTTCCCCGTTGTAATACGCTTCTAATCCATATGTCCACGGGACCGCTTTCGTACTCTCAAAGGGAACAGGCCCTGCTTTGGTGATGGTAATAGTTGGCCGCTGGGCGGGCGCCGTTATCGTTATAGTCTTTCTCGGGATCGTCACTGTTGCAATATCATTCTGCTCTTCGCATAATGCCTCCACAGGCTTCTCCGCCGCAGTTCGATCAAATTGCAAGGTCCCTTCGTCGATCATGGCCTGAATGCCCTGTTTCAAATCAGTACAACCCTCAGGCTGGGTCCAACACTCTAAACAGTATTCATCACAACCAGGGAATACTCCCCCTCTGAGCAACCTGCTTTTCACCTCACTCAATGGTGTCTTCAACTCGTTAACATCCATCACCAAGTTCAAATTTTCTTCTGTTAAGATAGCATTTGCCCCATGATTAGGCATAGGCTGTTGTACAATATTATGCCCAGTTTGACCAAAATTGATGGCTTTACTGTCCAACAAGTCTTGAACTTTATGCTTGAAAGCATGACAAGATTCTACATCATGTCCGGGCGCCCCGGAATGGAATTCGCAGTGCTTATTAGCGTCATACCCATAAGGAAGTACCGGTCCTGTAGGCGGTTCCAATGTTCTTTTCTCAACCAAATTCAACCCCAGCAGTGTCTGAAGAAGCTCTGCATATGTCGAAAGAGGCTTATCAAATACCCGCTTCGGCTTTGCATTCTGAAACCTTCTCTGACCCTGATTCTGCCTTTGCTGCTGCTGTGGTTGCTGTTGCTGCTATTGTTGAGGATTTGGAATAGTAACACTGGCTATTTGTTGAGGTTGGCTATACTGATTTCTGCCTCTGCCCCGGCCTCTGCCACCGAATACAACACTTGTATCACCTTGTCGTCTTCCGCCGAATGCTTTTCTCGCACCCCCAGCTGAAGTAGATTCACCTGCCTGAATCTTTCCAATTTTAATTCCATTTTCGATCCTTTCTCCCATAAGGATCATATCGGAGAAGCTACCCATCGAAACATTGAGTAACTTGTCATAGTACATTCCTGTAAATGTCCCCACAAACATGTCATTCATCTCCCTTTCAACCAAAGGAGGGTGCTCCCGAGCTGCCATATCGTGCCACCGCTGCGCGTACTCTTTAAAACTTTCACCACTTTTCTGCGACAGATTCTGCAACTGAACTCTGTTTGGCGCCAAATCGCTGTTATATTTGTAATGCATAACGAAAGCATCAGCCAACTGCTTCCAGCTTCTAATCTGAGTGGGCTCCAGTCCCATGTACCATTCCAAAGATGGTCCCGATAAGCTGTCCTGAAAGAAATGCATGAGCATCCTTTCATCATTGGAATACGCAAACATCCTTCTATAATACGAACGTACATGGACCTTTGGGCAGGTATCCCCTTTGTATTTGTCGAATGTTGGAGCCTTGAATTTTAATGGCACCCTCATCCCTGGTACCAACCCCATAGTAGTCATATCTAACCCAGCGGAGTTCTGATCAACCACACCTTTCATCTGCTCTTCTAGCATTCTGATCCTCTGAACAGGGTCAATAGGGCCTTCAGGTCCCATACCTCTTCCTGAAAAAGCGTCATCCTGTTGATCCACATTCCAGTCATTGCCATACCCACTGTAACCCCCATTACCGCCAAATCCTTGCTGATTGTACACAGGACCCTGTCCTCGGTTGCCGAACCCTAGATTGACCCCAGCAGGTCCAAAACCATTGTTGAAAGGAAATACTCTAGCGCCGTTGTTATTCACATTACCGAACCCACCATTACCATAGCCATACCTCTGATTTTTGCCGTAACCGTCATTACCGAAGCCTTGATTGTTGAACCCGAAGTTCCCGTCCTGATTGACATTGCCATACCCATTGTTTCTAAAGCCGACATTGTCAACGAATCCTTGATCAGCATCCACGGTGTTGCCTTTGTTATTAACAACATGCCCATCACCACCATTTCCAGTATTACCATTACCAGCGCCAGCACCTGCACCAGTACCCGTGTTTCCGTTGACAGTCACAACAGGTGGAGTAACAACTGCCGGTATCTCATCCTCTCGGCGGGGAGTTTCAACAGAGATGTGGTCAGTATTTCCATTTCTGTTTGCCCGCGTCATCAGCGGCTGCACCAAGGTCTGAAGATTCTCCTGGCCCTTGGCCATGCTCTCCATGGCTTGCATGAACAAAGTCAGCTTCTCACGGATTTCCTGCATCTCAACTTGAACTTGATCCATTATCTTCTTGCAGTTGTTTCTGGTTGAGTAGTGGTGGACTCTCTGGTCGTCAATCCTGAAAAACCTATGAGATGCAGGAAATAAGATACAGATTCAAAAATACCGGTCATGCAATATGAGGATGCAGATGCAAACGTATAAATATGCTACAGGTTATATCCCCCCCCCCCCCCCCCGATTCTAGTTTTGGAGAGAAGGCCATCACGACAATGGAGTCCCCATCAAGCAAGCAAGAAATCAGAAAACCTTCATACATAAACGAATGCCAAGAGGCAGAGTACAAGAGTACAATTGAATGCAACTGAAGAGACCTCGGCCAACAAGCCTGGTGATGGTTAAAATACAAATACAGATAACAAAAACAAGGCAAAGATAACTCAAGCCAGATGGCGCGCTCTGACATCTTCCAATCTCCTCAACATCTCCGAATGACCTAGTCGGGAGATTAGCTCTTGTATCAGTAATGCATGTCGCTCAGCAGTGGATCTCAGCTTTTTGGCGTCGTCCTTGCAGGTTCCTTCGCCAAAACACTTGTCGAGCCTATATCTCTTAGAGACGGCCTTCAATTCACAACCTCTCAGCTTCTCGCCAAGGTCTCTTACTCTAAGCTCAACAACGCTCCTAAGTGATGTCTCTTCAGCAATCTTTGCATCCTGGGCTCTAATCTGCGCCTCTAGTGTGGCAATCTACAGCTTCAGCTCATCTTCACGCTCCTTCCGCTTGGTAAGCGTGGTATTCCATAATGTTTCCCACTTGTTGAGTCGGGAATAAGCCTTGTTTAAGAGTTCCTTCTTGGAAGCAAGCACCTTGCTAACACCGTTCAAGGCTGCTCCCACCTTTTCCCTCTTGTTGGTCTCTTCAGTCAAATCTGAACCCAACCTATTAATCAACTCAATCTGTTCCTTTACGGTGAAGGTAGCTTTATTCTTTTCATGACGCAACTGGAAGATCTCTTTCTCTAACTCATCATTGGCTTTCTTCAATTCTTCATTTTCAGCCAACAATTTGTTATACTTCTCAATCTCTACCGAAGTAGGTGCCCCGATCACTGGAAGATACAGAGGTTCCACAGCAGGATATGGCATCAGGGAAATCCTAGCTCTCTCGTGGATCCAAGCCAAATAGGGATCATAAGCTTTGTTGTTGCTCTTACCAAGCAAATCCTTCCCTCTCCTATGGATGTTAGCCCATGCATGTCTCAACCTGACCAAAACGGCCTCATCTAACAAGCTCGTGAGATACAGAGATTCCTGTATCTCAACCTCAATAGGAGCGTCTCTCAAGGCATAACCAAACTGTCTCACCAGCAGAGAGGGGTTATAGTTGATACAGCCTTTCCGTCCAATCAAAGGGACATTCAGAAAGCCACTGCAACTATATATAATATCAGTGCCAAGCATGTTTCGATCAAACCAAATGATGTTCTCAGCAGACAACCCCATCAACCGGGAATACCAATCTAAAGTATCAACAGCATCAACAAACGGCCCTGTCTTCTGAAGATGTCCCTGGAACCACCTGTACAAAAGAGGAAGACAGCAGGAAACATTCTTGCCACGACGTTTCTCATTCTTGTAGTGAATAGAATGATAAACATCGCCCAAGAGAGTAGGAACTGGATTCTTCGAGGCAAGAATCAAGAAGGCATCTGAGTCAACAAAATCTGGCACATTAGGAAACAAGACAGTCCCATAGATGCAGACAGCTAGAATGGCACTGAAGGCAACCCAACATCCACTCTTCGTGCACTGTGTAGCCTTCTCGACCAGGGAAGACAGGTGAAAACCATAGGCTCCGTTCAGCTTGACCAATCCTCCAGGAAACTCAGAAGCGTCTAAACTGACAATCTTAGCAAGTGTAGCCAACTCAGGCTCAGCATCAACATGTATAAAGGGCATCTGGTCTAACACAGGAACCCCCAACATAGCAGAATACTCCTCCAAAGTGGGTGCCAGAATATAGTCGGGGAACAGGAAACATCTCAGCTGAGGCTCATAAAACTGCATCAAAGTATACACCCCAGTCGTCTCAAATGCTGAAGGCCTGTACAACAAACTAAGCAATCTCCCATAAGATACTCTAAACTCAGCCCTCACTCTCTCATCTACTAGATCAACTAATCCCAGCAAGGCACTGATATCTGGCGAATGCAACCGGTAAGCAACTGTCCTCTTCATGGACTCCATGTCCGGCTAGAAGATACACTAGAATCAGAGGGGAATGATCACACCTGCAACATAAATACACGTTAATGAAATGCAAACATGAAAATGCACATGCATATGCAAACAGGAGATCAAGGGCAATGCTGATGAACTGTGTTTCTTTGTACTGAAGCCTGAGAACCATCAAATTTTCATCTCAAACCAAACCAACCACTCAAATGAACCCTGTAACCATATCTCACTGACAGAGATAAACCAGGTACTCTGAGGTCAAAGGTTTCCTGCAGACAGACCTACCTACCCCTCACAGGTATGTACTTAACTTGTAGACGAGGTACAACATCCTATGCGGGTCCAACGTCACAGACTTTCAAGAGCGACGATACGATACCCAGAAGGTGTGGCATCATCATCCCTTGAAGTGGCCTCACTTAGTTGAATCCCAAATGATAGGTCCCCAGAGTCGACATTCCTCGGGTCAGACAACTTGTCGAGCCCTAAGGGCCAGGCAAGAAGCATCAAAGAGAATCTCGTCCGAGCGCAGATTTCGCGGCTAGCTGGTGCGAGCTAAGCAAGCAGGCTAACCACTACTCTCTACTACTAAGTCTATGTGCGAACTCAAGCCCAGGTCTGGCTTATCTCTCAATCTAACCCTCTTCCCAGCACAACAACAATAATATAATACTGAAAATAGAGGCAGAAAGGTAAATACATACAAAACCCCATACGGGAAAACAAGCGCTAGGATTGACTCGCATAGGGAACCGAGTGTCCCCAGCAGAGTCGCCAGCTGTCGCTACTGCGAAAATCAACGCCGTCTATGACAGAAGAGTCGCCATCGTGCGTTATTTATCCCAAAGGAGGGAAAGGAAACGCTCAGAGTAAACCTAACGCAAAGAAGGGAAAGGAACGGTCATCGCAACCAAATCATGGATTCGGGAGTCGGTTACGCAAGGGGAAGGTATTAGCACCCCTCACGTTCGTCGTAATCGACGGGATCCACGCTTGTTTTCTATCTAAGGGTATGTTATTCTATCTACTCTACAGGTCTGGGTTAAAAAGAAAAGAAAATGACTCGGTAAAGTATCGCACTTTATGCCTACGTATTCCCGTCTGGAACGAGAAATCAGAGTCAACGTAGTTCGCCTACCTACGGGAAAGGAGGGGAAGGTTGCTCGCTAGGATACGACATCCTATGCCTACGTACTTTCATACAGCATGAAAGATCAGAGCAAACGTAGTTCGGGCTACGGAAGACACAAGCTTGTCTGACTGGTTTTTTATTACCTTATGAAAGGGTTTTTCTTGATTAAGAGTCCAAGCGGACAAAAATGACCCTTTGATGTTTGTTTTGAATCTTTTACGAAAGAAGTGTTTTTTAGTTTGTTTGCAACTTGTACTGCACTAAAGACTTGTGACCTGAGAGTGACTACGTCGCATGTCACCCTAAGGGTACCATACTAAGCAATCAGATTACTGAAGAGTGACCCTCCAGCAACCTTTTCTCAAATAGCTTAAGGCTCATAGCGTACAACGCGCGTTATCCTTATTTCTGTGTTTTTGAATTGTTTTGAGATGAGAAGAGAAAGACGCTCTAAAAAGCCTACGGTTGAAAGGGAAACTAACCTAATGTTATCATGCATGGATAAGAATCCTAATGTCTGTCATAATTCCCTCCTGTGCAGAGGAAATCAGAGATCCTAGGGGATAAACAGAAAAGAAAGCAAGCAAATACAGTAAAATGCATGCAATGCAGCAATACCATTGAGGCAAGAGAGAAAACAATAGGCAAGAGGAGACAAGCTCCACCTCAAACCTAGAGGTAATCAGCACAATTAAACAGACAATACAGAGAAAAACAAAAGATACAGAGGAGGTAGCTCAAGCAGCAGCACCAAACTCCTACAACAAACAGCAGCTCTGACAACAACAGATGATTAACCAGCAAAAAGTTGGCAGCAACAACCTTCATCTTCATGAATAACTCCCATCTTCAAGCTTCAATAAACTTTCAATCTTCAACAAGCACCAGGCTTCAACAAGCTCCCAGCCAGTAAACAGCTTCAACCAGCTCCTGACCTCAACAGGCTCATAGCTTCAACAAGCAAACAAAACCCTAGCTTCAACAAGCTACCTCATCTTTTCCTTTACCAAACTTCAACAAGCACCTCCAAGGGAGAATTATTCAACAAGATCAAGTTATAATGTTAAGAGACTTAATGACAACTAAGGGAAATCACTAAGGACTTAACATTGCAAATGAAAGGTATCCTCAAAGTTCTACTCACTTGGGCATACCACTCATGCCTCCTAAGGAGAGATGGAGCTTCCCAAGGAGGACTTTATGTCATTGGATAGAATGGAGATGGACAAGATACTCCATGTTTGAAGAAAGAAGCAAAACTAGTCTAATGCTCTTCCTAAAACCCTAGTTTCCTTAAGCTCCTGACAAGCATCCACAAGATAAGAGAATCTTCACATCCAAGCTCCTTCAAGCTCTCCAAATCATCTTCAATTAATCCAGAAGCTCCACCAAAAAGAACTCAAGCTCAAACCAACTCCAAGGCAGCCAACCAAGCCAAACAAACCAAAGCACTCAAGAGAGGAAATCATAAACACAAGCCATTTGCAAAATACAACAAAAATAGAAAATCAAGTTGAAAAAATCTAATAAAATTCCTAGGGGAACATGAATATGTCTACTAACATCCAGCAAAAAATCTCCTCCTAATTCTATTCTAATCACTAGAACAAAAATCAACAAAAAGAGGGAAGAATTACGAAAGAAGAAGAGAAAACAAGCAACATGCAAATGCAAACATGCGAGTGGAAAATGCACACGAGATCATGATTAAACGGCCAAAAACAGATACAAACATCCAAAATAATTCAATCCTAATGCAACACAATGATCTATGATGATTCGGATCGAACCGGCACGCGAACAAGCAAGCAAAACAGCAAAACAGGCCCTATGTTACAGTGTTAATCGATTAACGCCAGGGGTTAATCGGTTAACCATTGAAAAACGCTTGAAAATTTGAATATTTGAGTTGGTTAATCGATTAACCATATAGGTTAATCGATTAACACTGTGCCAGAGGTGAAAAACAGCAGTTCAGAATCACTTTTCAGCAGCTTATCACTTAAGCAAACACTCCAATTATCATGTGATTGATCATGCACAAAATTAAACCAGCAAACATTGATTTAAAAAACATATAAATACAATAACACAACAAGATCATGGATCAAAATCAACATATTCAATCAAATGCAAAGATCCACATGCAAATTGTGCAAATAAGTTCGAAAACAAAATCGGATCTGAATTCCAACCTTCGGATCGGAGACTTGATCCGGTAATTGTTGATTCAAGTGTAAATGAGTAGATCTAAGCAAAGAAAACCAGAATTCTTCAAGATCCACTCCAATTCTTGTAGTAGCAATGTATATCCACCAAGAACAACTCAAAATAATCCAAATAATCACTTCCAAGAACACTTCAAAATTTAGATCTGCTTGTGCACGAAAATTGGATGATGAAATGGAATTGATGGAGTGAATTAATGGAGGTTTAGCTCTTAGAAATCAATGATTCCAATGAAGAATCAATGATCTCAATGAGAAGAGCTTTGGGTGAGGTTTTTGAGATTGGAAAATTGAGAGAGAATTGAGAGAAAATTGAGAGCAATTCTGAAAATGAGAGTGAATTATGATGATTTGATGGTGAGGTTTGGAGTGAATCAAATATATACACTCTTGGTTTGGATCCAAAGCAAGGATTGGAAAATGGCTTGGAAAATGTGGTATGGAATGAGGTTTGGGCATTTGGAGGGAAAATGAAATTTGATAGTGTTCTAGATCCTTCCCAAGTGTGAAAATGCAATTTAAATGACCAAAATTGGACCCCAAAAGTGGCTGGACTTGAAAATTCATGTGCAAGGCAAAACCTGCTGTGGTTAATCGATTAACCATATAGGTTAACCGATTAACACTGTTAAAAATTCAAATCTGGACTGATTTTCAAATGGTTAATCGATTAACCCTATGTGTTAACCGATTAACACATTCAAAATTTTGAATTTGGCGCCTTTTGGAGGGAAATCTGCCCCTTTGCCCGTTTCCTGCCGTTCAGAACTCTGTTTAGCTGCTGAAAGCCATTCTTGACTGCTCTGACCCTGGGAACATTGTACATAACCTGAATGCTGCTTCTGACATGAAAAATGCCCTGCAAAAATAAAATAAAATCGGTCGCTCGATCGCTGGGCAAAACAAGTGTTAAAGCCTCTGATGTTTGTTGTTTATCCTCTTGCACTGAAAGTTGCACCTGGAGCCACCTGAATGCCTTGATCCCCTGCCTCGAGAATAAATGCTATGCAATGCAAATGCTAGAACAATGTAATGAAACATAAACCAGGTAAAAGAAAAGGTTGAGCAAATTTTGGGGTGCAACATCTGGAAGTCAAGGTTTCCTGCATAACCCAATCCCTCTCACAGGTATAGACCTATCCATTGACAAGGTTCGGCATCCTATGTGTTCATCAACATCACAGGCTTTCGAGAAACGATGATACGTTCGTCATTTCTGGTTTGGCATATAATCTCACGAAGAGGCCTCACTTAGCTGAATCACAAATGATCGGTCCCGAGGGTCGACAATCCTCAGATCAAAAATGCTCTCAACGATCCAAAGGACTGGAAAGGAAGTCATCAAAGAGAACCTCGTCTGAGCGCGAATTTCATGGGAACTAGTGCATGCCGAACATACAGTTTCACCACTACTTTCCACTTCTAATGCTATGTTTGTACTAAAGCCCGGGTCCGACTTATCTCTCAGTGGAACACTCCTTTCCCACAGGACAACAATAATGATATATACAATGCTGAAAATAAATGCGGGAAAATAAAGTACGATACACATGTACACACCCAAAAGATACACAAACAAGCGCTAGGATTGACCCGCATAGGGGATGTGTCTGTCCCCAGAAGAGTTGCCAGCGGTCACATCGCTGCGAAGAGGGGCCGACAAGGACAAAAGAGTCGCCAACGTTCGTTATTTATCCCAAAAGAGAGGGAAAAGAAACGAGCAAAGAAAACCTAACGAAAAGGGAAAAGACAGGTCATCGCAACCATATCTCGGGTTCGGGATTCGGTCACGCAAGGGGAAGGTATTAGCACCCCTCACGTCCATCGTACTCGATGGGATCCATGCTTTGTTGTCTATCTAAAAGGTTGTTTACTGTCTAAGCTATAACTAAGTTACAAAAGAAAATAAAAGAGACTCGATAGAGCATCGCCGCTCTATGCCTACGTACTCCCTCTTGCAATGGGAAAGTCAGAGTCAACGTAGTTCGGCTAACTACGGGGGAAAATGGGGGAAAGTTGCTCGCCAAGACATCGCCGTCTTGTGCCTACGTATCCTCGTCTGGTACGAGAAATCAGATCAACGTAGTTCGGGCTAACAAGAACACCGGTTGGTTCAAAATGTTTTACCCGAGTAGGGTTAAAACTTAGTTCTAGCAGTTAGGTGTATGCAGCTCGACCATTGGAGACTTAGGCGTTACCCGTTTGCTTTATTATGTGTTTTGAGAGAATTTGAAGATAAGAAGAGAAAGACACTCTAAAGGGAGACTAAAACTCAACCTAATGTTTTCATGCAAAGTGCACCTATGATTGGGATGAAAGGGAATGCTACGTAATATTTTCATACATGGGTTCAAGCCTAAGGTCTATCATAATCTCAAGAGATTAGAGATCCTAAGGGAACATGGCCAAGAAGAAAGAAGAAGAAGAAGAAGGAAGCATGAAATAAAAAGATGCAAGGATGCATATGCAATGCAACACACAAGTAAAGGGAGGAAAAAAGTGTGGGGTAAACACCTCCACAAGCACATCTCAACCTTTATTAATGCAAGAAGAAATGCAAAAACAAAGAAGAAAGCAATCCAAAAGAAAGCACACAATTGCACACAAAAGTGGGATGAAAATGGGAGAATAAATCCTACAACCATTCAAGCATCAACCACCATGCCCAAAGGCAAACCCAAAATCATGTAAGAAATAAACAAAAGAAGCCCTCAAGGAAGCACCATTCATGACATGCTTCAAGTACCTCCAAAGGAGGGACTAAGCTATCTCAAATGGGATCCCAAATTCATTGGACAGAGGTGGGGATGAGAAGAGAAGATGCACAAAGAAAAAGATCAAACACATCAAAAGGAATTGCAAGAATAGGCAAGGCAAAAGACCTAAGTCATTCAACACATTCAACATTTGAAGCTCAAATGGAAAGCCTAAAAAGAATGAAAACTTAAACAAGCAATACACAAGTTTATGACCTAAAAAATGAGTATCCAAACAACTCAATATGTTAACAATATGAATCAACAAGAGTTAAGAGCTCAAGGGATCCATTGAAGTCATTTCCCTTTCAAACTAGGTCAAACACATGTATGAACTTCCCTTAGAAGTAACTTAACTTGTATGTCACCTCAAAAATAGGAAAAAGGCTAAAAAATAACCAAATAAAATCTCAAATGATCATCAAGATGTTAGCAACCAGAGGCCAAAAGCACATGGGCAATGTTCCATCAAAGCACCACTAAAAGAAATAAATCCCTAAGGTGTACCACTTTGAAATGGAAGAATCGAGGGTCAACAAAAATGGCACCAAAGTCCAACCAAAATGCATCAAACTAGAGGCAAAATTGTCCTATAAAATTCTTCAACTCATCACGGATATGAGAAAGAAATTTCAATCATTGGAGAGAAATATTGATCAAGAAACAAATCAAGAACAAGAAAGAACAATTAAAATTCAATAAAAAACAACTCCAAATAGAAAATCCCTTTTTAATTGAAAAATATATCAAAAATGAAAATAAAAATTTCCTAAAATTAAAGGACATCTCAAAGTGTCCTAAAAATATTTTTGAGGGATTTTATCTCATTTGGAACTATTTTTCATGAATTAAAAACAAAACAGATTGAAAAAGAAAATAAAATAATAAAGAGGGTGTGGCAAATAACAATGTTTGCAGTTCAATTCAGTGGGCTTTATGGAAATGGGGGTGCAAGAAGCAAGGCTGGTCCAAACCAAAACAAACAAGATCAGATACTCAAAACGCATTGTTCCACTAAATTGCGTGGCAGTCCAAATTACACATATGCCAGTCAAATAAATCTCGTCCATTGGTCAAGATCAGTCAAAGAGTCCAAGGCACACACGTGGACAGCCAGGTCAGCCAAACGGATAACAAACCAGACGCTGGAACAACTGTTCCAGTCGTCTTCTTCGGCAACATCACCGAAGTTGCAGATGCTAGACTTAACCAAAACACGCGAAATCTTATACTAAAATGATCGCCATGCAATGTAGATCATGAATCTACTCTCCAATTTCATTTATCACTCAAGAGTAAAGAGATTCGAAGCATCAAAGTTTCAAATATCATAACTGAATTTGCACAAACATCACCCTAACCTATCCAGAATCTGCCTACACATGTAGGACTTCAATATGTAACAAGAATGGTGTGAAATGGATGCCTAATAAGAGAGAAATCTTGAAAAGTAAATTACCTAACGGAGCCTCTCCGTTGGGGCTTCTAATGCAGTTAAGCTTGCACAAAATGATCCAGAATCAATCAATGAACTTCAAGGAAGGTGATGCTGATGTTTATTTGGCTTCAATTGGCATGCATTTCAGTTTTCACTTTTCACTTTGTTCTTGATTTTTCCAACTGCTCCCAAGCTCTTCTTGCACGAAAATGGATGAATGAGGCTTCATTCTTCATCAGAAGCTTTTATATTATGGATCTACAATCATTTGGGGGCCCAATTTGGCCTGGTTATGATGAATTGAAGAATTGTCCAAATTTGGAATGCAAGCTTCATTCACGTGAAAAATGGCGCCAATTGCCTTGGAAAATCATTCGAATCAGTTGCTGGGACTTGGACTTGATCATGTGGATGACAATTTCTCCTTGAATTGATCTAATGGTTGATTTTGAATGTGAAACTTATGCTTGAAGTTACTTGAAATTACACATATTTTGCACATCATGAGTCCAATTTTCTTGGTGCAACTTGCTTGTCATGATAAAGTGAATCAAAACATGCACAAACATGTTATGAAAATGATTTAGAACCACTTCAATTAAATTCATGCCTTTTAAGTTCATCTTCCTTTGATTTTCTTCACACATTTTCATATCCATGTCAAATCCATGACAATTTGATGTTCAATGATGGAAATGAGACCATTTGAAGCAATTTTCATGTTGGAGAAAGTCTCATTTGAAGTGCATAAATGGATGAAAATGACCTATAATGAAAATAACCTGTAATCTCATTTTCCCAAAATACCCCTGCCTTGAAAGCTTCATAACATGAGTGCTACAAATGAGATGAAGGGCTTCTAGGAATTTTTGGAAAGCTAAGATCATAAGGAACAACTTTCATGTTCATCAAAAGTTGAGGAGAAACATGATTCTAGGTCAAACGTGCCTTGGAAGTTGGTTGACTTTTGTTGACTGAAAATACATTCATCTGAGGACCCATAACTTGTCAGCATCATAACATGAGTTCTAGAAACCCAATGGATGAGTTATAGTACTCAACAGAAAGCTAAGAATATGCTCTATAAGTCTCATGTTTATGTCAAAGTGAGATGAAACTTGTATCTTGAGATATGTGGTCTTGAAGTTAGGCACTAAACAAGGGATTTTACACTGACAGACCTCTGAAACCCTAATTTAGTAACTTCTCACACTCTTGATTCTTCTTGAATTAATCTTGAAATGACATATTAGATGCCTCAACACAACTATCCATGATCACAATGACTTAAATCCAAGTCTTAATCTCCTTCAAATCCCCAGTGGATCTTGCACTAGGCAGATGAAACCCTAGGTGTACAATCCTTTGACTGCAACCTCTTGCACATGATATAATCACTTAGATGAGCTCCAAAATGACTTCAAAAGCACTCAATGAGCTCTTAAACCTCTCTTATCCATAACCATGAACTCATGATTGTAACACCCCAATCTAACCCGACGGATAATTAAGGAAAACAGAATCAGAGTGCAACAAGTTTTGTAAACATGACGGTCGTAAGGGGCTGTCACGACCGTGACGGTCATGACGATCGTAAGGAAGTTGTAACGACCGTCACATCAGCAAATTCTGGGCGTTACAATTTCAACTCACAGAAACATACATTTCACAATTCCATTAAACATCATGCATTTAGTAATGATACATAGCACAAAAGCTTGGATGAACATGCAACAATAACTTGATTAACATTTTGATTACAAGGCATCTTATTAATTTGCAGCGGAATATAAAACATTTCCAACATTTAGAATGATTAAAGCAAGACCATGAAACTTGCAACAAAACTTCATTAAAATTCAGCAAGTAATTATCTTGCATCAATTCAACATAAACAACGAGTTTCAACCATAAAAATCAGCACTACTAATTCCTCGGTATAGTGCATCCAACCAACATTTGGCACTTAACAGCAGCCACCAATTTAATGAAAAATACTTGATAAAATTCAGCAACAAGGAATTTAAATAAAAGCAATAACATCAATCGTTCATCCCCCCAAGAGTGCTACGTATCAGAGCGACCAACAACTTTAAACAAAAAGCTACACTTTATTCTGGATTACCTGCAAGTTACCACCAATGGAGGTAACATACAACGTAAAGGGTGAGATATCAACAATATAACATAAGGCATGATAAAAGTCATGTCAGAATATTATCACAGCATTATAATTCCAGCAGTTCGCATAAATATTAGTAATAATAACTGCAACCACTCTTTATTCATAACCACAACAATTATCATCATATCTCAGCAACTCATTGAAACAACTCAACAACGCAACTCAACAATGCGACTCAACAATGCAACTCAACTGTGCATATGCATGTGGTACCATTAGGGGCCAACACCCCAAAACTTGGGATAGGAGCCAACACTCCAAAACCCGTTTAGGAGCCAACACTCCAAAACTCGGGACAGGAGCCAACACTCCAAAACCCATTTAGGAGCCAACACTCCAAAATAATTCGGGAGACAACACTCCACAATAATTCGGGAGACAACACTCCACAATCATTTTATTTTGTCATTAAAGACACAACCGTCGCCAATCTAGGCCAAATGATAAGCTATGAGATGCAACTATTATGGACTATAACACAACAACAACAACTGTGCAACAACCGTGCAATAAGGCATCACGCCTACAACCAATTATCCATAACAGAAACATCACATTTCGTATACATCATGTACTCACCACTTCAACCTGTTCATATCAGAGAAATACCAACAGTATCATTCCTACGAATAAGACTCTAACACATTTTCGCAGAGAACAATTAAAAACAACCTCGTCTCTACAATTGAGAACTCAACAGCATTTTCGTGTCAGAGAACAACTGACAACATCATTACTACAAATAAGAACTCAACACATTTTCATATACCTTCATACAGGTAATATAACTACAACTTATCCACATAATCCATGGAGAATATTATAATAACATTTTCTCAACAGTGACATAACAACTTCATATGCATCAAGTATTCATCATTTCAATCTGTTCATGTAGGAGAACAATAACAACATACTTTCAACAATTAAGAATTCAGCACATTATCGTAAGAACATCATTATAACGTTTACTCACTAAATTAATTATAGTTCCTGAAAAGGTTCGTTAACTACGGGCCAACTAATCTTGCCTCATTAAGGGCAACCATACAGCATCGTACAACACTGACGATATAACACATTCATTCTTACACAGAAAAACCTCGTCCCTAACATTTATCGGGTAACGAGAACTATATCTATGATTCGATTCCCTACCTGAAGTCGATCAAGTAAGAGCATAACAACAACCTTTTCTCAACAAATGGGAAATTAGCGCGTGTCGGCGCCGATTCCCATCATTACTACATAAACTAATGACATAAACACTAATGCAGGCGCAGACAAACATGAACCCTTAATATTTCTCAACCTACAAGGACATTTACCCTTAATATTGCTCAACCTACGGGAACATTACTACGGGAAATTTAGCACGGGACATTTCTACGGGAATATTACTACGGGAACATTTCCACGGGAATATTACTACGGAAACATTACTACGAGAATGTTACTACGGACACATTAACCCTTAATATTTCTTCAACTTACGGGAACATTACTACGGTAACGTTACTACGGGAATATTACTACGGGAATGTTACTACAGGAACATTAACCCTTAATATTTCTTCAACTTACGAGAACATTACTACGGGAATGTTACTACGGGAACATTAACCCTTAATATTTCTTCAACTTACGGGAACATTACTACGGTAACGTTACTACGGTAACATCACTACGGGAACATTAATCCTTAATATTTCTTCAAATTACGGGAACATTACTCCTTAATATTTATCGATATACAGGAACATTAATCCTTAATATTTATCGACCTACAGGAACATTAATCCTATGATTCAATTCCCTACATGAAATTGATCATACCCACAGTTATAGAATTGAATCCCACCCTTACCTTTGGATTGAGGACAACTCTAAACTTCCGGTTCCGGTTTGCTCTCCCGGTGACTCTTCTGTAACAACCTTCAATTCTCTCCGGCGGTTAATTCTTCTGTTCTTCCTTTCTTTACAGCCACGTCCTTTTTCCTCTTTTCTCAGCCTTTTTCCTCCAATTTTGGTTTTCTGAGCAGTTTATCGTTCTTTTGCTCTTTCTCCCACAACTTCTCTAATAACTCCCTAATTCTCATTATTCCATCCACTAATAATAATAATAATAATAATAATAATAATAATAATAATAATAATATAATATTACTACTAGTTATTAAATTATCATCATTATTAATTATATTATATTATTATTATCAAACTCAATGATTTATTAAATGGTTTCCTATACTTTAAGGACACCCACCAACGCTCTCAGACACACTCCCACATAAAGGCGCACCAACAATTCATAAATAATTTAATTTAAAATGAATGGGTGTTACAACTCTCCTCTACTTAAAAGAATTTCGTCCTCGAAATTAGCTTAACCAAACAACTCCCAACCAGACTACTTTTACCAAGGCAATCTCTTCCCTCGAAGTAGCTTCTCGTTCATCCACCTGAACTAGCAATGCCTAAACAGTCAAATTACCTTTCACTTGTACACCATCCATCCGAATCAATGTACTTCTTCAACTTAGGCACATGCCACATCATGTAAATTCCCACGAGTGACAGCGGTAAAACAGTCTAACCTGCTATTTTTCTCACGCTTCCGCTGCGCCACTCTGGTACAGATCAACAAAATACAGTGTGCTTCCGCGACCTCAAGCTCGACCAACACTAGTTACTATCGTAACTCTCAGAACACGTCTTCCTTGGATCCCTTGGATCTTTTCAGTCGTCTCTTGCACAATCTCAGCTAGCTTCATCATAGAATGATTAATCTCACTTGTTAGGAAAAGATCCAAATTAGTCATTCTATCCAAAATCACCCAAGTAAAGTCATATCCCTCAAATTCTCCAGAAGACCCAACACAAAGTCCATGGGAATACTATTCGATCTCCACTCTGGAATATTCAACTATTGCATCGGACCCAATGGTCTCTAACGTTTATTCTTCGACTTCCAACAAGTCTAACCAGCATATACAAACTCAACCACTTCCCTCTCCATCTATGACCCTCAAAATAATTTCCTCAAATCCGGTTACATCTTCCTAGCACCGGGATGAATACTCCATCTACCTCAATACTCTTATTCCACTTAATAATATTTAGAACACAAACTCTATCACGACATCTCGTGATACTATTTCCATTAATCTGAAAATCATCCCTTCGACTTTAATTCCTCAGATTCAACCAATCTACCAACTCAAACCAGAGTTCTGACCTTATCGAATATCGTCAAGAATACCCTTAGTAAGGTCCCACATACTAAGCTAAACTCCATAAGAAGTCTCTTCACAACCCAAACTCATATCACAGAAATTGCTCAATCAGTCCTAACTCTTTTCACCACCATCATCGGTATATGCAAGGATTTCCAAATCAATGCATAAGCTACCACATTCGCTTCACCCGAATGGTAATTCAACACAAAACCACAATCCTTCAAGAGTCCCAATTATTCTCTGCTTCGTATTCAACTCTTCCAACTCAAGCAAATACCTTAAGCTCTTGAGATCACCAAACATTTCAAGTCTCACACTAACTAATTGAAGCCTCCAACTCTGGCACAACCACAACAGCAACCAAGTCTAAATCACTTGTCAGGTGATTCCACTTATGTACTTCAAGTTGCCTTAAAGCATAACCAAAACTCGATGAAGTTTCACTTAACATATCTCCCAATCATAATAACAAATCATCACACAACACAACCAATGGTCCTGTCGGGTTCGGCAAAAATCAACACACGATATGTTTTTAATTTTCTGCTATAACTGAACCAGGTACAGGCCTCAAAACAATTTTTCCTAGAAAAAGCATCTCGTTAGCTTTCCAACGCTTCGAACGGGGGTCAAAACTGACATACGGTTCAAGAGTTATAAAATTTTGAAGTTTCTCCAAAACAGAATTTTTCTGCATAAAGGCTGCTACGGGTTTGAGCATTTTCGCCCGAAAATCCGACCGATTCACTTATTTTCTTTGAAACAACCACATACTCATTCATACCAAACATATATTAGTGATTTAGAACCATCAAACGTGAAATCTACGACTTTCAATTTCAATCCGAATCTTAAATCCTCAAATCTCCAAAAATGCAAAAACTTACAAAAATCCATCAAATTTGATAAAACAAGCATACTCGATCACGACCTAACATTACCCGACACAACTCTGTAATCTATTCCAACTTTCATCCGTAAAAACATCGATTCCGTAAAAAGCTGCGATCTCAGAATTCGACGTACTACAACAATTTCACACTTAGAAGGTCATTCGACACATCTTCAACTCTTGGAATATTTAAAGGTCTAATTATACCAATATTTCACTCCACATCTTACTTTGTTTAATGATCACCAGGAGTCACTATCCACCTTTTATATACTCAACTTTACACTCTGTTGCCTTAGCACACACACCAGACACAAGTCTCAACGCTACTTAATCAGTTTAATTCCCTGACCATCCAAACAGACATGAAATATGGAGCTCTCACTCTCAGACTAGTTGTCGTAATGAAGTCGGTCACAACTCCACTTCACGTCCTGGCTGTATATCACTATCTTGTCAGAATAACTTCCAGCCAACCACAATTAATCGACAAATCGCCAACTTCTCACTTTCATTATAACAAAAATTCCCATCAAAATTAAACACCTCAACACCGTCCTGCGCCGACTTGTCAAAACAATTCTTAAGCACTTAGCTTAACTCAAGACAATTCTCTTCTCACGCCATCCAAGTTTGCAAGACACGCATATCCCATCTAACATGACTCCGTCCATGAACTATAAGAGCGTTCAACCACACACCGAGCTACAAATCCACACTTGCAGCATCCTGGAGAAGCACAAGCTTCTCCCCCACTTGAATCATTCTCACTCCTGGAGACAAAGGTTCTACAACAAAACATGTACCGACAGTGTTTTCACACACATGTCGCATACCAGGGAATACACAACATTAGACAACTTGGCCGGACGGACCGACCTGCTCTGATACCACTATTGTGACACCCCAATCTAACCCGACGGATAATTAAGGAAAACAGAATCAGAGTGCAACAAGTTTTGTAAACATGACGGTCGTAAGGGGCTGTCACGACCGTGACGGTCATGACGATCGTAAGGAAGTTGTGACGACCGTCACATCAGCAAATTCTGGGCGTTACAATTTCAACTCACAGAAACATACATTTCACAATTCCATTAAACATCATGCATTTAGTAATGATACATAGCACAGAAGCTTGGATGAACATGCAACAATAACTTGATTAACATTTTGATTACAAGGCATCTTATTAATTTGCAGCGGAATATAAAACATTTCCAACATTTAGAATGATTAAAGCAAGACCATGAAACTTGCAACAAAACTTCATTAAAATTCAGCAAGTAATTATCTTGCATCAATTCAACATAAACAACGAGTTTCAACCATAAAAATCAGCACTACTAATTCCTCGGTATAGTGCATCCAACCAACATTTGGCACTTAACAGCAGCCACCAATTTAATGAAAAATACTTGATAAAATTCAGCAACAAGGAATTTAAATAAAAGCAATAACATCAATCGTTCATCCCCCCAAGAGTGCTACGCATCAGAGCGACCAACAACTTTAAACAAAAAGCTACACTTTATTCCGGATTACCTGCAAGTTACCACCAATGGAGGTAACATACAACGTAAAGGGTGAGATATCAACAATATAACATAAGGCATGATAAAAGTCATGTCAGAATATTATCACAGCATTATAATTCCAGCAGTTCGCATAAATATTAGTAATAATAACTGCAACCACTCTTTATTCATAACCACAACAATTATCATCATATCTCAGTAACTCATCGAAACAACTCAACAATGTGACTCAACAATGCAACTCAACTGTGCATATGTGTCGCTTCCGCGAAAATAAGGTGCCGGAAAAACAGAAGAGTCGCCACCTTTTGTTATTTATCCCTCGAAACGGGAAAGGGAACGATCGGAAAAACCTGACGAAAAAGGTATAAGACAAGGTCATCGCAACCGTTGTCTGGGTTCGGGAGTCGGTTACGCAAGGGGAAGGTATTAGCACCCCTCACGTCCGTCGTACTCGACGGGATCCACGCTTGTTGTGTTTACTGGATGAGTTGGTTCATCTATCTACCTATCAAGGCTGGCTCAAAAAGAAAAGAAAATGACTCGGCAAAGCATCGCGCTTTATGCCTACGTATTCTCATTAGAGAATGAGAAATCAGAGTCAACGTAGTTCGGCTAACTACGGGTTACGGGGAAGGTGGCTCGCCAATACATCAGTATTGTGCCTACGTACTCTCAACAGGCTTGAGAGATCAGAGCTTACGTAGTTTGGGATACTACGGATTACGGGGATTCAGATTCATCTTTTTTATCGAGTAGGGTTAAACAACAGTTCCAGCAGTTAGGGACAAAGCCTATTTGCGTTGGCGCTGAAGTTTAACGACACTCTTTTCTTCAGAAAAGCTTCCTTTGAATTATGGGCCCACGGGGCAAAAAGGTTTGAAGTTTGTTTTCTGTCTTTTACGGAAGAACTGTTTTTTTATTGTGTTTGCAATTTCAATCGCACTAAAGATTATGACCTGAGAGTGAATGCGTCGCATGTCACCCAAAGGGTGCCATACTAAACATCCAGATTGTTGAAAAGAAGCTCTCCAACAATCCTTTCTCAGATAGCTTAAGGCTCGTAACGTACGAAAGAAATCATTCATGATTACTGCATTTTAAGTTGTTTGAGATGAGAAGAGAACAGACTCAACTAATGGGAGACTATCAAGTCCTACTGTTGTCATGCCCAGGATTCATCCTATGGTTGAAGTTTGAAACAGGAAACTCCTAGAAGTTATCATGCATAGGTTTCAACCTAAAGTTCTATCATCACTTCCTTATCAAAGGAACTGAGATTCCTAAGGGATCATATCAATGATAAACAGAAACAGATAAAGCATCAGCTTAAATAGTAAACAGTAAACGATTGTAAAATGAATGCAATGCAAGTGAGAGAGGAAATGTGTGTGGGGCAGCAGCCTCCACAAGCTCATCTCAACCTCAAGCCAAAATGAATAACAGTAATCATTCAGAAAAATAAAATGCTATCAAGCAAAATACAGTAAACTGCAATCATACAGAAGAAATAAGATGCTATCAAGCAAACACAAACCACATGGGCAAGGGAGCTGGGCTCTACCGAATACCCGCAAGCAAAGCCATACAGTAAAAATACAAGCAGAGGGAGCAACTCAACCTCTAGTGCAATCATGCTCCTAGCTTACATCAGTCTAGATATGGACTTATTCTAATGCATCAAGCAAGTCAAACAAGGCACATCAATACAGAAAAGAAAACAGACAAGAAAGCAGATCAACAACTCCCTTCCACAACTAAACCAACTTTGACAGCAGTCCAGTCTTCAATCTTCAACAGCTCTTCAGGGCTATCATCTTCAATAGCAAGTGTCAACATGCTTCTCTGAGCTTTTAATACATCAAACATAAGTATCAACTTATTCCCTCTTCTCCAAGCTTCAGCTCTTTAGTCAATTCCACCTTCAGGCTTCACTCCTAACTGCAAGTATCAAATTGATTCCTTCAGGCTCTCAATGCATCAGTGTAAGTATCAACTCATCCTTTATTTCTCAAGCCTCAGCTCTACACTCAATCTCAATTGAATCTCCTTCACAAGTATCAACTTAGTCTTCAAGCTTCAGCTCTCTTTGCTTTACCAGTATCGACTTGGTCTTCTTCTCCTGCAAGCTTCAGCTTCTCAGCGTAGTCTTTAATCACTTAGAAGTGTCAACTTCATCCTTCAATTCTTTCTCAAGCCTCAGCTCTTCATTCAATCTCCATTGGATCTTCAAGTATCAACTTTCTCTTCAAGCTCTTCAAGCTTCAGCTGAAATGACAATGCTCAAGGAATCATCCTCTTCCACACTCTTCAATGAAGTCCTCATCTTCAAACTCAAGTCTAACATCTCTCAAGATATTCAAACCAGAAGACAATTGATTGAACAGAATGAGTGGAAATGATAAACAACTTACTGACAACCAAAGGAAGCCTGCAAGGGTTCATCATTATGAGAGACTGGTTCCCTCAAAGTTCTACTTCCCAAATAAAGCCACTCATCCTTCCAAAGGAGGGATGTGAATATCTAAGAAGGACTTTTAGTCATTGGGGGGAATGGAAGCACAAGATGCTTTCCATGTTTGTGAAAGAAATCATTCTACCTATAAGGCTCTCCCTATGTCTCCTATCTCCTAAACCTTCATCAGGCACCTTCAGGCACAAGCAAATCCTAGCTCCAAGCAACTTCAAGCAACTTCAAGCATCGTCACCTTGTCTTCAACTTGTCTTCAATCTCAACCAAAGGCAAACCAAGCAAAAACCCTAATCTAAGAGGACTAAGGAAGTTAAACTAGTTGAATTAGTAAGTTAGGATCACCTAAAACCTAGTACTAAAGTTAGTCCTAACTAAAATACTAAAATCAATTGTAAAATCCTACAAAAATAACTATGGGAACCTAGGTCAATCATGACTCTACCATATTAATTTCAGAGATCAAATCATCAAATCAGACCTAGAACTAAATTCTACATTACAAGGCACTAAACCTAAACCCTAAAAGGAAGCATCTAAATATCAATCTAGAAAGCACACCTATTTTCATCACAAAAATGTGAGAAAAATACTATGGGAGCATACATGTCTAACCTAATCACACACAAAAAATTAGGATCAAAGTCATCACCACATGATCACACAAAATTCCACAAAATTATGTATCAAACATAACCATTTTAATATCAATTAAAATGTAAAATTCCCATTAAATCAAATATTATATGAAATGAAAATATTTTTTCTCTAAAAAATACTAGACTCAATCATGAGTAAAATGAAAAAAGAATGGGATTAATTGGATTAATTTTCAATTTATTATGAATTTAACAAGAACCATGAATGAAATGAAAAAAACAAAGAAAATCCAATTAAAATAATAAATGCACGGTGTGGATAGAAACAAAACACAGTTCAAATAATGGATTGTGCCTTCAGGGGGTGTGGATATCACTTATTTCACTAAGCCCAGCATCAGCTACTAAATGAAACGCAACATTTCATTTATTCAGATCCTTCACAACTTGAAATTAAAACGTGGCCATTGGATCATGCTTTCAGTCAAAGTCCAACCATCATCCAATGGTGCTAACATCATCTCCTACCTTTCAAACCTCTGCAACTTCGCGCCCAGCTCCGGTCACCTTCCTCAACCCTAGTTTTCTCTACAGGCCTCCATTGCAAATGGTCAAAACATGAATCTTGTCACAAGTTTAACCATACCCTTAATTCAACCTAAATCCTCAAGATTCACCATATCCAAACCTCAACCGAAAATGGTAATTCACCTATTTTGTCTCTAATTCTCCAATTAACTATCTGAAATCCATCCTACACCATTCTACAATGAATCTAACACCTTAATTCACTTTAATTCTACCTAAATCATGCTAGAGGAAGAAAGTTACCAACCTGAAAATCTTGGATGAACAGATGCACTAAACCTCCAATTCAAGCTCTCCAATCTTGCAGACATGATCAATGAACCCCCTCCTTGCTTCTGTATGCAAAATAACCAGTTGAAAGTGCTTGAATCTTGAAACCCAATGGTGAGTTGCAGGTGGAAAATTCTGACTTCAAGAGCACCAATTAGCCACGAATTCTTATTGATGATGATCTGGACTCACTCCTTAGCATCCATGGAAGAAGTTTCAATCAAGAAAATGGATGGAAAATGAAGAATTTGGTGAAACAGAATTCAATTGCAAGCTATGGAATTTCAATCTCAATCTATGATTTTTCCTTCAATCATCACCAACCTCTGCAATGGATCACCTCTACTCAATATATAGATGATGTTTGGATGATCTAGAACCCTCTAGATCCTTCTAATGAGAGTTTCCACTTCTCATGTCATGAGATTTTCAACCATGTATCATGATATGCACAACCCTGCAAACAGCTTGAAACCAACCTCAATCTCTTTCAATTTCTCCCCTAGTGACATTTTGAAAGTGTTTAGCTTGCAAGGGATTTTGCTCATGCCTTGATTTTGAGTTTTGCAAATGTTACTTAATATGCAAGTAATCACTTTTCAAAGCAAGTCCCCAAATTGAATCTCAACTCAAAAATGTGGCTAAACCAATGTTCTTAAAAATTTTTCTAGAGTCAAAATGATATATTACATGCCATGGTTTGGATGTGTAGGTTGAAAATATCAATTTCCAACTTTGGTTTATTTAACTTATGCCCTTATTTTAGGTCATTTTTGCAACTTTGAGCTACAAGAATTTCCAACATCTCATGACCTCCTTACTAGCCTTAAAACATCATTTTGAACAAGTTTGATGTTGAAGATTTTTCCATTTGAAGCTTGGAAATAGGAGTTATGGCTTTATGGTTGAAATGACCTGTAATCTCCAAATGACCAAAATGCCCTTGACTTGTCAAAGCCATAACTTGAGTTCTACAAATCCTATCAAGGACTTCTAGTACTCTATAGAAATATAATAAGATAATGAACAACATTCATGTTGGCCAAAACTTCATAGGAATCATCCTTCTTGGGCAAAAGTTTGATGCAAGTTGGGTAACTTTAAAGGCCCCAGATTCACATACCTCAGATGACCTGTAACTTGTCAAAGCCATAACTTGAGCTCTACAAATCCTATCAAGGACTTCTAGTACTCAAATTAAATCTAAGAACAAGCTATACAACATTCATGTTGGGGGTAATATGAGATGACAATCACATCTTGAGCTAAACTGCCTTGAAGATAGGGGTCAAACTAGGGGATTTTACACTGTCAAGCCTTAGAAACCCTAGCTTGAAACTTCTCAAACTCTTCAATCATGATGAGTTGACCTTGGAATCATCCTTATAACATCTCAATGTGTCAATCCATGATCACATGGCTCTTGGATTAGGTCTCAACCCTCTCCCAATCATCAGTTGACCTAGGGTTGACCCAGTCAACCCTAATTACACCACTCATGGCTGGGTCTTCTTAGTCTTGCACAATGACCTGTCTAGGCCTCATGATGGCTTTAAAGACATCTCATAAGCTCTCTCAAGGCTTCAAGTCTAACTTCATGGCTTCAGAATCATCCGAGGAGCTCCCATAATTCTCAAGTTAGGAGGCACACACTCTTGGTTTCAACCACTCTCTCTGAGAATCTTCTGACTCCTCTGACAAAGATATCAACCCTGGACCACTTGAATAACCTTCTTGGCTAGCTTCATGGTCTTGTATAGCTCTTGATTGGTAATCATACCTCTTGATCTCCTACATACATGTCAATGAAATGCAAATGATAATGCTAATGTGAATGAAATGAAACACAAGCTAGGTAAAGAAATGTTAGTCAAATTTTGGGGTGCAACAATATGCATGTGGTACCATTGGGGGCCAACACCCCAAAACTCGGGATAGGAGCCAACACTCCAAAACCTGTTTAGGAGCCAACACTCCAAAACTTGGGACATGAGCCAACACTCCAAAACCCATTTAGGAGCCAACACTCCAAAATAATTCGGGAGACAACACTCCATAATAATTCGAGAGACAACACTCCACAATCATTTTATTTTGTCATTAAAGACACAACCATCGCCAATCCAGGCCAAATGATATGCTATGAGATGCAACTATTATGGACTATAACAGAACAACAACAACTGTGCAACAACCGTGCAACAAGGCATCACGCCTACAACCAATTATCCATAACAGAAACATCACATTTCGCATACACCATGTACTCACCACTTCAACATGTTCATATCAGAGAACTACCAACAATATTGTTCCTACGAATAAGACTCTAACACATTTTCGCAGAGAACAATTAAAAACAACCTCGTCTCTACAATTGAGAACTCAACAGCATTTTCGTGTCAGAGAACAACTGACAACATCATTACTACAAATAAGAACTCAACACATTTTCATATACCTTCATACGGGTAATATAACTACAACTTATCTACATAATCCAAGGAGAATATTATAATAAAATTTTCTCAACAGTGACATAACAACTTCATATGCATCAAGTATTCATCATTTCAATCTGTTCATGTAGGAGAACAATAACAACATACTTTCGACAATTAAGAATTCAGCACATTATCGTAAGAACAACATTATAACTTTTACTCACTAAATTAATTATAGTTCCTGAAAAGGTTCGTTAACTACGGGGCAACTAATCTTGCCTCATTAAGGGCAACCATACAGCATCGTACAACACTGACGATATAACACATTCATTCCTACACAGAAAAACCTCGTCCCTAACATTTATCAGGTAATGGGAACTATATCTATGATTCGATTCCCTACCTGAAGTCGATCAAGTAAGAGCATAACAACAACCTTTTCTCAACAAATGGGAAATTAGCGCGTGTCGGCGCCGATTCCCAACATTACTACATAAACTAATGACATAAACACTATTGCAGGTGTAGACAAACATTAACCCTTAATATTTCTCAACCTACGGGAACATTTACCCTTAATATTGCTCAACCTACGGGAACATTACTACGAGAACTTTACCACGGGACATTTCCACGGGAAGATTACTACGGGAACATTTCCACGGGAATATTACTACGGGAACATTACTACGGGAATGTTACTACGGACACATTAACCCTTAATATTTCTTCAACTTACGGGAACATTACTACGGTAACGTTACTACGGGAATATTACTACGGGAATGTTACTACGGGAACATTAACCCTTAATATTTCTTCAACTTACGAGAACATTACTACGGGAATGTTACTACGGGAACATTAACCCTTAATATTTCTTCAACTTACGGGAACATTACTACGGTAACGTTACTACGGTAACATCACTACGGGAAATTAATCCTTAATATTTCTTCAACTTACGGGAACATTACTCCTTAATATTTATCGATCTACAGGAACATTAATCCTTAATATTTATCGACCTACAAGAACATTAATCCTATGATTCAATTCCCTACATGAAATTGATCATACCCACAGTTATAGAATTGAACCCCACCCTTACCTTTGGATTGAGGACAACTCTAAACTTCTGGTTCCGGTTTGCTCTCCCGGTGATTCTTCTGTAACAACCTTCAATTCTCTCCGACGGTTAATTCTTCTGTTCTTCCTTTCTCCACAGCCACGTCCTTTTTCCTCTTTTCTCAGCTTTTTTCCTCCAATTTTGGTTTTCTGAGCAGTTTATCGTTCTTTTGCTCTTTCTCCCACAAGTTCTCTAATAACTCCCTAATTCCCATTATTCCATCCACTAATAATAATAATAATAATAATAATAATAATAATAATAATAATAATAATAATAATAATAATAATAATAATAATAATAATAATAATATTACTACTAGTTATTAAATTATTATCATTACTAATTATATTATATTATTATCAAACTCAATGATTTATTAAATGGTTTCCTATACTTTAAGGACACCCACCAACGCTCTCAGACACACTCCCACATAAAGGCGCACCAACAATTCATAAATAATTTAATTTAAAATGAATAGGCGTTACAATGATCCTCTGATGATCTTCACTTGGACTCCAAGATAGGAGATAAACCACAACTATCCATCCACGCTCTCAAAGAGATTTGACTTTCTCCTGCTGATGATAAGCACTTGATAACCTGAGTAAACACTCTTCCTTAGGCATAGACCCCTTGGTAACCTTCTCTTGAATTCACACCTCTCTTGATCCCCTGCAAATGAACAATGATATGCAAATGCATATGCTAGAAGATGCAATGAAACATACACCAAGTGGAGAAAAGGTTGGGAAAATTTTGGGGTACAACAATGGGGATTAAACTTCGTGGATAAAATAAATATTCGCTTCATTGGAGAAGTATTTATTGGTGAGGATAAAATAAACACCCTATTCAAAAGGAATCCTGTTTGAGTATCAGAGTTTGAGACTTATTCGGGGATGAAATAAACATATGTGAATGCCCGTGTATTATTCATATATCAATTAATACACATGCCAAACGATTTTGAAAATATTTAAATTTGTTCAAAATTGTTATCAAAATAAAAACATTTATTTGCAAATATAGAAGAAAGAAAAAGATTTTCTGAAGGCTCAATCTCATTTTATTGAATGGTAGTCAGCGAAATGACATGACTCCAATATATTATTACAAGGTTGGAAAATGATAATAATAGTAGCAACAGTTACATTAGAGGAATAATAACCATTATCTTCCTAAACAGACTTGAGCTTTCCTATGTTCTAAAACCTATAAATTTAATTGATGAATCCTGTATAGTAGTATTCTTTAGTAGTTCCAATATGGACTATCATTTTCAAGCATAGTACTTCCTGAATGCATCTATGTTTACCGGGCGAGTGATTTCTTCTCCGTCCATAGTTTCCAACATCAGAGCTCCTCCTGAGAAGACTTTCATGACAACATATGGACCGTCATAGTTTGATGTCCACTTCTGTCTAGTATCCGTAAGGAATGATTGAATCTTATTGAGCACAAGGTCGCCCTCTTTGAATTTGCATGGTCGAACCTTCTTGTCGAATGCCTTCTTCATTCTTTGCTGGTATAATTGACCATGGCATAAAGTTGTCATTCTATTTTCTTCAATCAGGTTCAGTTGGTCGTATCTGTTTTGACACCATTCAGCCTCTGAGAGCTTGGCTTCCATCAGAACTCGCATAGAAGGAATCTCAACTTCTACTGGGAGTACAACTTCCATGCCATAAACAAGTGAAAAGGGAGTTTCCCCTGTTGACGTGCGTACCGAAGTACAATATCCATGTAAAGTAAACGGGAGCATTTCATGACAGTCCTTATACGTGACAACCATCTTCTGAATAATCTTCTTTGTGTTCTTGTTAGCAGCTTCAACAACCCCATTCATCTTTGGTCGATAAGGAGAAGAGTTATGATGCTTGATCTTAAATTCTTCACATAGCTCTTTCGTCATTCTATTGTTCAGGTTGGAACCATTATATGTAATAATTTTGCTCGGCACACCATATCTACAGATGAGTTGATTCTTGATAAACTTAACAACCACATGTCTGGTAACATTAGAAAAGGAAGCGGCTTCGACCCACATGGAAAACAACCAGGGATACGAGATAACATTAAGTAGAGTTGGAGGCACATGAATTTTATCCGTGTAAATCTGACACTTGTGACATTTCTTAGCAAATTTGTAACATTCGAACTCCATTGTAATCTAATAGTATCCTGCTCTCAATATTTTATTAGCCATAGCATGCCCATTGACATGAGTACCAAAAGATCCTTCATGAATCACCATCATTAACATGTCTGCTTCCCACTTGTCAACACATACTAGCAAGACCATGTTGTACAGTACATCATTGCTCAGGAGAAAATTTCCAGCCAACCTTAATGTCTTCCTATCTTTATTAGATGCCCCATACGGGTACTCTTGCTTTCGAAGAAATAATTCAATGTCATGATAATAGGGTTTATCATCTTCGATATCTTCTATTGTAAATATATAAGCAGGTCTACCTAGATAGTTCATATACATCCTGGGACAATCGTTCCACCAGTTCACTAAAATCATAGAGGACAACATTGCCAGAGCATCTGCCATTCTATTCTCGTCACAAGGAGTATGGTGGAATTCGACTCTGTTGAAGAAAGGTAATAGTTTTCTTGCATAGTCTCGATATGGAATCAGGTTATCTTGACGAGTCTCCCACTCTCATTTGATTTGGTAGACTACCACCGTAGAATCCCCATATACATCAAAATTTTTGATTCTTAGGTCTATTGCCTCTTCAAGGCCCATAATGCATGCTTCATATTCAGCTTCATTGTTTGTACACTTGAATGTTAACCGGGAAGTAAACGGGATGTGAGATCCGTGAGGAGTCACAATGATTTCCCCAATTCCTTTCTCATGAGCGTTGATGGCTCCATCAAAAATTAAACCCCACTAAGAATCTGGTTCAGGTCCTTCGTTTGGTAGAGGTTCTTCACAATCTTCCATCTTTAAGTACATTACATCTTCATCAAGGAAATCGTCATTAGTGGACTATTGGTCTTCAATAGGTTGATGTGCCAAATGATCAACCATGGCACTTCCTTTAATAACCTTCTATGTATGGTACTCGATGTCGTATTCTGACAATAACATCTACCATCTAGAAATTCTTCCAGTCAAAGTAGATTTCTCGAAAATGTATTTGATCGGATCCATCTTGGAAACTAACCAAGTAGTGTGGCTCAACATATATTGGCGTAAACGTCGGGCTGCCCATGCTAAAGCACATCAAGTCTTCTCAAGCATGAAGTATCTGGATTTGCAGTCGGTGAATTCTTACTCAGATAGTAGGTGACGTGCTCTTACTTCCCTGTCTCGTCTCACTGACCGAGTACACAGCCCATAGAGTATTCTAAAATGGTTAAATACATGATTAAAGGTCGTCTTTCAACTGGAGGGATCAAAATAGGAGGCTCCAGCAGATATTTTTTGATACTATCAAAAGCCTTCTGACAGTCTTCAGTCCAAACATAACCTTGTTTCTTTCTAAGAAGCTTGAAGATGGGTCCACAAGTAGCAGTCATGTTAGATATAAACTGGGAGATATAGTTTAAATGTCCCAAGAATCCTCTAACCTGTTTCTCTGTAGTAGGAGCCAACATTTCCTGAATGGCTCTAACCTTGTCAGGATCTACTTCAATACCTTTCTGGCTAATGATGAAACCCAAGAGTTTTTCCTGACCGCACACCAAATGTATATTTGTTAGGTTTAAGATGGAGTTTGTATTCTCTTAGTCGACAAAACAACTTTAGCAAGTGTTCAATATGGTCGTCCTCAGTCTTTAAAATAAGCCCACACAACAAATTTTCGCTTTGGGCAGAGAAAAAAATAAAACAAATAATTACTTTGATATATGGATAACGACCGACACATCAACCGCACTCCAATTTCGGGCGACTGCCCCGGGTGTCATAAAGTTAGGTAAGTCTTCATCTGATTCTTCTCTGGTGATAACATTGACTTCAAAATGGTACTCAATGTGCCTTGATCTAGGAGAATAGAAAGGAACATATGCGTCTTCAGTTTCGGAATCATAACCCGAATCCTCCATGTACGACTCATAATCTTCATATGGAATGGAGAGACTTATGGAACTGTCTGATATATAACCCTCGGATTAATATTTAGATACCACATTAATATGAGTTGGATAAATAATCCCTCTACTGTAGAAAACTTATTCGATAGGTGGAACAAAAGAACTTTTAGTGACCTGTTTGTTGGAGCTGGCAGCAAAACCAAGACCTTCCATATTCTTGTTCTCAGGTAGAGATAACACTTTGCCCCATCCTTCCTGGGAACCACTATTCACAACCTGATGTGCATCTTTGAAGGATGACATAGAGACTCTAGGTTTCTGGGTATCATCATCAAAAATCAAAAGTGCTTGGAATTGGGTCCCAACTTCTTCTTCTGCATCAACATAAGAAAATGAAGAAAGGTGGCTTACTACTAAGGCTCTCTCACCATAAACTGTAATTGTTTTTCCTTTGAAGGTGTATTTCAGTTTCTGGTGTAGTGTAGAGGTAACCGCCCCAACCTCATGTATCAACGACCTTCCTAATAAACAACTATAGGCGGATTTATTTCACCAATTAATGTCTTCCTAGATTCGTTAAAAGCTTTAAAAATGACATTTCTTGGCCTCATCGGTGGCCCTTGGTATTATAGTTTTGCTAGAGTAATTCTGGGCATCACATTTAGCAAGGACCGAGTGTCGACCAACACACTAGATAATGCATAATTCCCACAATTCACAGAGATGTGTAACACCATTTTATGTTTTCTTCCTTCTTTGGGGAGATCTTCTTCACAGAACCCGAGATTATTGCATGAAGTAATATTTCCCACAATACCATCAAATTGCTCGATAGTCACATCATGTTCAACGTAAGCCTGTTCTAACACCTTCTGTAATGTTTCTCTATGGGCTTTCGAACTCATCAACAACTAAAGTACAAAAATCTTGGAAGGGGTATGTAACAACTGATCAACATCTTTGTACTTACTTCTTTTGATCAACTTCAAAAATTCATCAGGTTGAGAAGAATCAGCTCCACTAGGCTGCCCCGTGGTTGTATCTTTCGTAATAGGTTGTTTGAATGAAATCCCCTTGTTCTTTGGAAGCATTAAGGGATAAATTCGACCGTTTCTAGTTACTCTACTAATGTCCGCAATATTAAAAATTAAGGGTAGATTAGGTAAAGGCACCTCTTTTCTGTTTTCTATCATCGTGGCGTTGTACTTTTACGGAACTACCTTGTTGGAAGCATAAGGAATTGGTTTAGGCACATTAATTACCAAGGGATTTACAGAAGGTCTTCCACTATCATACGTGATTTCAATGCGCTACTATAACAAATACTTCTTCATCTCCTTCCGCAGGAGCAGGATCTTTGTCATATAAAACTGTAATAGCTCTTTTGTTTAGTAGGTCCTGGATATCTTCTCTCATAAGGCGGCAGCCTCGAGAGTTTACAAAACAAATGGAACAATCAATATAGTTGTGACGCTAATGGTTTAAAAACACCATCCTCGTCATATCACCATGCATCTTTACTAAGGATTCTTGAATATTCTTCAAATTGAGTACATCATACCTTCCCGAGCAACCTTGAACCATGTTTATAGTGGACGAACCATGATGAGGTATGGGGTTTTCTTGCACATTAGGATTGTAATCTTTAAAAGATAAGATCCCGCACTTAATCAACCTTTGAACATCTACTTTCAGTCCATATCAATTCTCAATATCATGACTCGGAGCACCCTGGTGGTATGGGTGAAATTTATCTGCTCTGTACCAATATGGGATATTTTTAGGTACTTCTGATGGAGCCTTTGTCTGGATATGTCCTTTGTGTAATAAATCTGAGAATAATTTAGTGTATGTCATAGGAACAGGATCAAAGTCTAGTCTTCTCTGCACACGACCTTGATTAGCGAATTGTGGTCAAATTTATTGAGGGGATTGCTGATTCTGTTGCCACTGTGGCTGTGGAGCTCGGAGAGCTTGAGGTTATTGATATGGTTGAGTGAACTGCGACTGGTAGGTTAGAGTGTTGATTACTAGTGTTACAGCAACAACTTGTTGAGGTTGTTGGTACCTCTTCCTTGGTCGTCCTTGATGCACGACACTCACATCTTGTTCTTTCTTCTATACAAAATTACTTTTGTACTTTTTCGCACTGCTAGGAGTACTTCCTTCCCTAGATAACCTTCCTTCACTGACTCCTTCCTCCAAACGCATACCCATATTTACCATTTCAGTGAAGTCACTAGGCGTGTTAGCTACCATTCTCTCATAAAAAAATGAACCGAGTGTTTATAAAAACTTCTTGGTCATCTCTTTCTCTTCTTATGGCGTCGTAACTTGAGCAGCTAACTCACGCTAGCGCTGAGCATACTCTTTGAAATTTTCTTTGTCTCTCTGAGTCACATCCCTTAGTTGATCTCGATCAGGTGCCATGTCAATATTGTACTTATATTGCTTGATAAAGGCTTAACAGAGGTCGTTGAATGTCTGAACCTTCATGTCGTCCAACCCCATATACCATTTGAGGGCTGCACCAGTCAAATTGTCTTGAAAATAATGGATGAGAAGCTGGTCATTGTCTGTTTGTGCCAATATTTTTCGAGCATACATGACGAGATGACTTTGCGAACAAGTGTTACCTTTGTACTTTTCAAAATCGGGAACCTTGAACTTTGGAGGGACTTTGACTTTCAGAGCAAATCAGAGGTTAGAAGCATTCTTCCCGAACAATTATTTTCCCCGAAGAGCTTTCAGTTCTTTCTGGATTTCTGAGAATTTATCCTGAAATTTGTCCATCCTTTCATCAAACCCTATAGTCTCGCTAGGTGCACCATGATACACTAGTTCTTCTAAGACATACAAAATAGTATTCACATTCGGCGGTGGCATGGATATCACAGCAGTGTTGGTAGGAATTGCACTTATCACAAAAACGGTGGTCACAACAGAAACTTCAGGGACTGGAGGGCGCCCACGGGAAACCTGGTGGCATGTTGTACGGAGGTTCAGTAGTAGTAGACACCACTAGGATCGGTGCTGATACAATTTCAGAAATAATAGTCTTTTGAGGGTTCTCTTGAGTATTGTGCACTAACTGATTCGACAATGCTTCAACCAGTCCATTATGACTTTCCAAACTCTCTTTCAAAGTGGTGACTTCATCACGGAGCATTCGGTTCTCTTGTTCAAGTTGATCCATTCTTCGATGCTGGTTGGCTTGAGTATTATATTGGTGATTCAGCTTGTCTGTGAAGATGAGGCAAGAGTAAGAACCTGGAATGAAAAAGACGCCATGCTGATGCATATGCACATGCATAAATGCAAATGAAACTTCAAGAAACTCAAAAAAGTATACTTTTAAATATTGTAATAGGTCTTCAAGATAACTGGAAAAAAACTCATTTTATTACTCAAATTGAAGAATTATTACAAAGTGAAAGTACTCCTTCAAGAGTCGATACATCAAAAGTAATAAAAATAAAGCAAAGGAAACTTAGGAGTCTAATCCCCTTGATTACGACCCCTTTTTTCCATGAAGCTCCTCCATAAGCCAATTGATATGTTCTTGCATCTTCGCCTTTTCGAGGACGAGCTTGTCCACATACTGTTTCCAAGCTACCGAAGTTGGAGAAAGACCAGAACTGACAGTTGACCCTGATAATGCGCGAGAGGAAAATAAGTCCTCTTGCATTTTCCTTTTCTTCGAAGGTTCTTCTGCATTCTTTTGCTGTTGTAGCTTCTGAAGTTTCTCGTTCTCTAGTCGATGGATGTAGTGTTTGTTCTTCCAAGCATTCTTTAACTTTTCAGCCTCGTCCAAAGAATTTTTTAGCTTTCCCTCTTCATTTTAAACGGTCCAGGCAGAATCCCAAAGAGTTGACACCATGGGTTCATGAAAAGGAAAAGGCATCTTCAACTCAAAAGCCCTTTCTCGCACCCATTGCTAATAAGTCTCTGAAACGGTACAGTCAGGATACCCTAACGTAGTTATCCCTTTCTTGTGAATGTGGCACCATGCTCGTAATATCCTAGCTTTGAGCTTCGAATTTTTTCTTTCCTTGAGGAAAATTCCTTCTAGCAAAGTTTGATTTGGCTTCTCCTTAATTGGATGTCCAAGTTGTATGCGTGCCAGAACAAAATTATAACTGATACATCCTTTTGTCCCAACAAGAGGTATATTTGGGAAATCTTCGCAGCTATCAATCATTCTAACTCCACCATACATAAGGTCATGCCATACGACATAAGAGTGAGTAAGAGACATGACTATCTTCGACCAACAAGGCGCCTCTATTGCGGTGAGAATTAGATGTCAAGCTATTGATTAACTTGAATCTTAACCCTTTGAAATTCACCACTGAGCTTTGATTTTTCCAAAGGAAAGGTTAAAGAACGAAAAACTTTTTGTGCGATGTAACAACAACGCTAAAGATTCGAGGATCGGGGGTTGGTTATGCCTAGGGTAGGTATTTCACATCCTAAATATCTGTAGTACTCTACAGGAACCTTTTGTGTGTATGTTCATGCTAAGTTATCTAAGTTGTTTGCTAGGGTTATTGGATCAAGGTTAGGGTAAAGCTCTAGGTAAAGACCTAAGGATGGTTCTAAGCTTGCTCAAAAAGTAATCGCATCTTATGCCTATGTATCCTGAATAAGATGGAATTCGAGCAACCGTAACTCTCCACACTGAGTTTGAAAAATACTTGACTATGGTCAAGACTCCAAGGGGAATAAACATGACAATTTTTGTATAGACTTTGACAAAACTGTCTAAATCTAAGTTAAACACTCAAGGGGATTGACTTTTACAAAAGCCAAGAGAGGAGTAAGTAATCATGACGATGATCCTCAAAAAGAGTTAACAAACTCTATCTTAAAGTTCTAATTGAAGGATACTCCTAACAAGGGGTGTTGTACCCCAAAATTTGCCCAACCTTTTTTCTTTACTTGGCTTGTGTTTCATTTCATTTCTTTAGCATTTGCATCTGCATATCATTGTCTTTTGCAGGGGATAAAGGGAGGTGTGCCATTCAAGAGGAGGTTATCAAGGGTTCCAAGCTCAATCAAGAGTGGTTACTCAGCTAATCAAATGCTTACATTCATCAAGAAGTGGTTAAAGTTCTCTAAGGGAGAAGATTGACAAGTGTGGCTTATTTCCTATCTGGGAGGTCAATTGAAGATCATCAGGGGTTCTTAAAGCCATGGTTATGGATAGGCGATGTTAGATAAGATCATTGAGTGCCTTTGAAGTCATGGAGGAGCTTATCCAAGTGGTCATATCACTTACAAGAGGGTGCAGCCAAAGTTGGTGCATCTAGGGTTTCATCTGCTTAGTGTAAAGTCAACTGAGGACTTAAAGGAGTTTGAGACTTGGTTCTAAGTCATTAGAGTCATTGGAAGTCATGTTGAGACATCTAGGATGTTATTTCAATTTCAAATCAAGAAGAATAAAGAGTGTGAGAAGTTACTAAATTAGGGTTTCAGAAGGTTGTCAGTGTAAAATCCCCTGTTTAGTGCCTAATTTCATGACCACATATCTCAAGATACAAGTTGAATCTCATTTTGAAGCAAACATGAGACTTGTAGGGAATGTTCTAAGCTTTATTTTGAGTACTAGAACTCATCCATTGGGTTTTAGTAACTCAAGTTATGATGACATCAAATTACAGGTCTCTGATGAACATATTTTTCAGTCAACAAAAGTCAACTCACTTCCAAGGCATATTTTACCTAGAATCATGTTTCTCCTTAACTTTTGATGAACATGAAAGTTATTCCTAATGATCTTAGCTTTCCAAAAGGTCTTAGAAGTCCTTCATATCATTTGTGGAACTCAAGTTATGAAGCTTGCAAGGCAAGGGTATTTTGGGAAACTTTGATTATAGGTCATTTTGATTATGGGTCATTTACATACACTTGTGCACTTCAAATGAAACTTTCACCAACATTAAAGTTTCTTAAAATGACCTCAATTTCAACATGGAACTCAAGATTGGCATGAATTATGCATGGATAAGGACTTTGGTGAAGAAATTCCAAGTGAAAATGGACTTTTAAAAGTGAATTCAATTGATTTGGTTAGAGGTCACTTTCATGCCATGTTTGTATTCAAAATGATTCACAATACTCCAACAAACAAAATGCACAAATTTATTTTGGTGTATGAAGTGAAAAACATGTGGAAATGAAGGTTGATTCACAAAGAAGTTTCCATTCCAAACTCCATAATGGGACCAATTCAAAGCCCAATTTCAATCCCAATGTTCAATTCAAGTCCTCAGCTGTAAAATGGAATGAATTTCAAGTGTGTATGGTGAGGGTTTCACGTGTGCATGAGCACATGCCAAGAATTGGGCATTTCAAAAATTCAAAGGAATCAAGCCTCATTGGGCCTCCAATCCATCACATATCCATAATATATAAGTTCAAAATCAAGTTTGAGAGCTCAGAAGGGGAAATTCGTGGAGGGAAGAGAAAACTCAGATTTGGAAAGTGAGAGCAAAATTCAAAAACGTGAATTCAAATCCAGAGCAATTCAAGGCAAATTGAAGTGAGAATCATCTTCCTCAAGTTGTTTGGAGTGGATCTGCACATTTTGGATCAAGCTCAACCTCAATTGAAGCACCAACGGAGTGTCTCCGCTAGGTAACTTTCAGATCCATAATTCTCTCATGCTAGGCACTAAACTTAGGTCATTGTTGGTGCATTTGAAGCCCTACACCTTGTAGGCAATGTTTGGCATCTTGGTTGTGGTGTTTGATGAGTTTTTCAGTTGAGCATGTGAAACTTTCCTTGTTCGAATCTCATTATTTAAGCATGATAAATGAATTTGGAGACTGGATTTGTGATCTACGTGATGAAACCTTTAGTTTGATATAATATTTGACTTGATTTGGTGAGTTTTTCAGACCTGAACTCCGGTCACCTCGCCGGAGAAGACGACCGGAGCTAGGGCTCCGGCGTCTGGTCTAAACTCAGGCGTGCTGATGTGTTTTTCATTTGACTTGTTGACCTGAGGTGATGAGCAGTTGAGATTGTTTTGACCAGCTTGCGTGGATTTGTTGAATTCCACGTCAATTAGTGAAACTGTGCATTTCACTTGTTGAACTGTGTTGGGCCAAACGTGTTATCTGCACCCCACTCTTGACTGAGCCCATTGTTTGCCACGCTGAAACTTGTAATTTACACCTTTTCTTGTTTTTATTTTATTTTATTTTATTTTAATTTCTGTTTTGATTTTAACCAATTAAAAATAGCTCCAATCATTTTAAAATTCAACAAAAAATGTTTTCTGACACTTTAATGTGTTAATTGATTTTTGATATTTTTTATTTTTCATTTAAAATGGAATTTTATAATTGGAGGTGTTTTTAAATGGTTTTTCACTTGTTCCTTTGTATTCTTGTTTGCTTTGATCCAATTTTTCACCACCTATGAATGAGACCTATTCCTTATTTCAATGATGAGTGGAGAGGTCTTTGAGGATGGTTTGTGGATTTTGTTTGACCTTTTAAGGTTGACTTTCAAGTCATTTTGTTTGACCCTCGACAACCCTCCTTCAAAATGGAGCGCCCATGTGGATCAATTCCTATGGTGATGTTTTGAATGGACTATGGTTTTGTGTTTTGGCCTCTGGTTGTCCAAATCCTTGTGTGCTTTTGGTATTTTATTTGGATTTATTTGAACTATTTTCCTATTTTTGGAGTAGCTTGCAAGTCAAGCTATCCCTAAGGATGGTTCACACACACACTTGACCTAGTTTTGATGGGAAATGACCCTTGTGGATCCCAAATGCTTCCAACTCTTTTTAATCTATATTCATAACATGTTGAAGTTGTTGGATAACAATTTATAGGTCATAAATTTGTTTGGTTCTTGTGCTAAGTTGCATTCTTTTTAGGCTTTCCATTTGGTTTCAAATGTTGAAAGTGTTTAGGACTTAGGTCCTTTACCATGCCTTTTGTTGCAACTTGTGTTGGCTTGCTTCCTTCTTGCATTTTCCTATCTTCTTCTCTTGTTCTCACTTATGTCCTAGGACTTTAGGGACTCATCTAAGTTGATTTGGTACCCCTTGGTTGCACTTTGAGTTTGACTTGGATGAGAGGCCATTTTGAGAACTTTTGTTTGGTGTGAACTTGTCTAGTTCTTTTGTGTGCATTTCTTCTTGATTTTGCATCATCTTGCTTGCATGCTCGAGGTTGAGATGTGCTTGTGGAGGCTACTTCCCCACACTTTTTTCCTCCCTCATTCTTCACCTTAGTGTTGCATTGCATGTTTGCATCTTATTTCTTTCTTTCATCTTATGCTTTCTTCTTCCTCTTCCTTTGCCATGTTCCCTTAGGACCTCTAATCTTTCTTGTTCAAGATTGATTATGATAGACATTAGGTTTGAACTCATGCATGATAACATTAGGGTAGCTTTCCCTTTTCATCCTAATCATAGGTGCACTTTGCATGAGAACATTAGGTTGAGTTTAGTCTCCCTTTTAGTGTGTCTCTCTCTTCTCATCTTTAAACTTCTTCAAGTCATTTAATAATGGATAATGAATGTTGTACGCTACGAGCCTTAAGCATTTGGGAAATGATAATTGGAAGGCCTCCTCTCAATTGTCTAGAGTGTTTAGCGTATGTCCTTTGGATGATATGCGACGCATTCGCTCCTAAGTCATAGTCTTTAGTGCAACATGAATTACAAATCAAATTCAATTCACTTCCTTCATAAAAGCTTAAAAAAAAAACATCAAATCTTTTTATCCTTCGGGATTATTTAAAAACCATTTTCATAAGGAGAGTTTTGTTAACTCTTGGTTCTACCGCAAATAGGTAATGCCTAAGTCTCCAATGGTCAAGCAGTATATACCTAACTGCTGGAACTAAGTTTTAACCCTACTCGGGTAAAACACTTGAACCAACCTGTGGTCTTGTTAGCCCGAACTACGTTTACTCTGATTTCTCATACCAGATGAGAATACGTAGGCACAAGACGACGATGTCTTGGCGAGCAACCTTCCCCACCTTTCACCCATAGTCTTCCGAACTACGTTGACTCTGACTTTCCCATTGCACGAGGGAGTACGTAGGCATAGAGCGGCGATGCTCTATCGAGTCTCTTTTCTTTCCTTTTACCCTGTGGCCTGTAGCATAGATAGATAAACACCCATTAGATAGACAACAAGCGTGGATCTCATCGAGTATGACGGACATGAGGGGTGCTAACATCTTCCCCTTGCGTAACCGACACCCGAACACCGAGATTTGGTTGCGATGACCTGTCTTTTCCCTTTTCGTAGGTTTTCTCTAATCGTTTCCTTTCCCTTTCTTTGGAATAAATAACAAACGGTGGCGACTCTTCTGTCCTTGGCGGCCCCTCTTCGCAGCGATGCGACAAGGGGCAGCTCTTTAGACTTTAAGCAAAGTCTAATGGATATAGGTTCTAACTTAACTAAGGGACCTAATGACTTAACCAAGTCAAGGGGAGGGGTAATGAGCTATTTATGACTGTGAAGTCAATAGAGAGACTTTCCTTTGGAATAAGGGAATAACAAGGCAACTGGATGAGAACTAACAAGTTCCATCACTTGGGGAAACTTAACAAAGTTAAAGCACACATAAGCATTCTTTCAAACATGATGAAGATATAGAAGACCATGGTAACAACCAAGAAAGATTTAGGGTAAGTATGTAACAACATGGGGCAAACATAACAATGAAAGAATCAAACCAAATGGTTACAACCAAAGGTAGACAAATATGTTACAACATCTAAAGGGAGATGGTGATAAAGGTCCTTACAAGACCAAACATTTCAAGCATAAGTCAAGACATTACTTATCATGGCAAAGTTCAAAGATTATAAAGGTAACAACCAACAAAAGCAAACATGAAACATGTGTGACAACAACAAGTTCATAAATGATAGGCAAACAAAACTCATTCATACAAGTTAAAACTTGGAATATGAATCAAACAAAGATAAATGTAATAACATTCAATCATTTTCAAGACATATTGATGACAATCAATCATGAATAAGCAAGAAGAGTGACAACAGCTCAAGCATGGATTCAAACTTCACAAGGGGAAAGATGAACAAGATTCAAGGTAACAACCAACATAATAATGAAACCTAAACATGCTATGGCTCTAAGAAGACACATAAACAAGTAAGATAGGGTATAAGGGGCAAGTTCATGAGGTCGCAACATCAAGAACATACACAAATATTCACAGAGAAGTTCCAAGTCAAACATTCATATTCATGCATTCACAACGGCAAGAATCAAACCCTAAACATATTATGATTCTAACAAGACACATAAACAAGTAAGATAAGGTATAACAGACATGTTCAAGAGGTTACCACATCAAGAAGTATATTACAAACCAACAGAAAGTTTCAAGACATGATTTTCATGTTCATACATTTACAAAGGCATGAATAAGCATAGTAAAGGAAAGAACCAAATCTTTTATAAAAATATAAATATGTTAAACATTAGAAAGTGATTCATACAATACCAATCATGCAAGAAAAATCAAGTACTAAGTCAAGGAAACTCATGAAAACAAGTAAAAACCCTAAAGAAGGTCATGTCTTTCAAGTGAATCAAAGTGTTTCAAAAATATAAATTGTTGAAGTCTTAATTCAAACATTGAAACTAGACATATCAAGGAGAATTTTGCAAAAATAATGACATTAAAATGATAAAAATCAAGGAAGTTATGCACTTTTGAAAATTGAGTCCAAAATGAGGCAAACTAGGGCAAAAACCAAGTCAAGGCAAGGCAACTTTAGGCAGATTTGCAAAAGCAACCATAACTTACTCAAAACTTAATGAAATCGAGCGAAACAAAAAAGAAAACTGTGTATTCTTTCACAAGGAACTCAATGGTGGTGGTGGTTTTCAAAGATCATGCATTGAATGAAAAATTCGAAGACATCATTGAAAATGGCAAGTTATGTGCAAGAACATGTGGACAGTCAAATATACATGGTTTAAGCAGCAAGCAAGTGATCAAACACACCATTTGGAACATATAAATGATGTATACAAACATCACACATCAAAATAAGATTTCAAATAACAAATTTCACACGAAGTGGCCAAAATGGCAAGTTTGAGCAAGAACATGGTGATAGTCATGAATACATGGTTTAAGCAGCAACAAAATGATCAAACACAACCTATAAGATATAGAAATGATGTTTACAAATATCACATACCTATTCCTAAACAGAATCCATGAGTTGCATATGAAAATGACATAAAAAGCAAGCTATCAAGCCAATACAAGGGGACAGTCATAACCACACAAGTTGAAGGGCAAACCAAAGTTTAAACATGACCTATAATTGATATTAAACATGTCCAAACTCAATGTACATAAAAAATTGGCATGATTCTAAAAGTGACTAGTAAAAGCACATACATCTTGTAACCTCTTCAAGCCAATACACAAAGCAAGAATTCCAGCTGAGATGTGATGATTCAAACAACCTCAAGATGTTCCAAATGAGCTATTCAAGTGATCCAAACTCCCTCCAAGTGGTTGCCTTGACAGAATGACCTCTTTTTGCAAAAATGACCAAGAACTCTCAAAGGTAAATCTCTGAAATGGTGTTACACAAGTATGGTGATGATTTGAATAGTTCAAACAACTTATATGCAAGGTGTTTGAAGTGTTGGAGTGGCTAGAAAGGTGTTGGATAGAGTTGTGGTTGTGAAAGTGCAGAAAGTCAAACTTTTGTAGATTGACAGTTGACTTTTTGAGTGAGAAATTTTCTAGTGAGAGTGAGTGTTTTAACAGCTTCAATACATCATATGCGATGTGTTTGAAGTGTTGGTAGAGGTGTTTGATGATTAGGAAGAGCTTTGGAAGAGTTTGTGCAAAACAGATTTTTGCTTCTCAAGGAAGTCATTTCCAATGCTTGACTATTGGTTTCTAGCTCATTCTGGTGTAGTTTGGATGTGAGGAGAATTTTCTATTTATAGGCAAGCTTGGAAAGGAAGTGGTATGGGCAGATTGGATCATCTTGCCAACTTTGCCCTTTTTGGAGGCAAAATGTGCAAGATCAACTTGAGATCTTTCTTCTGAGTTTAAGCCACCTCTCTATGAGTTTGATCATCACCTATAATCTTCAAATAGTGGTCTTGAAGTGAAAGGAAGGGAGCAGCTGATGTGGTTGCTGAGTTGTGACAGAACTTGCAAAAAGTTTCTCTCTCATGCCACTTGCATCCACTTGCATGATTAAACAATTCATTTAATCCAAAATCTGAGTTTTGCTCATGGCTATGCATTCTAATCTCATCAATTAAGTCCATAAGCATCAAAGAGTGACTTAAGCAAGGTATTAGAAGAGTTTTGAATGGTTTATGCAAGAAAATGCAAGTCTTGAACTTGGTCTTGTGACATGAAATACCCAACTTGCCATCTTCGATTCTCCTTAACCACAAAGGTTGAGAAAATGCTCTTGTAATTCTTAAAAAGCCCCAAACATGATCTACAACATTCATGTTTTACACAAGTTTATCGCTACTGCGAAAAAGGGCCGACAAAGACAGAAGAGTTGCCACTGTTCTTTATTTATCCCAAAGAGAGGGAAAGGAAACGATCAGAGAAAACCGACTAAAAAGGGAGAAGACAAGGTTATCGCAACCAAATCTTGGGTTCGGGAGTCGGTTACACAAGGGGAAGGTATGAGCACCCCTCACGTCCATTGTACTCAATGGGATCCACGCTTGTTGTCTATCTAAAAGGGTGTTAAACTATCAAAGGTTGGCTCACAGGGACAAAAGAAAAGAAAAGAGACTCGATAGAGCATCGCCGCTCTATGCCTACGTATTCCCTCGTGCAATGGGAGAGTCAAAGTCAACGTAGTTCGGAAAACCACGGGTGAGGGTGGGGGAAGGTTGCTCACCAAGACATTGTCGTCTTGTGCCTACGTATCCTCATCTGGTACGAGAAATCAGAGCAAACTTAGTTCGGGCTGACACGACCACAGCTTGGTTCAAGTGTTTTAACTGAGTAGGGTTAAATAGTGGTTCCAGTTGTCGCTACCGCGAAAATAAGGTGTCGGCAAAACAGAAGAGTCGCCACCTTTCGTTATTTATCCCTTAGAGCGGGAAAGGAAACGATCGGAAAAACCTGACGAAAAGGTATAAGACAAGGTCATCGCAACCTTTGTCTGGGTTCGGGAGTCGGTTACGCAAGGGGAAGGTGTTAGCACCCCTCACGTCCATCGTACTCGATGGGATCCACGCTTGTTGTGTTTATCTGACAGGTTGATTTAAACTATCTACCTATCAAGGCCGGTATAAAAAGAAAAGAAAATGACTCGGCAAAGCGTCGCGCTTTATGCCTACGTATTCCCATCAGAGAATGAGAAATTAGAGTCAACGTAGTTCGGCTAACTACAGGGTACGGATGGGGGAAGGTTGCTCGCCAATACGTTAGTATTGTGCCTACGTACTCTCAACAGGTATGAGAGATCAGAGCTTACGTAGTTCGGGATAATACGGCTTACGGGTTTAGATTTATCTATTTTATCGAGTAGGGTTAACAAACAGTTCCAGCAGTTGGATGTACGCAGCTCGACCCTTGTAGACTTAGGCGTTACCGTTTGCGGTAGAACTAGGAGTTAACGACACTCTTTTCTTCAGAAAAGCTTCCTTTGAATTATGGGCCCACGGGGCAAAAAGTTTGAAGTTTGTTTTCTGTCTTTTACGAAAGAACTGTTTTTTATGGACGTTTGCAACTAATATCGCACTAGAGACTATGACCTGAGAGTGAATGCGTCGCATGTCACCCAAAGGGTGCCATACTAAACATCCAAGCTGTTGAAAAGAACTCTCCAACAACCCTTTCTCAGATAGCTTAAGGCTCGTAACGTACGACATCAGTTAACATTTATTACTGTATTTTGATTTGTTTTGAGATGAGAAGAGAACAGGCTCAACTAAGGGGAGACTATCATGTCCTAATGTTGTCATGCCAAGGATTCATCCTATGGTTGAGGTTTGAAACAGGGGCCTCCTAGAAGTTATCATGCATAGGTTTCAACCTAAAGTTCTAATCATCACTTCCTTATCAAAGGAAGTGAGATTTTTAGGGGATCATGCCAATGATATACAGAAACAGGTAAAGCATCAGCTTAAACAGTAAATGACTGTAAAATGCATGCAATGCAAGTGAGTGAGGAAATGTGTGTGGGGCATCAGCCTCCACAAGCTCATCTCAACCTCAAGCCAGATATGAATAACTGTAATCATACAGAAGAAAAAACATGCTATCAAGCAAAACACAATAATTGCAATCATACAGAAGAAATGAAATAATAGGCCATCAAGCACACACAAACCACATAGGCAAGGGAGCTAGGCTCTACCGAATACCCGCAAGCAAAGCCATATAGTAAAAATACAAGCAGAGGGAGCAACTCAACCTCTAGTGCAATCATGCTCCTAGCTTACATCAGTCTAAATATGAACTTATTCTAATGCATCAAGCAAATCAAACAAGTCACATCAATACAGTTGCACAAAAAGAAAACAGACAGGAAAGAAAGCAAATCAACAGCTTCCACAGCCTCACAGGAAAGCAATCTTCTGACAGCAGTTCAGTCTTCAGTCTGTAACTGCTCTTTAAGGCTATCATCTCCAATAGCAAGTGTCAACTTGCTTCCTCAAGCTTTCAATGCATCCAACATAAGTATAAACTTACTCTCTCTTCCTCAAGCCTCAGCCCTTCAGTCAATTCCACCTTCAGGCTTCACTCCTAACTGCAAGTATCAACTTGGCTCCTGCAGGCTCTTAATGTATCAACATAAGTATCAACTTATTCTTTCTTCTTCAAGCCTCAGCTCTTCACTCAATCTCAATTGGATCTTCTTCACAAGTGTCAACTTGGTCTTCAAGCTTCAGCTCTCTCCTCTTTAGCAGTATCAACTTGTTCTTCTTCATCTGCAAGCCTCAGCTTCTAAGGGTAATCTCCAAACACAAAGAAGTATCAACTCCATCCTTCAATCTCTTCAAGCAAGGAACTCCATCCTCTAACAAGGGGAAAAAGATACATCTAACAAAAGCAAAGTTTGGATGATTGGTAGCAGAGTGAAGACCAAAGGTCACCACTAAGCATCCTATCATCAGAGAAAGGGACCCTCAAAGGTTCTACCAACTTGTAAAGAGCCACACATTCTACCAAAGGAGGGATGAGGCCTTTACAAGGGGACCTTATATCATAGGGAAGAATGCAGGTGATCAACATCTTCCATGTTTATGAAGGAAGAGAATCTATCTAGAAGCTCTGCCTACAAAACCCTAATCTTAATACCTAATCAACACTACACCAAAAGAAGGGAAGATCTTCACATCCAAGCTTCTTCATTCAATCCATGGTAGCCCAAGCTTGTCTTCAACATCAACCAAGAGCAAGCAAAGCAAAACCCTAATCTAAGGGAACTAAAGAAGTCATTCTAGTTGAATTAGTGCATTAGAATCATCTAAAGCTAGCATCTAAACTAAAATCAAACTAAAATAGCAAACTACATTGAAAAATCCTACAAAAATTCCTAAGGGACCCTAATTCAATCATGAATCTACCATACAAAAATCAGAGGTTGAATCATCCACCAAGTTCTAAAATAAAACCTAAATCAAAAAGTAACAACCATAAACCCTAAAAGTGGAGCTTCTAAAGGTTCCAACCTAAAACTACCACTTATATTCATCACAAAAATGTGAGAAAAATCTAGGGGGATCATGCATATCCATGTTATCTACATACAAAAATTTAGCTCAAGACTCATCACCACATGATCACACCAAATTCAACAAAATCAAGCATTAACCATGATTATTTTAATATCAATTAAAATGTAAAAATGCACATAAAATCATAAAATGCATGTAATTATAATATATTTTATCTAAAAAAAACTAGATTCAATCATGAATCCATGGCAAAAAGAATGAGATTAATTGAGTTATTTTTCCATTTTTTATGAATTAATTAATAACCATGAATAAGATAAAAAATAAAATGAAAATCAAAATAAAATAACATGCGCGTGGTGTGAATAGCAAGTATTCTTAGTTCAATATCCAAACTGGGCCACAAGGGGGGTGGGAGTATCAACTATTGCATAAAGCCCAAAACCAGTATTTAAATGAAACGCTGCGTTTCATATAATTTCAGAAAACCTTCACAAATTGAGAACCATCCGTGGCCGTGGGATGAGGTCTCCAGTCCAAGTCAACCTAAGATCTAATGGCTCTGGGGTCATCTTCCCCAATTTGAATCTCTGAAACTCAGGCCACCTGCGCGCCAGAGTCACCACCGGTGACGTTCTCCGATCACCATTCCACAACCCTAACTCTCTATAGAATCCACCATTGGCCACAATTCCTTGATGAATCTTGTCCCAAATTTCCTCACGAATCCATTCATGCCCTTAATTCATTCTAAAACCTCAAGATTTGCAAGAACACCATCTCAACCGAAAATTGGAACAACCCTAATTGGTCACTAATCTTCAAATTTATGATCCAGAAATCTTCCTACACCATTCTACTATGCATCTACCCTAACAATTCCTCTTAATTCTACTTAATTGAAGCCATAGGACAAGAACTGCATACCTGGTAAAATTGAACAAACAGAGGGGTTGATTCTTCAACTCAACCTTCAAGAGCTTGCAGAATCCTTCACTAGCCTCTAATCAAACTTCTGTATGCAATGAAAAGAATTGAAATGCCCTGAATTCTTAAAACAGATTCTGAGTTGCAGATGAAAAATTCCAATGGATATCACACGATTCTCCACCAATCTTGCTCAACTCTCCATCTGGAAGCATCCACACATGCTAGAGCAAGCTTCTGAGATTGAAATCTTGGATTGAAATGGCTTCAAACCTTGTAACCGATTTTGATTTGCAATGAGAAATTTCAAAGTTCAATCTCACTCTCCTCTCTCAATTATCACCAACCTTCACTCTGAACCCCTTCTAAATCATATATAGAACATGTATGGATGATCTAGAAAGTTCTAGATCCCTCTAATGAGAAATTCAATATCTCATGTCATGGAAAGTTCAATCTCATGGTGTGCTCATAACAGCTCATGTTGGCAGCTTGTATTCACCCTCCTTCTCTTCCAATTTCTCTCCTAATGGTATTTTGGATGTGTTTGGATTGAAAGGAACCTTGGTTATGCCTTGCATATTGGTTTGGCAAATGTTACTTATGATGTAAGTAACTACTTTTCAAAGCAAGTCCTCAAATTAAACCTTAATTCAAAATTGTGGCAATACCAATGTTCTTAAAATGTGTTTTACAATCAAAATGACATATTACATGCCTTGGTTTGGACATGTAGATCAAAAATCCCAATTTCCATCTTTGGTTCATTTGAAAATCATCCTTATTTTAAGCCATTTTTGTGATTTTGAGCTAAAAGCAATTCCAACCTCTCATGACCTCTTGGTTAGCCTTAAAACATCATTTTGAACAAGTTTGATGTTGAACATTTTCCCGTTTGAAGCTTGCAAATAAGAGTTATGGCCTTATGATTGAAATGACCTATAATCTCCAAATGACCAAAATGCCCTTGACTTGTCAAAGCCATAACTTGAGTTCTACAAATCCTATCAAGGACTTCTAGTACTCTCTAGAAAGCTAAGAGGATAAGGAAAAACATTCATGTTTACCAAAAGTTCAAAGGAATCATCCTTCTAGGGAAAACGTTTCATGCAAGTTGGGTAACTTTCAAGCTCCAAATTCACATGCCTCAGATGACCTGTAACTTGTCAAAGTCATAACATGAGTTCTACAAATCCTATCAAGGACTTCTAGCACTCAAATTAAAGCTAAAATCATGCTCTACAACATTAATGTTAGGGGAAAGATGATATGACAATCACATCTTGAGCTAAACTGCCTTGAAGATAGGGGTCAAACTAGGGGATTTTACTCTGTCAAGCCTTAGAAACCCTAGCTTGAAACTTCTCAAACTCTTCAATCATGATGAGTTGAACTTGGAATCATCCTTATAGAATCTCAATGCATCAATCCATGATCACATGGCTCTTGGATTAGGTATCAACCTTCTCCAAATCATCAGTTGACTTAGGGTTGACCTAGTCAAACCCTAGCTGCACCACTCATGGCTGAGGCTTCTTATTCTTTCACAATGACCTGTCTAGGCATCAAAGTGATCTTAAAAACTTCTCATGATATCTCTCAAGACCTCAAGCCCAACTTCATGGCTTCAGAATCATCTGATGAATTTCCACAACTCTCAAGTTTGGAGACCCACATACTTGGTTTCAACCACTCTCTCTGAGGATCTTTTAACTTCTCTGACAAGGATATCAACCCCTGAACACTTGAATAACCTTCTTAGCTTAGCTTCATAGTCTTGTATAGCTATTGATTGGTAATCATATCTCTTGATCTCCTGCACACATGTCAATGAAATGCAAATGATAATGCTAATGTGAATGAAATGAAACACAAGCTAGGTAAAGAAATGTTGGGAAAATTTTGGGGTGCAACAGCTGCCCCTATTCAAACGGCTTGGACCTGACTGGGTGAAAAGAGAATGGCTCTCAAACAATCAAGGTAAAATACAGTTGAATACCCACAAACCCGGAAATTTGCCAACTGCCCAAGTACCCGGTACTCTGAGGGGATAAATCTTCGGAAACTGAAATATTAGCTGCACGACAACTAGCTGGGGGATTACTGATCTGGACCTCCGTCAGGATGATTCTCTGATTTATCTGATATCATTGCATCCTCAAATCATCGAAGGGTCACTGGTTACACGATAACGGGTGATTTGCCAACCGCACAGGTAAACGATACTCTGATTGTTAGGAACATCTTCAAAACTGAGCATGCCAGTTGCACGGCAACTCCGCTGGGGAGTTGGTCACACGGTAACCGGTGATACACGGTCGACCATGCTGTCAGGCATCAGAATTCCTCGGGACTCATTAGATCAACAATCAAGTTAATCAGGCCATCGGGCATTCAAGGAAGTTTTTGGGCGTCATCCGAACTTCGTCAGTAAGTCGGGAATAGAATTCTCGGTCAATCATGAACCAAATAGGGGTATCTAAGCCATTGCCATCACGCATTCCGCGTCGGCGGGGAGGACTGCTTTGACCTTGTAGTTAGACTTCATCAATAAGTCAGGGGTTTTGGCACTACTGCCAGACTTCAATCATCAAGTCTTCAAAGGGAAGTTTCAACTTCGCTGTTCAGAACCTGCTGGGGATGACACATCTCCGCTGGGGATTCTGGAGAACTATCAAGTAACTCTATTTCGAGTGATTTAGAAATTATTCTGGACAAATAAACTCTGCTGAGGGAATCAAGAATCATCTTGAACAATCAACTCCGTCGGGGACTTCAAGAATCATCCTGAACCAATAACTCTGCTGGAGATTTCAGGAATCATCCTGAGCAAACACCCTGCCGGGGACTCTAAGCATCAACTTGAGCAACCAACTGTGGCGACCTTATTGGGGAATTTAAGAATCATCTTAAGCAAACGCCCTCGCGGGAGACTTCAAGAATCATCTTGGGCAAACGACTTTGTTGGAGAATTCAAGAATCATCTTGGGCCAAACACTCTTCTGAGATTTCGGGAATCATCCATCCTGTCGGGGAACACCTGCAAAACAAGAACGGTAATGACCTAACTCATGTTTCATATGAACATGATCAACAATGGCGCAATGCTCCACGCGGTGGAAATGCTACGCGTTTTTAGGGTAAGTGCTATGCAATCATGCAAAATGCTGCGACCCCATCAGCAAAATAAATGCTGAAGGGAGAATCCTCCTGTCAAGGAGAAGGAACCACTCTGGTGGAGGAAGGAATCATCCTGCCGAGGAGAAGAAGTCACACTAATCTCAATTAGACTTCGCCTGGGGAAACGAACTTCAGTCGACTGCTGCAGGGGAATAAAGCTCTACGAGAACCTGAACCTGCTTCATTGGGTATTCAAACCACTAACTGCTGAGGAAAACGATGTCAATCGCAGAAATAAACTGCAAGGCCTTCGCGGCAAAACTTCCCTGGAGATAACGACTCTGATGGGGAACTACAGCAACGGTTATTCAACCCTCTACTGGGGAAAACCAATCACGGCTTGAACGGCTTCCAAGGACTCGGCCCTCTTGGGGGTTTGCAAACTCGGTTGGGGAAGAAGGAATCATCCTGCTTACTGGGGGAGAGTACGACTCAGTGGGGAATTTCAATTCCGCTGAAGACTTTAGTCTGAACTTTTGAAAGCCGCATACTTCAGTATATGACTCAGCTGGGGAAGCGACGATCCTTCAGGATACATCTGATTGGGGAGAGAATCTTCTCTGCTTGAGGACGCATGCGGCGTACTGTCTGGAATATGCCCTACCTGTAACAACACGAACAAACAGGCAAGATACCCTTCTCAAAGGGACCTATCAAGGTTATCATCTTGTGGCAATGTTCAAGTAATTCATTGTTTCAACAATCGGTGGCCTAGGCCAGTAAGTTTATGTATGCGCATTTTATCAAAAACATTGGCGTTCTTTTTCGCAAACAAAACAGATAGATGCTAAACAGACAAACATAATTGCTGAATAATATACATTTTATTGATAACGAACCCCTGAATGGGCAAAAATGTTTTACAACAGATGCAAGTTCCTGGAATGAGGAAGCCGCGCAAATATAAAAACATAAATATACATCAGTATATACACAAATGTCGGCAATGAGGCGTAGACGAACACCATGAGTTGATCCCTCTATGACCCACTCGACTTCGATACTTCTCCGACGCTTCAGCTTCAGAAGAGATTTACTCAGATAAACGGCCCCCAGGTCTTCCAAACCACTAAACAATGAAAGTCTACACACGGAACGCAGTCATTTGCTTTTTCAAATCCCTAATTTTTGCCTGAATCGCCCTTTCGGGTTTTCGATTCACCGGGATACCCTTTTTTGCCAAAGTCGCCCATCCAGGTTTTCGACCTTGCGGGTGTACATATTTTTAATTTTATATCCCTAATTTTTGCCCGAACCTTTTTCCTTTTTTATGGTTCGTCGGGATGCCCCATTTTTTCCTGGATATTCTTTTTCTTTCCAGCGGGTCATTCTTTAAGCAAAGTATTTTTTAACTGCGTCTGCGTTCACCGGGGATGCAAAATCTTCACCATCCATCATGGACAACAACAAGGCTCCTCCCGAGAAGACCTTGCTAACGACGTACGAACCTTCGTAATTGGGAGTCCACTTGCCCCGGTGATCGGAGTGTGGAGGAAGAATCTTCTTCAGGACGAGATCACCCGTCTAAAAGCTTCTAGGACGCACCTTCTTATCATAAGCTTTCTTCATTCGGCTTTGGTACAGAGGACCATGTGCAATCGATGCTAACCTCTTCTCGTCCATCAGGCTGAGTTGGTTTAGTCGGTTCTTAATCCATTCTGCCTCATCGAGTTTCACATCAACCAAAACTCGCACAGAAGGAATCTCAACTTCTAGCGGTAGGACAACTTCCATACCGTACACTAGTGAGAAATGAGTTGCCCCGATCTATGTACGTACCGTGGTACGATAACCGTGCAGCGGAAATGGTAACATCTGGTGCCAATCTTTATAGGTCACAACCATCTTTTGTACAATCTTCTTGATGTTCTTATTGGCCGCTTCAACGACGCCATTCATCTTCGGCCGGTAAGGAGATGAGTTGTGGTGTTCAATCTTGAAACTCTGGCACAACTCCTTCATCATCTTGTTATTCAAATTCGAACCATTATCAGTTATGATCCGTTCGGGAACTCCGTATCGATAGATGATGTACCTCTTTATGAATTTAGCCACCACTTGCTTGGTCACATTAGCATATGAGGCTGCCTCCACCCACTTGGTGAAGTAGTCGATAGCTACTAGAATGAAACGATGACCGTTAGATGCAGTGGGCTCGATCTTGCCTATCATGTCGATGCCCCACATGGAGAACGGCCACGGGGAGGACATGACATTTAACGGGCACGGCGGCACATGAATCTTATCAGCATAAATCTGGCATTTATGGCATTTCTTCGCGAATTTAAAGCAATCCGACTCCATCGTCAGCCAGTAATATCCTGCTCTCAGGATTTTTCTTGTCATAGCATGCCCGCCGGCGTGCGTACCAAATGTGCCTTCATGGACTTCTTCCATGAGCATACTCGCTTCTTTCTCATCTACACATCTGAGTAGCACGAGATCGTGTTTTCTTTTATACAAAACTCCATCAGGATTGAGATAAAAATTTCCAGACAGCCTCCTCAGAGTCTTCTTATCTTGGGTTGACGCTCCCGCAGGATATTCCTTAGTCATGAGGAAGGTCTGGATGTCATGGAACCATGGCTTGCCGTCGGAGGCTTCCTCGATCACAAAGACGAATGCAGGTCTATCAAGACGAGAAAGGCAATCCTTGGGGCTTCATTCCAAAAATTGACTTTATACATCGAAGCCAACGTGGCTAAGGCATCAGCCATCTGGTTTTCTGCTCTGGGCACATGATGGAGTTCCACTCGATCAAAGAACGGAAGCAGCCTTCTAGCGTAGTTCATGTACGACACCAAATTCGATTGACGAGTCTCCCACTCCCCTTTAATATGGTTAATCACAAGTGCCGAGTCACCATATACATCTAGGTTCTTGATTCTAAAATCAATTGCTTCTTCTAGACCCATGATGCATGCTTCATACTCCGCTTCGTTATTGGTGACCGGAAACGTCAGTCTCGCAGTGAACGGGATATGGAATCCATGGGGAGTCATGATGATCGCCCCAATGCCACTTCCATAAGAATTAACCGCCCCGTCAAATATCAATTTCCATTGGGATTTCCTGTCTGGCCCCTCGTCGGGCAACGGTTCATCACAATCTTTCGCTTTAAGAAACATGATATCCTCATCAGGGAATTCAAATTTCATCGGCTGGTAATCCTCGATCGGCTGTTCGGCAAGGTACTCAAACAATACGCTTCCCTTGATGGCCTTCTGGGAAACGTACTGAATGTCATATTCCGTCAACACCATTTGCCATCTCGCAATCCTTCCCGAAAGCGCTTGCTTCTCGAAGACGTACTTGATCGGAGCCATCTTCGAAATTAGCATGGTCGTGTGATTGAGCATATACTATCGTAAACGTTTGGCGGCCCAGGCTAGTGCACAACACGTCTTCTCCAGCATCGAGTAACGAGATTCATAATCTGTGAACTTTTTACTCAAGTAGTAAATGGCATGCTCCTTTCTGCCCGTCTCGTCGTGCTGACCGAGAACACACCCCATACTATTCTCAAGAACTGTCAAGTACATGATTAAGGGTCGTCCGGCCACTAGGGGTATCAAGATCGGAGGTTCCTGTAGATACTTCTTTATCTTATCAAATGCCTTCTGGCAATCCTCGTTCCAGATAATCGCCTGATCTTTCTTTAGCAGTTTGAACATCGGTTTACACGTGGCCGTGAGCTGAGAAATAAACCTTGCAATGTAGTTTATTCTGCCTAGGAAACCACGAACTTCTTTTTCTGTTTTTGGCGCTGGCATCTCTTGTATTACTTTTATCTTCGCAGGATCAACCTCAATGCCTCTTTCACTCACGATAAACCCCAGTAGCTTTCCAGACCGTACTCCGAAAGTACACTTGTTAGGATTCAGCCTCAACCTGAACTTCCTAAGCCTCTCAAAGAGCTTCAGCAAATTGACCAGATGTCCTTCCTCCATTTGGGATTTTGCAATCATGTCATCAACATAGACTTCAATCTCATGATGAATCATATCATGAAACAAAGTAACCATTGCTCGTTGGTAAGTGGCCCCTGCGTTCTTCAGACCGAAAGGCATTACCTTGTAGCAAAATGTTCCCTAAGGGGTGATAAACGTAGTTTTCTCCATGTCCTCCGGCGCCATCTTGATCTGATTGTAGCCGGAGAATCCATCCATGAACGAAAATACGGAGAACTGAGTTGTATTGTCGACCAACACATCAATATGGGGGAGCGGGAAATCATCTTTAGGGCTCGCCCTATTCAAATCCCGATAATCAACGCACCTTCGCACCTTACCGTCCTTCTTCGGTACAGGCACTATGTTGGCGACCCACGGAGGGTAAGTAGTGACCGCTAAGAAGCCAACATCAAGCTGCTTTTGCACTTCTTCTTTGATCTTAACGGCCATATCTGGTCGCGTCCTTCTAAGCTTCTGCTTAACGGGAGGACAACCTTCTCGCAGCGGTAAGTGGTGGACCACGATGTCAGTATCAAGTCCGGGCATATCTTCGTATGACCAAGCAAAGATGTCACTATACTCTCTCAGCATCTCGACCAATCTCTGCTTGACATCACTCTGCAATGCGGCCCCTATCCTGACATTCCTGACAAGTTCTTCAGAACCCAGATTCACGATCTCAACCTCTTTCTCGTGAGGCAGAATAACTTTCTCTTCTTATTTCAACAAGCGGGCCAACTCTTCGGGAAGGTCTTCGTCTTCATCAATCTCTTCTTCGACTTGATAGATCGTGCAATCGAAGTCGAAGTGAGTCGTAGAAGGTCCAGAGTCGATGTCATCTGTTATGTGGATCCTGCAATAACAAGGGTTAAGCTTAAAATAAGGATATGCAGGTTAGCACAAACCCCATTTCCATTTTATTGTTTTTCAAAACAAATATAAAACAGGAATAACAGAGATCACAATATTTGAATACGAATAAAAACGCCTTTTGATTTATTGGTAAAATGCATGTACATAATCAAACAAGGCCCTGACAATAAAACCACTATGCCCCGGGTAGGACATAGGGTTGTACAACGATTAGAAAAAGTAAATCATTACTCTTTTCCTGTCACTTGGATGATGCCCCTGATGGACCAGTTGTTGAGGCTCTCACCTGGTTTGCTTGGCTGGATCCAGGAATCCAGGTCGTAATCACTGTCTTCGCCGTCTTCAGACACCGCGTTGACACTTTCAAATATTACCCCGCCACTGGTAAACTGGATCGGCCCTTTACCTCGCGACGCACTGCTAGAAGAGGAGGCTTCAGCCGCAGGAGAGTATCCTAACCCAAATTTGTCTTGCTTGTTAGGTATCTCTAGAATTCGCCCCCAGCCTGGGGTAGATCCGGCTTGAACAACGGCTCGGGCTTCCTTGAAGGAAGAGAGAGTCATCTCTTGTTTCTCAGTCATTACTGGAGCTATGTTCTTGACTTTAACAGCTTCGAACGCATGACATAGGGTTTCGTGGATTTCCCCATCCATCTCAACATACTTGAAGGATGACAAATGGCTCACCATTATATCTTCCTCGCCACATACAGTCACGATGCTACCTCCGACAGCATACTTGAGCTTCTGGTGCAACGTGGAGGTCACGGCACCCGCATAATGGATCCATGGCCGGCCCAAGAGACAGCCGTAGGCAGGCATGATGTCCATAATGAAAAAGACCGCGTCGAATGTTTCCGACCCAACTTGGATTGGCAACGTCACCTCCCCGAAAACATGACGTTTGGTTCCATCGAACGCTTTCACGACCAGATCACTGGGCGTGCAAATCAATCCTCGAGTATCTAACTTCATCAATGCTTTCTTCGGAAGAACATTGAGTGATGACCCTGTGTCTACCAACACGTGAGACATAATCGTTCCCCTACACTCTATCGAGATGTGCAGGACGCTATTGTGGTTTCTTCCCTTCGGCGTCAGCTCCAGGTCAGTGAACCCTAACCCATTTCCCGCATTCACGTGGGCTACAACCCCCTCTAACTGGTTTACCGATATTTCTTGCGGTACATACGTGGCATTCAACACCTTCAGCAGTGCGTTGCGATGTGCCTCAGAACACAGCAACAAATTCAGGATGAAATTTTTTGAGGGTGTTTGATGGAGATGATCCACGATCTTGTAGTCACTCTTCTTAATCAACCTCATAAACTCCTCGGCGTCTTTAACAAGTAAGTCTTTCTCTACCCCACGAGGGATCTCTTCAACGACTTTACTCTTTCCTTTATCAGTTACATCAACTTTGTCCGCTTTGTCCGCCACAATCTCAGGTGGAGCAAACACTCTTCCGCTGCAAGTGATTCCACCAATGCCCCCTAGGTTATCCACAGACGACCCAGATGGTTCCAGTTCCAACTTCTGTCCGTTGCAGTAGACGTCTGCCCCATAGTGCCACGGGACAGCGTTAGTGCTTTCAAAAGGTATCGGCCCAGCTTTGGTGATGGTAATCGTGGGTGGTCTAGGTGCAGAAATAGTTATCGTTCGTCGAGGGATGGTGATGGTGGCAACCTCATCATCTTGCTTCAGCATTACCTCTCCCGATACGCTTTCGGCCCTTCGGCTAAATTGTAAGATCCCTTCGGTCATCAGACTCTGAATCCCTTCTATCAACTGTTCGCATCCATCAGGACTAGTCGCACAGCCCATACACAGTTGTTGCGGTGGAAATAGGATCACAAACTATTAATTAGTTTGAATCGCAATTCAATTCACAACCGCTCTTTGATTTATCCGAAGGAAAAGGTCAAAAAGGGAAAACCTATTTTGCATCGTAAACACAATGCGGGGAAAGATCTAGGGTTCGGGGGTTGGTTAAATTTAGGGAAGGTATTAGCACCCTAAACTTCTGTAGTACTCTACAGGAACCTTTTGTTCAATGTTTACTATTTGCTTTATTTATTTACTTAAGGTATATGTACAAAGGGATTAAAAGTGAGAAAGGAGACCTAAGGGGTTAATTCTAAGTTTACTCGGCAAGACATCGCATCTTGTGCCTACGTATCCTTACGGGAGTGGAATCAGAGTAATCGTAGTTCCCCTCAAAAGGGAGGTTAGAGACTTCTTGACTGTGGCCAAGGTCTCAAGGGGAATAAACGCATCTTAAGGACACGCTTACGTGGAGTGTAGAAACTCCAAATCTCTACGTTGAATTGTTAAGTTGTAATTAGTGTTAGGTTAGGTTAGGTTAGGGATTCCACGGCGGGAAACCCTAAAACGAGCGCGGCGGCTCCTTGACCTAATGCTAGGGGTAAAATTGTAATTTTGCCTGCGGCGAGGCATGTATGAAAATTAGGGTTTGTAGGTGTAAGGGTTTGAAGTTGAGGTTGAGGACTATTGACACGGCGGTCAAATGCTAGACCTAATTCCTTCGGAGGTGTAGTGTGACTGGAATATTGAGGTGAGGTGATTGAATCATGCAAGCAGAGAATAAGACAGAAGTTAAAGCCATGCAAACAGAAATTTAAAGGCAGAAACTTAAAGCGCGATTATTGGTTCGCGGGGTTACATATGAGAAGCAGTTACAATATAGTAATGAAATAAAATGTGATAAGTAACGGTAAAGGTAATGAGCTGCAAAATGAACCAATGGCATTAGTAGGCAGAGTTAGGCGGTGATCAAATGAGTTAAGAAAAAGATGCAAATTTGAGATTTTATTATTGTTTTATTTGAAAAATATTAATAATTAAATGTTAGCTTGCAAAAGAAATTTAATTAAAAAAGTTTTATTTTTGTATTTTTTAAAAAAAGGTTTTTCTTATTTTATTTAAAAAAGTTTTTTCATTTTTAAAAGTTTTAATTTTATAAAAAGTTTTAATTTTTATTTTTTTAAGAAAAAGAGGTTTTTTTATTTTACTATAAAAAGGTTTTTAAGATTTTTATTATATTTTCACAAAAAAAGGTTTTTTAAAACAGTTTTCTTAAATTATAAAAACAATTTAAAAACAATTAAAACAATAATCAAAAAACAAAATAAAAAAATAAAACATAAAGGGGTTGGGCCGGTCATCACACCCGGACCCAACCCGGTGGAAACGAAAATGACAAAAGGATTCTTTTTAGGGTTTCATAACCCTAACACCATTTGCGGCGCCGTTCTTCTTCCTCTCGTCTTTCTTCTTCTATTCTCCGTTCTCTCTCGCGATCCTCTTCCGATTTTCTTCATTCCTGAAATAAAACATGAATATGGTGAGGAAAATGTCTCACAGCTCACATTTATGACGAAACAGCCGATGATGAGGTGATCTGAGGCTTGGCGTTGATTGCCCGCCAACGGCGAAGGCGATCTTCTCGTCGGTGCTTCGCGGATGATATTGATTGTTCAGATGATATTGATTGTTCAGATGATATTGATTGTTCAGATGATATTGATGCGAGGTGATGTTTTGAACGATGATGACGATCGTTCTTCGTCTGAGTTCGCGCCGTTTAGGGTTTTCGCATGTGGATTCTTCGCCGTTTCTGGTACTCTCCGTCTAGGGTTTCAACTCCTCTCACGACTACCCCCTTTCATCAGGTTGTACCTTCCTTTTTATAACTAACTTCTGGGCCTTGGACTTGCGTTTTTTCTGAGATATGCACTTGATCTGATTTGATTTTGTGTTGATATTATTTGATTTTAATTTCCTTTGGTTTTTCCAGATTGAGTTCCAATAGGGGCTTTTTCTGATACGATTTGGATCTCGCTCGAAACTTAGAACCTGATTGGGATTTCCAACTACCGTGATTTTTCTGATTGATTTGTTTGATTGATTCAGATGGAGATGTTTCCTGATACGGTTGGGATCTGACTCAAAACTTTCCATTTCCAGATTCGATTTTTGTTTGATCATTTGGATTGCCTCTGAATTTATTTGATCTGATTGGTATCTGGATTAATTCGTTTGTTCTGCTTGAATTCAATCTGGACTGTGCTGATGCGTTTTCGATTTGTTTTTGATTTTCTGGTGCAGTTAGCTTTTCCTCTTCTTCTTTCAGAGAATGGATGCTGATGCTTCGACTTAAGTTAGAGCGGCCGAGTGAAGGTTATTGGCGATGATGACCTTAGGGTCTGAGTCAGTTGATTTGGATGCCTTAGTGGTAACGACCTTCGGCGTGAACAACAATTACCGTATGTCCCGTAGTTCGATGTTTGGTAGGGAATTAGTAGCGGCTCCGGCCGTGGCTCTCCCAGCCACTCGAACGCTTATGCCCGATGATGATTAGCTGAGGGCTGATGTAACTTCGAATTTCTTCGTTGTTTCCATTGTTTTTATGCAGTTTGAACCGATTGGCTGGCCTGGTATCTCATGCGTGATTGTGGCGTGAATCCCTGCTTTTGTATTGTGATTAAACTTGTGGATTCATTTCGACGTTCAGTTTAGTGTGGTCATTCCTGTCCCGCTGCTGATGATTCTTGGCCTCTTTGACATAGCTTGCAAATGTCTGTTTTTCTATGATGTTTGTGACCCGCCTTGATGGCTTAGTTTAGATTTCCAGCAATTGGATCTTTCTGTGACATTTTAGCAGTAGTCCTGTTCTTATGTTTTTCGTGATGCTTGATATTGAAACCTCTTGATATTGCTTTGCAGATATTGATGTTGCTGGTGTACTTCCCTGATGATCGATAGTTTGTGTTGAGACATCAGTTGCTTGATGCAGCTTAGCTCTGATTTGGTTTGATTGGCTTTTCTTGGATATTTGCAGATGCAGATTTGTTTCTTTGGATACTGCTGAATACTTTTCTGTCATGACAGATTTGTAGGACCTTTTCTTATGTCTTCTTGCGCATAAATCTGCCTCCTGATGCATTGTTTTGATGCAGTTCAGTCTGCATCTGGCGTTCTGTTTGCAATTTTGGCTTGCATTTCAATCCTCTGTTTAGTTTTCATGACCTCACCTACTGGTTCAGGATTAATACTGCTCATGAATTGTTTATGTTTTGGGTTCTGATGATGCTTGTGGCTTTTCAGGTGTTGGGAAATTTGAAACCAAGGGGGCTCAGACCTGCCGGCATCCGGGTCTGAGTCAGAATTTGCCTATGTTGCCTTATTCTCGTATCAGTTCGGAAATCCCATTGCGGCAAAACGAATCAATCCCGCTTCTTTTATTACTTCTATCTCTCGGATGTCCCGTAACGATAAGAACATGTATTACCTGATCTGACACCAACGGTGCGGGTTGGTAACGGGGTAGGTCGCAGCTTCGGTTGTGCCACTCCCGGCACTCGATGATGACATTGTTCTGAGAGTGTCAAAAAACTTCTAACATTTTTTCTACACTGTTTGTTTTCTTTTTGATGTGCAGGTTAGCCGAAGATTTTGCGGAGAACCTTAAAGACAGCGTGAAGACACCTAGAAGTTCTAGGACTTAGGATTTAGAACTTTAATGCCATTCCTTGTAACTTGTAAAAAAAAAATATTATGAATAAATTCAATAACGTTTTTTATCCAAATCATTTCTTCTTTGTAATTCACTTTGCGAACATGTAATAATGATAATAAAATATTATGAATAAAATTCACATATTCTATTAAAATCATTTCCCAATTGCTTCTCCATGCTTTACTTTGCAAACACCTCAACATCCGATTAAACCTCGCTAGCCAAATATCCTGGAATTAATTTGATCCCACCCTTGCATGAATAAGTTCCATTAATCAGTCGAAGTTTTCACCGTTTTCCTTCTGGAAGAAAGAAGAATGATTTCTTGCTAAACCCTGCTCCTCAGATCAGATTTTCCAAACCAAACTGATATCAACCCACGTAAATAAACGCCTCAGGAATAAAACCTCATTAGACCCAAAATTATGAGTTATGTTTCAAAATGACCAAAACGCCCCTGGGGTATTTTCTGCAAAACAAAACGCACTTTATGACTGGTTAGTGGTTAGCGAATGCACATATGAGACGATATGCGAAATGACCGACTAAATATGAGGGTAAAATTTGGGGTATTACAGTTGCCCCTATTTAAATAGCTACACCGGACGATTTGAGTGACAGAGACTCGAGGAATCGTGGTGGAGAGATTTAAATATAGATAACCGAAAATTTTGCCCTTATATGCGACGATATGCAATGCTAATGGACAAAACGGGAACAGCTTAATGCAGATGATGCCATGAATATGATATGATGCGTATGAATGTGAAAATGCTGACGAACATGACGACACCGGGACAGACGCCACGAGAAGAACTCACTGGGGAAAATGACGCGCTGAGACACAGTACAACACTGGGGAAATCTAAAAATGATAGTCAACTGGTGCGAATGACCAATTGTCACTTTTAGAAAAGGAACGAGATCCTCAAATGGAGATGGTACCTATGAGACGGCCTCCACTGGGGAATCTAAAAATAAAACTGGATCACGTACGATTGTAAGATCGATTACAGAATGCCGGAGCATTGAGCAAAGAATAACATCCAAGCTTCTGTAAACTATCTCTCGTGACAGGATCAAACGAACTTTTCGGAAATCCGTATCAAATATACAGGGTAAAGACCGACTGTATGCCAAAATAAATGGACTTTAATGGGAAATGCCCTGATAAGCTTCTCGAGGGAGAACTGTCACTTATCGTTGGAAGGGACTTATGTGCAAAAATGGATAAACACTCAAATAAAGAGGTTGCTGCTTATCTGATAAATAAATCTTCTCGCATTTAAGGTCGGCGCCTGGAATACGATTCTGATTCTTCTCTTACTGAAGGATAAATAAACTGCTTCAAGATCGTGCTCTCTTGAACATGAAAAGGGTAAACTGAACTTCCTCATACGTCAGAATCGTGCTCTCCTGAATATGAAACTAGATGACTGAATATACTCATACTTCAGAATCGTGCTCTCCTGAATATGAAACTGGATGACTGAATATACTCATACTTCAGAATCGTGCTCTCCTGAATATGAAACTGGATGACTGAATATACTCATACTTCAGAATCGTGCTCTCCTGAATATGAAACTGGATGACTGAATATACTCATACTTCAGAATCGTGCTCTTCTGAATATGAAACTGGATGACTGAATATACTCATACTTCAGAATCGTGCTCTCCTGAATATGATTTGGTTGTAAATGAATTTTTTCATACTTCAGAATCGTGCTCTCCTGAATATGAAAATGGATAATCGAACTTCCTCATAACTCAGAATCGTGCTCTCCTGAATATGATTCGGCTCTTGAAATTTCCTCATTTTTCAGAATCGTGCACTCCTGAAAAACGGCCAACTGAACTTCCTCATAACTCAGAATCGTGCTCTCCTGAATATGATCCCGCTCCTTCTTTTACTAAAGGATAAATGAACTTCTTCATAACTTCAGAATCGTGCTCTCCTGAATATGATTCCGCTCAAACCTCCCCGTATCTCAAGATCGTGCTCTCCTGAATACGATTTGGTTCATACCTCAAGACGGCAGGTAAATGGAAGCCCAACTGCTCCATGGAGATGGCCATTTGCTGCGAGTCATAACGAGGATAGGATCGACTTCTTAGGTGAGAAATGTCGTATGTTGATGCTGTAAGATGTAAAGTGTAAAGGGTTGTAACATGTAGGATTGTAAAGTGTTGTACCGATATATTTTCCAGGCGTGAACTGGCGTGTATCTGTAAAGGGTTGTAGTTGATTTTCTTGAAAGATAGTGCAAAATAAATGCACGTCCGGGTACAGTGATAAACTTCTCGAGCGAGATAGTCGCGTATCTGTCATGGTATGGTGAAAATCTTTAGATGGTGCAAAATAAATGCACGTCCGGTTGGGCTTGACTACCGACATGACTGAGATTCAATCTAGGATCGAACTAGAAAGAAGACTGGTAATCAAGACTCCATCGAGGGAATGAACTCGAAGGGTAAATATCTTATCCTGGTGAGGAAAGATAGCTGAAGTAACCGTCATCCACGAGGACCGAGCTCTGTGGGGAAACTGGAAACAAGTAAGTATTTTATGCTTAGGGCTGACAATCTATTTGAAGAGACCGGACGAACCCAGTTACTCGGCGGTGACGACCAGTGATAGAGACACAATGAACCTGTGAATGCTAATGCATATGTTAATGCGTATGTTAATATGAATGTATGTTGATGTCTATGTACGTAAATATGCAGGATGTTATGAAATGAGTATGTAATGAGCATGTAATGAATATGTAATGAATATGTAATGAAATAGGCATGAGATGCTTATGCCCTTGCGTATGCTGACGAAACAGACTAGAGACGGGACGAGAGATGAAATAAACATCTCGACGGAAATACCCTGCGTTCTCTGCAACCAATACGTCAATCACGGGAGAGAATGGTAGGATCAACTCTGGTTTCTGAATTCTCTGGGGAGGAAGTAAATTGCTTAGGTGCACAGTATTATGTCTTCACATGGGGAGAAGAACACCTGAGGGATACTTTCGAGTTACCCAAGAAAAAGTTGTCAGCTTATAGTCTCTCTGGGGACTGTGTTAGAGCAATGGTTTGAAAGTGTTTCTGCAATAATGATATTTCCGGGGAATGAAGAGATCCTTTCGGAATTTCCACTAGTCAAAGTAATTTATTACATTTCAAATTTGTTTTGTTTTTGAAAAACAGTTTTGAAAAATCTACAATGCACCTTTCATTTTCAAATTTTAAGAATAAACGCATTTTGCATAACAAATAGAAAACAAAGAGCAATGCACCAAGGAATGTAAGTAACGAGATGGTTTCTTTTATTTAAAGGGCGGTAGCTCGCTGAAGGCATAGCTCCACAGATGATTATGTTTTGAAATTGGCAACATGGGAAAAAGTTACATCGAATCCAATGACACCTACTGACACTAATAACTAAGACTAATCCAGAATCCTGCTTTGGGCAAGGATGGAAGAACTGAAACATGGTTCTTATGCGGAAAGTGTGTTCGAGATAATCAGTGTCTTCTGATGCAATGAAATGCCTTTGTCCCTAACTTTTGCCTGGACCGCCCTCTCGGATTTTCAATCCACCGGGACGCTCTTTTTTGCCTAAGCCGCCCTTTCGGGTTTTCAACTTAGCGAGCTTTTTATTATTATTTCTTTTTTTTTCAACCCTTACTTTTGCCTAAGTCGCCTTTTGCAGGTTTTCGACTTAGCGGGTTTTTAGGCATAATACTTTCGGACTGCATCAGAATTCACGGGATGTGCTAGTTCTTCACCGTCCATTGTCGTAAGTATCAGAGACCCTCCGGAGAAGACAGTCTTTACAACGAATGGGCCTTCATAATTGGGCATCCACTTCCCACGCATATCTTTATGCACTGGTAAGATCTTTTTGAGTACGAGCTCTCCTTGACGGAACTCGCGGATACGAATCTTCTTATCAAACGCTCTTTTCATCCGTTTCTGATATAATTGCCCATGGCACATGGCTGTCAAACGCTTCTCGTCAATGAGATTCAACTGATCCAGTCTGTCTTGAACCCACTCAGCTTCCTCAAGCTCAGCCTCCATTAACACTCTTAACGAAGGTATCTCTACTTCGATGGGGAGCACGACGTCCATTCCATATACCAGTGAGAAAGGTGTTGCCCCTGTCGAAGTTCTCACTGAGGTTCTGTATCCATGCAAAGCAAACGGTAACATCTCATGCCAATCTTTGTAAGTCACAACCATCTTTTGCAGGATCTTCTTAATATTCTTATTCGCAGCTTCAACGGCTCCATTCATCTTAGGACGGTACGGAGAAGAATTGTGGTGAGTGATCTTGAAACTATCGCACAGCTCTTTCATAGTCTTGTTATTCAGATTGGTGCCATTGTCAGTTATTATCCGGCTTGGGACTCCATAACGGCAGATGATCTCTTTCCTGATGAATCGGGCAACCACTTGCTTGGTCACGTTGGTGTAGGAGGCAGCCTCTACCCACTTGGTGAAATAATCAATGGCAACAAGGATAAAACGATGACCATTAGAAGCTTTCGGCTCGATTGCCCCAATCATGTCAATGCCCCACATAGAGAACGGCCATGGTGAAGATAAAACTTTCAACGGTGACGGAGGTACATGCATTTTATCAGCATAAATTTGGCACTTATGGCATTTTCTAGCGTATTGGATGCAGTCGGCTTCCATGGTTAACCAATAATACCCAGCCCTTAACATCTTCTTGGACATAGCATAGCCATTGGCATGAGTTCCGAAGGTCCCCTCATGAATTTCCTGTAGTAACATGTCCGCTTCCCGTTTATCAACACATCTGAGCAGAACCATGTCGTGATTTCTCTTGTATAACACACCATTACTGATAAAGAATTTGGACGCCAGTCTTCTCAATGTCTTTTTGTCCAGACCAGTAGCACCATCGGGATACTCCTGCTTGACGAGATAGTTCTTGATATCATGAAACCAAGGCTTTTCATCCACCTCAACTTCTTCGACCATCTGACAATAAGCGGGCTCAACCTTGCGCTCAATATGGATAAGAGGTGCTTCATTAACGAATTTAACTTTCCACATGGATGCTAACATGGCTAAAGCATCAGCTACGTGATTCTCGGATCTAGGAACATGCTCGAACTCTATCTCGTCGAAATACTTGATCAGCTCAATAATGTAGTCCTTATAAGGGATCAGCTTCTCATTCTTCGTTTCCCATTTGCCTTGTACCTGGTAAATAACCAAGGCTGAGTCACCACTTACTTTAAGAAGTTTGATTCGGAGGTGAATCGCCGCTTCGAGGCCAAGAATACATGCTTCGTATTCTGCGACGTTGTTAGTGCACTCAAAGTCCAACCTCGCTGTAAATGGAGTGAATCCGCCCTTTGGGTTCATCAAAACGGCGCCTATACCATGCCCATTGAAATTCGAGGAGCCATCAAACATCATCTTCCACCAGAGACCTGGTTCTGGACCTTCGCTCGGATCTGGCTCTTCACAATCTCTTTTAATCAACAAAATATCCTCATCAGGAAAATCGAGCTTAAGAGGTTCATAATCTTCAACTGGCTGGTCTGCGAGATAATCAGATAAGATACTACCCTTAATCTCCTTCTGGGGTACATACTGGATGTCATATTCGGATAATAACATGTGCCAACGGGCTAGCCTCCCGGTTTGAGCAGGTTTTTCAAAAATATACTTGATCGGATCCATTTTAGAAATCAATAACGTGGTATGACAGACCATATATTGCCGAAGGCGCTTAGCGGCCCATGCCAATGCACAACAAGTTTTCTCCAATGGTGAGTATCTGTTTTCGCAATCGGTAAACTTCTTGCTCAGGTAATAAATCGCATGTTCCTTTTTCCCAGTCTCATTATGTTGCCCAAGCACACAACCCATAGACTTCTCGAGAACAGTAAGGTACATAAACAACGGTCTTCCAGGTACGGGAGGGATCAGAATAGGGGGATCTTGCGAATAACCCTTAATCTTCTCGAACGCTTTCTGACAATCAGGGTTCCACTCAACTGTCTGCCCCTTGCAAAGCAACTTGAATATCGGCTCACAAGTAGCGGTAATATTAAAGATAAACCTGGAAATGTAATTCAGACGTCCCAGAAAACCCCTAACTTGCGTCTCGGTTCGCGGAGCTGGCATATCCTGAATGGCTCGGACTTTGTCAGGATCCACCTCAATCCCTCGCTGGCTAACAATGAAACCAAGCAATTTTCCAGATCTGACACCGAAGGTACATTTAGCAGGGTTCAATTTCAACTGATATTTCCTGAGTCGTTCAAACAATTTCACCAAATGGTCTAGATGCTCCTCTTCACTCTGAGATTTGGCTATCATATCGTCCACATACACTTCAATCTCTTTGTGCATCATATCATGAAAAAGAGTGGTCATAGCGCGTTGGTAAGTTGCCCCTGCGTTCTTTAAACCGAAGGGCATGACTTTGTAGCAGAAGGTTCCCCAAGGAGTAATGAAAGTAGTCTTCTCTCGATCATCTGGATCCATCTTGATCTGATTATAACCAGAGAAACCATCCATAAACGAGAACAACGCAAAACTGGCTGTATTGTCTACCAGTGTGTCAATATGTGGCAGTGGGAAGTCGTCTTTCGGACTTGCTTTGTTCAGATCCCTGTAGTCTACACACATCCTAACTTTACCGTCCTTCTTAGGCACTGGCACGATGTTGGCAACCCAATCTGGATATTTTGCGACTGCCAAGAAACCTGCATCCAACTGCTTTTTAACCTCATCTCGAATCTTCAAAGCCATGTCGGGTCTCGTTCTTCGAAGTTTCTGCTTGATAGGCGGACAATCTGGCTTAAGCGGCAACTTGTGGACAACAATATCTGTGTTCAGGCCCGGCATATCTTGATACGACCACGCAAACACATCAATATACTCTTTTAACAACTCAATCAACCTTGGCCTAATCTCCGTCCCAAGCATTGCACCAATCTTGACCTCTTTCTTGCTCTCATCTGTACCGAGATTAATTAGGTCCACCTGCTCTTTATGCGGTTGAAGCTCTGTGTACTCGTACTCAATCAATCTTGTCAGTTCCGCGGGTACTTCGAAATCTTCTTCACCCTCGTCCTCAGCTTGATTGATGGGTGCATCCCAGTCAGGAGTGTCAGCAAAGTCATTGGATCCAACAAGGTTTACGATATCTCTGCATGATGGAAGGCTTACTTAATTAAAATGCTCGAAGATATGTAAGAATGAAATGCTGTTTTTTATTATTTTTTTTGGAAAAAAAAAAGGTTGCCAATTTCATTTTTAAAGGTGAAAACGAAAAACGCAAATGAAACAAGATGGAATTGAACAAAATGCTTTTATTAATATCTTTTTAGGAATGAAAGGTGGCCCAATAAAAGCGACCCTATAGCCTTGGGCAGAGCTACGGATTTTTATTTGAAAATGTAAATGAAACTTAAAAAAACAATTACTTTGACAAGGGAAAAATAACAGGGATCTCTACGGCCTCCCAGTTGTTCAAAACTGCATCACCCTTAAACACCAGGTTGCTCAGCTCTTCATTTTCCTCACAGTCGCTGATGGCATTGACTTGGAAACCTCTGCTGACAAATACCTCTTGGATAACCTTAAGACGCCCTTCGACAGTTATGGCAGCTCCATTCTGAGTCGGTTTGTAACCCAACCCAGAGCGATCAGTCTTGGTCTTGACATCAATTACCTCTCCCCAACCTTCGGGAATGCCCCTGTCAATTGTTGCTTTGGTACTCTTCAGAGATGCAAAAGATGGATTACCCTGACCCACTGTCTCTTCGACTTCTAGCAGAACGGCATTGGCGATCTCAAGTGCTTGAAAGGAGATTTCTAAAGCATTCTCATCGGCCTCGATGTAACGGAAAGAAGACAGGTTACTGACCATCAGATCCTCCTCACCGTGTATAATAACCAACTTTCCATCGATCACGAATTTCATCTTTTGATGTAACGTTGAGGTCACTGCCCCAGCGGCATGAATCCACGGCCTTCCAAGTAAACAACTGTAATTGGGATTAATGTCCATGACCTGAAACGTGATATTAAAAACTTGTGGACCAATCAGGATAGGAAGCTCAACCTCCCCCATTACCGATCGACGAGAGCCATCGAAAGCCTTGACAACCAAAGGAGTAGGTTTCAACACAGTCTCTTTACAAGCCAACTTATCAAGAACCCTCTTGGGTAGAACATTCAGAGAAGACCCGGTGTCCACTAGCACTCTCGCTAAATTGTCCACCTGAGATTTTACCGATATATGTAAAGCACGATTATGGTTCGGACCCTCCTTCGGTAACTCTTCATTGCTGAAACTGAGGGTGTTAGAGGCGGTTAAATTGGCAATCACACTATCAAACCGACTGGTGCTAATATCTTGATCCACATGTGCTTGAGTCAAAACCTTCTGCAAGGCCATCCTATGAGCGGGTGAACTCATCAACAGAGATAAAATCGAAATCTTGGAGGGGGTCTGATGAAGTTGATCGATAACTTTATAGTCACTTTTCTTGATGATCCTCAAAAGTTCGGCATCTTCATCATTTGTGACGGCTCCCTTACCTTTGTCTTTGGCAGGTACTGGAGTACTAGTTGTTTCCTTAGGCGGGACCTCGTTGTAATGGGGAGTATACACACGGCCACTGCGAGTCATCCTGCTTACCTCTGCGATATTGGTCACCGCACCCTTAGCCTCTTCATTTGGAATAACCTTCCCAGACTCCTTGTCAATCATCGTCACGTCATATTTCCAAGGCACAGTTCTAGGATCACTGAAAGGAAACGGACTTGGTCTTCGAATAACTATAGGCTTAGGCTGATTCACTTCAGGGATATACGACTTCGGTATATCGAACACGAGATTGGCGGAGCCTGCCCCTGATAGATTAAACACTGGTACCTTACCCTTTGATTCGGGCTGATGGAAGACAGGCTCAACCACAGCGACCTCATCTTTCTTGTATTCGCTTGTCACTTGTAAAACACCCTCATTAATTAACCTCTGAACATCATTCTGAACCAACACGCAACCCTTAATACTGCCTTCACAACTTACGCACGCAACATGGGAGGTATCTACCAAGCCAACTTCAAACAGTTTTGAATGGAACATCTTGAGAGGAGTCTTAATCTGTTCAACGTCAAGGGCGTAACCTTCCCCCGAATCAGCACTGATGGCATTGACACTCTCATGGTTAGGAAAAGGGTTCTTCTTAACATTCGGTTGAGGATCTTCAAATGACAGAATCTTCTTTTCCAATAAATCTCTGACAATATTTTTGAGAGCATAACAATTCTCCAGGTCGTGACCAGGCGCACCCTCATGAAATAAACAATGAGCGGCGGCGTTGTAATTGGCGGGTAGAGGATTAGGAGGCGGACCCAAAGCCCGAGTAGTGATGAGACCCTGCTTGACCAAAGAGGGATACAACTCGGTAAAAGTCATCGGAATTGGCGGACAAGGTTTATACGTTCTTCTGTTCGGCACATTCTGGCGAGGAGCCGGACTCTTTGGCTGTTGAGGAGCAGGAGCGTTGGGCGCCTGTAGATAGTTGACAGGAGGCGGATAAGCAGGAGGTTGTTGCATAGGTTGATACATGGGAACCTGTTGGTTGAAAGAAGGTGTAATAGCTGCCACATAGGGTTGTTGAGCATATTGGACCGGGTACCCTTGAGGTTGAGCATAACCTTGCGGATGTCGATAAAAGCGTTCTCTGGGTCTACCAGAGGATATAGCATTAGTCTCACCCTCCTTCTTTTTCTGGGAGCTATACGGAGGTTTCTTCGGCTGATCCTTAGAAGCACCATGATTATTTGTCATTTTACCACTTTTCATACCCAATTCAATCTTGACACCCACAGCAACGATGTCGGAGAAATTTGAAGTCACACTACCCACCATTCTCTCGTAAAATTCTGGACGGACCGTGTCGACGAACCAATCAGCTAACTCTTTCTCGGTCAAAGGAGGTTCTACCTGCGAAGCAGTCTCTCTCCACCTTTGGGCATACTCTTTGAATGACTCAGAATTTTTTTGTGACATACTCAGCAACTGTCTTCTGTCAGGAGCCAGATCCATATTGTACTTGTAGTGTTTGATGAAAGCGTCAGATAAATCTTGAAAGCTCTTAATGCGAGACTGGTCTAAAGTTAAATACCACTTGGATGAAGCACCCTTCAAACTATCTTGGAAGCAATGAATCATCAGTTTGTCATTCTCAACATGGGCAGCCATTTTGCGATAATACATAATCAGATGACTCTTAGGACAGGTGGCACCTTCATAACGATCGAAGTTCGGAGTTTTGAACTTCGGGGGAATAACCAAACCTGAGACCAAACAGACATCCCTTGCAGCAGTCCCAAAAATTTGATCACCCTCTACCTTTTTCAATCTCTGGACGATGGTGTTTACTTCCTCACGAAGCTTATCATGTTTCTCATAACCCTCAACATTCTCATCAAGATTATCAAAAACTGTCTCATTGAAATACGGTTGCGCACGAGTGTGTACAACAGGTGGTGCAAAGATAGGAGCCCCCCTAGAAACTTCAGAGAATAAAGGCACGGCTTGCTGAACAGGCTGATTAATCGGAACGGTGGCTTAAGGAGGCACAAAACCGGGGGCAAGACCATAAGGTGGGTCCCTTGCTACGGTCACACTTGGTGGAGGGTCCATAGTAACGCCGGTAATCTCAGAAACAACAGTGGGCTGAGTATCCATCTTAGCATTCATGACATGTAACAATTCCATCATACGCCCCATACCCCCTCGAAGGTCTTCAAGTTCATTGCTAAGGCGATCAATCTCTTTCGCCTGATCCTCCATTCTTTTCCGAGTTTGAGCTCTGGTGTTGTACTGGTGCCGAGAACTCAGGGTGACGAAACTGGAAGGCGAGAGAACCGAACGTGAGAAAACGGGAGACACATGCAATGCAAAAGTATGATGCTAAAATGTGAATGCAAATGAAGATTTCATGGAATTCAAACATTTACGAATGTCGTGGGGTACCAAGGAAATCTTTTTCTTGTTTTTTTCATTATTATTTTTTTTTATTTATGGTATCCCGCGATATCCATAAATGATATTTGAACTCCATGAAATACAATGCAATGAGATGCTTTATGGATGCAATGCATGAAAACACACAAAGTCCTAGGTTAAAGGAACGTGGGCGGAGTCAAGGTCTACCTATCCCAAAAGGAGTGTACTATAGGTTAGTTGTACCTGCCGAACAAGGTTCTACAAAGTGCCCAAAGTCATCAGCCCATCTTTCGGATATTATCAACCTTCCGACTGACTCGGGGGTGAATAATATTCTCAAGAGAACCTCTTTTGAGTGTAGTATCGCGTAGCAGCCGTTGTAGGATTACTCCCACATAGCTCTCACACTACGTCCTAAATAAGGCCAAGGTGGTGTTAAGGTACTACGGTCCTCAATATCACAGACTCCAATCGACCATGGAAAAAGTTTTCGCGATTACTCGTTCAACCGAACCATTTTCGAAAAGGTCTCCACTGAGCGGTGATTCTCGAATCAGCTTGGTCGGGATTCAACTCCCTATAAGCCTCATCGAATATATCCCCATCCTATAATAATGTCACTAGTCCGGGCGTAGGACTTATCTCACAACACAAGGAACAGTCCCACCCTGAAAGCATAAATATATACGCAAATGAATAATAACAGATAATGATAAATATGAACAAGTTAGGGATAACCCTCATTTTTAGAATCTCCTCATTGAAGTCGCCATTTTCTGTTGCGGTGGAAATAGGATCACAAACTATTAATTAGTTTGAATCGCAATTCAATTCACAACCGCTCTTTGATTTATCCGAAGGAAAAGGTCAAAAAGGGAAAACCTATTTTGCATCGTAAACACAATGCGGGGAAAGATCTAGGGTTCGGGGGTTGGTTAAATTTAGGGAAGGTATTAGCACCCTAAACTTCTGTAGTACTCTACAGGAACCTTTTGTTCAATGTTTACTATTTGCTTTATTTATTTACTTAAGGTATATGTACAAAGGGATTAAAAGTGAGAAAGGAGACCTAAGGGGTTAATTCTAAGTTTACTCGGCAAGACATCGCATCTTGTGCCTACGTATCCTTACGGGAGTGGAATCAGAGTAATCGTAGTTCCCCTCAAAAGGGAGGTTAGAGACTTCTTGACTGTGGCCAAGGTCTCAAGGGGAATAAACGCATCTTAAGGACACGCTTACGTGGAGTGTAGAAACTCCAAATCTCTACGTTGAATTGTTAAGTTGTAATTAGTGTTAGGTTAGGTTAGGTTAGGGATTCCACGGCGGGAAACCCTAAAACGAGCGCGGCGGCTCCTTGACCTAATGCTAGGGGTAAAATTGTAATTTTGCCTGCGGCGAGGCATGTATGAAAATTAGGGTTTGTAGGTGTAAGGGTTTGAAGTTGAGGTTGAGGACTATTGACACGGCGGTCAAATGCTAGACCTAATTCCTTCGGAGGTGTAGTGTGACTGGAATATTGAGGTGAGGTGATTGAATCATGCAAGCAGAGAATAAGACAGAAGTTAAAGCCATGCAAACAGAAATTTAAAGGCAGAAACTTAAAGCGCGATTATTGGTTCGCGGGGTTACATATGAGAAGCAGTTACAATATAGTAATGAAATAAAATGTGATAAGTAACGGTAAAGGTAATGAGCTGCAAAATGAACCAATGGCATTAGTAGGCAGAGTTAGGCGGTGATCAAATGAGTTAAGAAAAAGATGCAAATTTGAGATTTTATTATTGTTTTATTTGAAAAATATTAATAATTAAATGTTAGCTTGCAAAAGAAATTTAATTAAAAAAGTTTTATTTTTGTATTTTTTAAAAAAAGGTTTTTCTTATTTTATTTAAAAAAGTTTTTTCATTTTTAAAAGTTTTAATTTTATAAAAAAGTTTTAATTTTTATTTTTTTAAGAAAAAGAGGTTTTTTTATTTTACTATAAAAAGGTTTTTAAGATTTTTATTATATTTTCACAAAAAAAGGTTTTTTAAAACAGTTTTCTTAAATTATAAAAACAATTTAAAAACAATTAAAACAATAATCAAAAAACAAAATAAAAAAATAAAACATAAAGGGGTTGGGCCGGTCATCACACCCGGACCCAACCCGGTGGAAACGAAAATGACAAAAGGATTCTTTTTAGGGTTTCATAACCCTAACACCATTTGCGGCGCCGTTCTTCTTCCTCTCGTCTTTCTTCTTCGATTCTCCGTTCTCTCTTGCGATCCTCTTCCGATTTTCTTCATTCCTGAAATAAAACATGAATATGGTGAGGAAAATGTCTCACAGCTCACATTTATGACGAAACAGCCGATGATGAGGTGATCTGAGGCTTCGCGTTGATTGCCCGCCAACGGCGAAGGCGATCTTCTCGTCGGTGCTTCGCGGATGATATTGATTGTTCAGATGATATTGATTGTTCAGATGATATTGATTGTTCAGATGATATTGATGCGCGGTGATATTTTGAACGATGATGACGATCGTTCTTCGTCTGAGTTCGCGCCGTTTAGGGTTTTCGCATGTGGATTCTTCGCCGTTTCTGGTACTCTCCGTCTAGGGTTTCAACTCCTCTCACGGCTACCCCCTTTCATCAGGTTGTACCTTCCTTTTTATAACTAACTTCTGGGCCTTGGACTTGCGTTTTTTCTGAGATATGCACTTGATCTGATTTGATTTTGTGTTGATATTATTTGATTTTGATTTCCTTTGGTTTTTCCAGATTGAGTTCCAATAGGGGCTTTTTCTGATACGATTTGGATCTCGCTCGAAACTTAGAACCTGATTGGGATTTCCAACTGCCGTGATTTTTCTGATTGATTTGTTTGATTGATTCAGATGGAGATGTTTCCTGATACGGTTGGGATCTGACTCGAAACTTTCCATTTCCAGATTCGATTTTTGTTTGATCATTTGGATTGCCTCTGAATTTATTTGATCTGATTGGTATCTGGATTAATTCGTTTGTTCTGCTTGAATTCAATCTGGACTGTGCTGATGCGTTTTCGATTTGTTTTTGATTTTATGGTGCAGTTAGCTTTTCCTCTTCTTCTTTCAGAGAATGGATGCTGATGCTTCGACTTAAGTTAGAGCGGCCGAGTGAAGGTTATTGGCGATGATGACCTTAGGGTCTGAGTCAGTTGATTTGGATGCCTTAGTGGTAACGACCTTCGGCGTGAACAACAATTACTGTATGTCCTGTAGTTCGATGTTTGGTAGGGAATTAGTAGCGGCTCCGGCCGTGGCTCTCCCAGCCACTCGAACGCTTATGCCCGATGATGATTAGCTGAGGGCTGATATAACTTCGAATTTCTTCGTTGTTTCCATTGTTTTTATGCAGTTTGAACCGATTGGCTGGCCTGGTATCTCATGCGTGATTGTGGCGTGAATCCCTGCTTTTGTATTGTGATTAAACTTGTGGATTCATTTCGACGTTCAGTTTAGTGTGGTCATTCCTGTCCCGCTGCTGATGATTCTTGGCCTCTTTGACATAGCTTGCAAATGTCTGTTTTTCTATGATGTTTGTGACCCGCCTTGATGGCTTAGTTTAGATTTCCAGCAATTGGATCTTTCTGTGACATTTTAGCAGTAGTCCTGTTCTTATGTTTTTCGTGATGCTTGATATTGAAACCTCTTGATATTGCTTTGCAGATATTGATGTTGCTGGTGTACTTCCCTGATGATCGATAGTTTGTGTTGAGACACCAGTTGCTTGATGCAGCTTAGCTCTGATTTGGTTTGATTGGCTTTTCTTGGATATTTGCAGATGCAGATTTGTTTCTTTGGATACTGCTGAATACTTTTCTGTCATGACAGATTTGTAGGACCTTTTCTTATGTCTTCTTGCGCATAAATCTGCCTCCTGATGCATTGTTTTGATGCAGTTCAGTCTGCATCTGGCGTTCTGTTTGCAATTTTGGCTTGCATTTCAATCCTCTGTTTGGTTTTCATGACCTCACCTACTGGTTCAGGATTAATACTGCTCATGAATTGTTTATGTTTTGGGTTCTGATGATGCTTGTGGCTTTTCAGGTGTTGGGAAATTTGAAACCAAGGGGGCTCAGACCTGCCGGCATCCGGGTCTGAGTCAGAATTTGCCTATGTTGCCTTATTCTCGTATCAGTTCGGAAATCCCATTGCGGCAAAACGAATCAATCCCGCTTCTTTTATTACTTCTATCTCTCGGATGTCCCGTAACGATAAGAACATGTATTACCTGATCTGACACCAACGGTGCGGGTTGGTAACGGGGTAGGTCGCAACTTCGGTTATGCCACTCCCGGCACTCGATGATGACATTGTTCTGAGAGTGTCAAAAAACTTCTAACATTTTTTCTACACTGTTTGTTTTCTTTTTGATGTGCAGGTTAGCCGAAGATTTTGCGGAGAACCTTAAAGACAGCGTGAAGACACCTAGAAGTTCTAGGACTTAGGATTTAGAACTTTAATGCCATTCCTTGTAACTTGTAAAAAAAAAAATATTATGAATAAATTCAATAACGTTTTTTATCCAAATCATTTCTTCTTTGTAATTCACTTTGCGAACTTGTAATAATGATAATAAAATATTATGAATAAAATTCACATATTCTATTAAAATCATTTCCCAATTGCTTCTCCATGCTTTACTTTGCAAACACCTCAACATCCGATTAAACCTCGCTAGCCAAATATCCTGGAATTAATTTGATCCCACCCTTGCATGAATAAGTTCCATTAATCAGTCGAAGTTTTCACCGTTTTCCTTCTGGAAGAAAGAAGAATGATTTCTTGCTAAACCCTGCTCCTCAGATCAGATTTTCCAAACCAAACTGATATCAACCCACGTAAATAAACGCCTCAGGAATAAAACCTCATTAGACCCAAAATTATGAGTTGTGTTTCAAAATGACCAAAACGCCCCTGGGGTATTTTCTGCAAAACAAAACGCACTTTATGACTGGTTAGTGGTTAGCGAATGCACATATGAGACGATATGCGAAATGACCGACTAAATATGAGGGTAAAATTTGGGGTATTACAACAGTTCTCCACAGCCTGGGAAGAAACCTCTTTTCATCAGCTTGGCTTTAACGAAGCTAAGCGGTGTCTTCAGATCCTTGACATCAGTCAACAAATCCAAATTCTCGTCTTCAATAATGGCGTTTACCCCACCTCCCCTATGATTCGACATAGGGTTCTTCGTGACGTTTGGCACATTATCTGAGAAATTGATGATCTTAGCATCCACCATATCCTGCACCTTGTGCTTGAAGGCTTTACAGTTTTCTATTGTGTGGCCTGGTGCCCCTGAGTGAAATTCACAAGTTGCATTTGCATCATAACCTGGCGGAGGTGCCCCTGTCAAGGGAGCCAGGGTCCTCTTCTGGATCAACTGTAACTGAAGCATAGTTTGTAACAGCTGAGCATAGGACATGGGCGGTGTCTCGAGGTGACGGCTCGACAGAGGTGCCCTGTTATGATACTTTCTGTACCCTTGTTGATTCGGTTGCTGCTGCTGCTGCTGCTGCTGTGGCTGTTGGACAGTGGGGATAGTTATGGTGGCCACCTGCTGATGAGGGCCTTTACCCTTCCTTCGAGCGTTGGACACGACACTCGTTTCTCCTTCCCGCCTTTTGCCACAATAGGGTTTCTTTCCTCCTCCAGCTGAGGATAGATCACCTTGAATTTCCCCAGTTTGATCCCATTTTCAACGTGCTCACCCGTGATAATGAGATCTGAGAAGCTTCCAGACATACTGCTAACCAACTTCTCGTAATAAACCCCTGGGAGGGTGGCTACGAACATTTCCACAAGCTCACGTTCAACCATCGACGGCTGAACCCTAGCTGCCAATTCACGCCACCGCTGGGCGTATTCCTTGAATCCTTCGTTGTTCCTCTGCGACAAATTCTGCAGTTCGACCCGGTTCGGAGCCAAGTCACTATTATATTGGTAATGGTGCACAAATGCTTCAGCAAGTTCCTTCCACGTGTGCACACTGGTAGGTTTCATACTCATGTACCATTCCAGGGAGGGCCCGGACAGACTGTCCTGAAAGAAGTGCATCAGCAACTTCTTGTCCTCAGAATGAGCCGACATTTTCCGGTAGTATGATCTTAGGTGGACGCGAGGGCAAGTGGTGCCCTTGTACTTTTCAAAGTCAGGTACCTTGAACTTGGGAGGCACCTTGAAATCAGCAATCAGTCCCAACTTGGACATGTCAACACCCATGGTGTTCTATTTCTCGAAATTCCTCATCTTGTCCTCGAGTGCCTTAAACCTCAGACGTGCTTCAGCAGTCAGCTCCCCTTCAGCACCTCTCTGTGAGAACACATCGTCTTGACGATCTTCTAACCATGGCTGAGGCCCATACAAATTTCCAACACCCGCATTGCCGTTGCCCAGTCCAACATTGACATTAGCTTCAAAATTCCCATTACCGACGCCTGTCGTATTACCGTTGAGTCCCATGTTAGCTATCACATTGCCGTTGGCACTGCCATTCCCCCCGGTCACGGGGACGCCATTCTGAGGAGTTTCAACTGGTGGAGGGGTTGGCACAGTCCCACCATGGAGTACACCATTGCTGTCGACCCTTGAAATCAGAGGCTGAACCAAGGTTCTGAGCTGATCCTGGCCGTTGGCGACCGCTTGCATGAGCTCCATGAATCGGTCCATTCTTTCTCGGAGTTCTTGAACATCATTTTGTACTTGCTCCATAACTCTGGCTTGATTTGCTCTGGTTGGATAGCGGTGGATAGGTCTCTGATCAATCCTGGAATAACCTGCAGGCATAAAGGGTTAGAAAAAACAACAAAGTGCTCGTTATGCAAATGCTTCATGCAAATGCAAACGTGTGTCTGTGTGTTAGGGAGATTACCCCCCCCCCCCCCCCCCCCCGATCCTAGTGCCTGAGTGCCAGTGCCGATAATAAGAAGTCTGAGTCCAGTCATAGAAATAACATCTCATATATATAAAGAAAGCCCATCAAGGCGGTACACAGCGTCACTGAGTACAAGCAGAATCAATAGCATGACCTCAACCAACAAACCTGGTGATGGTCAGCATACAACAATGATCAAAACAAAAGGAATACAAATAGTCAAGCACGGCCACGGGCGCAAAACTCTTCTAACAACCCCTTCGTTTCTGGATGACCAGGCCGAGTGAGCAACCCTTTGACGAGTAACTCCCTTTTCCTAATGGTGTATTGAAGACCTTAAACTGAGTCTTCCCATGCTCCTTCGCCGAAACAATCTTCTAACTTCCGCTTCTTGGATTCAAACGTTAGCTTGCGCTCCTTCAGGTTAGCAAGAGCCTTGTTGAGCTGGCCTTCAGCGGCATATCTGCGAGCGGTTTCTTCATCAAACCTCTTCTCACTAGCTTTCACCTGGGCTTTCAACTTGGATATCTGTTGCTTCAGCTTATCCTCTCGTTCCTTGCCGTTGGCTAAGGTGGCCTTCCAATGCTGGTTAAACTTGGATATTCTCCGATACGCTTCATCCAAATGCTGCTTCTTAGTGGCCAGTACATCATTGATAGCTTTGAAGTCTCGACCCATGCGCTCGCGCTCAGCTATCTGCTTAGTCAAATCCGTCCCTAACTGGTTCACCAGCTCTATCTGCCTCTTGAAGGAATGAACGGCTTCGCTTCTCTCGCTTCTGAGTTGAGCCAATTCTTTCTCCAGTTCTTCATTCGCCTTCCTCAGCTCATCTCTCTCAGCCAACACCTGATTGTGCTGCCGAATAGGCACGGTGGTAGGCTCTTCAATCACTGGAGGGCTTTCTGGCTTGGCAGGAGGAAACGACATCCCTATAGCATCTGCTCTGGCTCTGATCCAAGTCACATATGGAGCGTAGGCCTGGATATTACTTTTCCCCAGCAATGGTTTTCTCCGCTTACAGATACCATTCCAAGCGTGCTGAAGCTTAGATAACATATCCCCCTTTAGAAGACCAGTGAGGTACAGAGATTCCTGCACCTCTTCATCCTTCGGCGGAGCTCTCAAAGCATAAGCAAACTGTCGGACCAACAGAGATGGATTATAATTGATACAACCCTTCCTGCCTATCAAAGGCACACTCGGAAACCCGCTGCAGCTGAAAATAATCTCAGTACCCAATCTATCTCTATCAAACCAGGCAATATCCTCCGCTGTCAGACTCATCAAGCGCTCAGACCACTCAGCTGTTGCTGCAGATGAAGCAAAGGGACCCTTCTTGGGTAGATGACTATCAAGCCATCTATAGAGTAAGGGCACACAGCACGAGACATTCTTGCCCCTTCTGTTCTCGTTTTTTTAGTGGACGGAATGATAGACATCTCCTATCAAGGTAGGGACTGGATTCCCTGACGCAAAGATGTGAAAGGCGTCGAAGTCTACAAAGTCAGGCATATTGGGGAACAAAATGATGCCATATATGCATAGAGCGAGAATGGCGTTGAACACGACCCAACATCCGTCTTTGGCGCACTGCTGAGCTTTTCCCACTAAGAACTGCAAAGAGAAACCAGGAACCTTGTTCCAACTAGACAAGACCAATTCGGAGGCATCCAGATAAAGTGAGGGAGCTAGACTAGCCAGGTCAGGCTCGGCATCCATATGAACAAAGGGCATCTGAATCTTGATAGGCACACCTAACAAATCAACATACTCCTCTAGTGTGGGTGCAAGAATAAAGTCCTGGAAAGTAAAGCATCTCAAAGGAGGGTCGTAGAACTGCAGCAGGGCGTGCAACCCATTCAACTCAAACATAGAGGGTTTACGAACCAAGCTGAGCAGTTTACCGTAAGACTTTCTGAATTCATCTCTCATAGAATCATCTGCCAAAGCAATCAAACTAGTCATCTGAACAACATCAGGAGTGGGGAGCTTGTAAGCCACAGTCTTCCTCAGAGAACCCATAATAGCACAATAGAAGGCAAGAAATCCTGAATCGGGGGGAAACGGTACCTGCAACACAGACACACGTTAATGAAATGCAAATGAATATGCAAAGCGATGTAAAATGCAATCATGCAGCAGGAGATCAAGACGACTGTGCTGCGAAGATTTTGTATCAATAAAACCATAATGCTGCTCTATCAAGAACAACCACTATCTCTGATAAGAAGAAAACCCTGGTATCGGACCACAAATCTGCTCTGTCAAGAACAAACACACATACAATAATAAGGACCTCTGTCACAAGACCATAAATTTGCTCTGTCAAGAACAAACATCTCTTAAAATAAGGACCTCTGATACAGGACCACAAATCTGCTCTGTCAAGAAGACATATACATCTGATAATGAGAACCTCTGATACCAACAAAACTGATTCACTATCAAGAAAACCAGGTAGTCTGAAGGTTAAGGTTTCCTGCAACAAACCCGACCATGCTCACAGGTATGGACCTAAACTGACACAAGTTCGGCATCCTATGCGGTCATCAGCGTCACAGACATTCAAGAGGGGTGATACGATACCCAGAAGGTGTGGCATCACCATCTCCTGAAGCTGCCTCACTCAGCTGAATCCCAAATGATCGGTCCCCAGAGTCGACAATCCTCCAAACCAACAACCCCCTCAACCGGGAGAACCTCGTCTGAGCGTGGATTTCATGAGACACTAGTGCCTGCAAAGCAAGCACGCGCCCACTAATTTCCACAACTAATGCTAGGTACACTCAAGCCTGGGTCTGGCTTCTCACTCATCAGAATGACCCTCCCAGAACAGCACAGATAATCATATCATACTGAAAATAAAGTGCGGGAAATAAAATGCGATAAGTAAACACAACCCAACAAGTAATCATACAAGCGCCAGGATTGACTCTCACAGGGACGTTGGATCCCCAAACTGACTCGCATAAGGGACGTTGGATCCCCAGGAAACTATCAAGTCCCCAGCAGAGTCGTCAACTGTCGCTACCCGCGAAAATAAGGTGCCAGCAAAACAGAAGAGTCGCCACCTTTCGTTATTTATCCCTCAGAGCGGGAAAGGAAACGATCGGAAAAACCTGACGAAAAGGTATAAGACAAGGTCATCGCAACCTTTGTCTAGGTTCGGGAGTCGGTTACGCAAGGGGAAGGTGTTAGCACCCCTCACGTCCATCGTACTCGATGGAATCCACGCTTGTTGTGTTTATCTGACGGGTTGATTTAAACTATCTACCTATCTAGGCCGGTATAAAAAGAAAAGAAAATGACTCGGCAAAGCATCGCGCTTTATGCCTACGTATTCCCATCAGAGAATGAGAAATTAGAGTCAACGTAGTTCGGCTAACTACAGGGTACGGATGGGGTAAGGTGGCTCGCCAATACGTCAGTATTGTGCCTACGTACTCTCAACAGGTATGAGAGATCAGAGCTTACGTAGTTCGGGATAATACGGCTTACGGGTTTAGATTCATCTATTTTATCGAGTAGGGTTAACAAACAGTTCCAGCAGTTGGATGTACGCAGCTCGACCCTTGGAGACTTAGGCGTTACCGTTTGCGGTAGAACTAGGAGTTAACGACACTTTTTTCTTCAGAAAAGCTTCCTTTGAATTATGGGCCCACGGGGCAAAAAGTTTGAAGTTTGTTTTCTGTCTTTTACGAAAGAACTGTTTTTTATGGACGTTTGCAACTAATATCGCACTAGAGACTATGACCTGAGAGTGAATGCGTCGCATGTCACCCAAAGGGTGCCATACTAAACATCCAAGCTGTTGAAAAGAACTCTCCAACAACCCTTTCTCAGATAGCTTAAGGCTCGTAAAGTACGACATCAGTTAACATTTATTACTGTATTTTGATTTGTTTTGAGATGAGAAGAGAACAGGCTCAACTAAGGGGAGACTATCAAGTCCTAATGTTGTCATGCCAAGGATTCATCCTATGGTTGAGGTTTGAAACAGGGGCCTCCTAGAAGTTATCATGCATAGGTTTCAACCTAAAGTTCTAATCATCACTTCCTTATCAAAGGAAGTGAGATTCCTAGGGGATCATGTCAATGATATACAGAAACAGGTAAAGCATCAGCTTAAACAGTAAACAGTAAATGACTGTAAAATGCATGCAATGCAAGTGAGGGAGGAAATGTGTGTGGGGCATCAGTCTCCACAAGCTCATCTCAACCTCAAGCCAGATATGAATAACTGTAATCATACAGAAGAAAAAACATACTATCAAGCAAAACACAATAATTGCAATCATACAGAAGAAATGAAATAATAGGCCATCAAGCACACACAAACCACATAGGCAAGGGAGCTAGGCTCTACCGAATACCCGCAAGCAAAGCCATATAGTAAAAATACAAGCAGAGGGAGCAACTCAACCTCTAGTGCAATCATGCTCCTAGCTTACATCAGTCTAAATATGAACTTATTCTAATGCATCAAGCAAATCAAACAAGTCACATCAGTACAGTTGCACAAAAAGAAAACAGACAGGAAAGAAAGCAAATCAACAGCTTCCACAGCCTCACAGGAAAGCAATCTTCTGACAGCAGTTCAGTCTTCAGTCTGTAACTGCTCTTTAAGGCTATCATCTCCAATAGCAAGTGTCAACTTGCTTCCTCAAGCTTTCAATGCATCCAACATAAGTATAAACTTACTCTCTCTTCCTCAAGCCTCAGCCCTTCAGTCAATTCCACCTTCAGGCTTCACTCCTAACTGCATGTATCAACTTGGATCCTGCAGGCTCTTAATGTATCAACATAAGTATCAACTTATTCTTTCTTCTTCAAGCCTCAGCTCTTCACTCAATCTCAATTGGATCTTCTTCACAAGTGTCAACTTGGTCTTCAAGCTTCAGCTCTCTCCTCTTTACCAGTATCAACTTGTTCTTCTTCATCTGCAAGCCTCAGCTTCTAAGGGTAATCTCCAAACACAAATAAGTATCAACTCCATCCTTCAATCTCTTCAAGCAAGGAACTCCATCCTCTAACAAGGGAAAAATATTCATCTAACAAGAGCAAAGTTTGGATGATTGGTAGCAGAGTGAAGACCAAAGGTCACCACTAAGCATCCTATCATCAGAGAAAGGGACCCTCAAAGGTTCTACCAACTTGTAAAGATCCACACATTCTACCAAAGGAGGGATGAGGCCTTTACAAGGGGACCTTACATCATAGGGAAGAATGCAGGTGATCAACATCTTCCATGTTTATGAAGGAAGAGAATCTATCTAGAAGCTCTGCCTACAAAACCCTAATCTTAATACCTAATCAACACTACACCAAAAGAAGGGAAGATCTTCACATCCAAGCTTCTTCATTTAATCCATGGTAGCCCAAGCTTGTCTTCAACATCAACCAAGAGCAAGCAAAGCAAAACCCTAATCTAAGGGAACTAAAGAAGTCATTCTAGTTGAATTAGTGCATTAGAATCATCTAAAGCTAGCATCTAAACTAAAATCAAACTAAAATAGCAAACTACATTGAAAAATCCTACAAAAATTCCTAAGGGGCCCTAATTCAATCATGAATCTACCATACAAAAATCAGAGGTTGAATCATCCACCAAGTTCTAAAATAAAACCTAAATCAAAAAGTAACAACCATAAACCCTAAAAATGGAGCTTCTAAAGGTTCCAACCTAAAACTACCACTTATATTCATCACAAAAATGTGAGAAAAATCTAGGGGGATCATGCATATCTATGCTAGCTACATACAAAAATTTAGCTCAAGAATCATCACCACATGATCAAACCAAATTCAACAAAATCAAGCATTAACCATGATTATTTTAATATCAATTAAAATGTAAAAATGCACATAAAATCAGAAAATGCATGGAATATTAATATTTTTTATCTAAAAAAAACTAGATTCAATCATGAATCCATGGCAAAAAGAATGGGATTAATTGAGTTATTTTTCCATTTTTATGAATTGATCAATAACCATGAATAAGATAAAAAATAAAATGAAAATCAAAATCAATTAACACGCGCGTGGTGTGAATAGCAAGTATTCTTAGTTCAATATCCAAACTGGGCCACAAGGGGGGTGGGAGTATCAACTATTGCATAAAGCCCAAAACCAGTATTTAAATGAAACGCTGCGTTTCATATAATTTCAGAAAACCTTCACAAATTGAGAACCATTCGTGGCCGTGGGATGAGGTCTCCAGTCCAAGTCAACCTAAGATCTAATGGCTCTGGGGTCATCTTCCCCAATTTGAATCTCTGAAATTCAGGCCACCTGCGCGTCAGAGTCACCGCCGGTGACGTTCTCCGATCACCATTCCACAATCCTAACTCTCTATAGAATCCACCATTGGCCACGATTCCTTGATGAATCTTGTCCCAAATTTCCTCACGAATCCATTCATGCCCTTAATGCATTCTAAAACCTCAAGATTTGCAAGAACACCATCTCAACCGAAAATTGGAACAACCCTAATTGGTCACTAATCTTCAAATTTATGATCCAGAAATCTTCCTACACCATTCTACTATGCATCTACCCTAACAATTCCTCTTAATTCTACTTAATTGAAGCCATATGACAAGAACTGCATACCTGGTAAACTTGAACAAACAGAGGGGTTGATTCTTCAACTCAACCTTCAAGAGCTTGCAGAATCCTTCACTAGCCTCTAATCAAACTTCTGTATGCAATGAAAAGAATTGAAACACCCTGAATTCTTGAAACAGATTCTGAGTTGCAGATGAAAAATTCCAATGGCTATCACACGATTCTCCACCAATCTTGCTCAACTCTCCATCTGGAATCATCCACACATGCTAGAGCAAGCTTCTGAGATTGAAATCTTGGATTGAAATGGCTTCAAACCTTGTAACCGATTTTGATTTGCAATGAGAAATTTCAAAGTGCAATCTCACTCTCCTCTCTCAATTATCACCAACCTTCACTCTGAACCCCTTCTAAATCATATATAGAACATGTATGGATGATCTAGAAAGTTCTAGATCCCTCTAATGAGAAATTCAATATCTCATGTCATGGAAAGTTCAATCTCATGGTGTGTTCATAACAGCTCATGTTGGCAGCTTGTATTCACCCTCCTTCTCTTCCAATTTCTCTCCTAATGGTATTTTGGATGTGTTTGGATTGAAAGGAACCTTGGTTATGCCTTGCATATTGGTTTGGCAAATGTTACTTATGATGTAAGTAACTACTTTTCAAAGCAAGTCCTCAAATTAAACCTCAATTCAAAATTGTGGCAATACCAATGTTCTTAAAATGTGTTTTATAATCAAAATGACATATTACATGCCTTGGTTTGGACATGTAGATCAAAAATCCCAATTTCCATCTTTGGTTCATTTGAAAATCATCCTTATTTTAAGCCATTGTTGTGATTTTGAGCTACAAGCAATTCCAACCTCTCATGACCTCTTGGTTAGCCTTAAAACATCATTTTGAACAAGTTTGATGTTGAACATTTTCCCATTTGAAGCTTGCAAATAGGAGTTATGGCCTTATGATTGAAATGACCTATAATCTCCAAATGACCAAAATGCCCTTGACTTGTCAAAGCCATAACTTGAGTTCTACAAATCCTATCAAGGACTTATAGTACTCTCTAGAAAGCTAAGAGGATAAGGAACAACATTCATGTTGACCAAATGTTCATAGTAATCATCCTTCTAGGGCAAAAGTTTCATGCAAGTTGGGTAACTTTCAAGCTCCAAATTCACATGCCTCAGATGACCTGTAACTTGTCAAAGTCATAACTTGAGTTATACAAATCCTATCAAGGACTTCTATCACTCAAATTAAATCTAAAATCATGCTCTACAATATTCATGTTGGAGGCAAGATGAGATGACAATCACATCTTGAGCTAAACTGCCTTGAAGATAGGGGTCAAACTCTTCAATCATGATGAGTTGACCTTGGAATCATCCTTATAGCATCTCAATGCATCAATCCATGATCACATGGCTCTTGGATTAGGTCTCAACCTTCTCCAAATCATCAGTTGACTTAGGGTTGACCCAGTCAAACCCTAGCTGTACCACTCATGGCTGAGGCTTCTTATTCTTGCACAATGACCTGTCTAGGCATCAAAGTGATCTTCAAAACTTCTCATGAGATATCTCAAGACCTCAAGCCCAACTTCATGGCTTCAGAATCATCTGATGAATTTCCACAACTCTCAAGTTTGGAGACCCACATACTTGGTTTCAACCACTCTCTCTGAGGATCTTTTAACTTCTCTGACAAGGATATCAACCCTTGAACACTTGAATAACCTTCTTAGGTTAGCTTCATAGTCTTGTATAGCTCTTGATTGGTAATCATATCTCTTGATCTCCTGCACACATGTCAATGAAATGCAAATGATAATGCTAATGTGAATGAAATAAAACACAAGCTAGGTAAAGAAATGTTGGGCAAATTTTGGGGTGCAACACCAGCAATTAGGGACGATGCCTGTTTGCGGTAGAACCAAGACTTAACACACTCTTTCTAAAAATGATTTACAAACAATCCCGAAGGATAAAAAAGTTTGATGTTTTGTTTTGTGTTTTTTATGAAGAAGTGAATTGAGTTAAGATTTGCAACTCATGTTGCACTAAATACTATGACTTGAGAGCGAATGTGTCGCGTATCGCCCAAAGGGCATATGCTAAACATTCTAGACAGATTGAGAGGAGGCTCGCCAACTATCATTCCTCAAGTACTTAAGGCTCGTAGCGTACAACACTTATTATCCTTTATTAGGTATCTTATGAGATTATGAGATGAGAAGAGAAAGACACAAACTCTAAGGGGAAACTAATCAACCCTAATGTTGTTATGCAAGATGCTCCTAATCATTTGATTAAGAGGGAAGAAACTATCCTAATGTTGTCATACAAAGGATTGAACACCTAATGTCTCTCCTACTCCCATCTTAAACAGAGCACTAGGAATCCTAAGGGATCATGGCAAAAAACCAAGTAAACAATAAATAAATCAATTACAGATGAAATGAAAGAATGAGAATAAGTTGACTTAAACAAGTCAAGAAGCAATGCAAACATGATATGCAAGACTCACAAGATTCGACACAAACAAATGATTAAGGCAAAATGACTTGACCAAGTCAAAGAAAAAGTGAGAAGATACAACTCCCACAACCATTCAAACATGAATCACTTGCACCAAAAACTAAACACAAAGCACAATGCAAAGGCTATGATCAAATAGAAGATGGGAGAAAAGAGGCTTGGACAACAAGCATGAGCAAAGCATCTCAACCAAACAATCCAAATTGATCATATGCAAAAGAAGAACAAACAAGTGCAAAAAGTGATCCATCATTCAAAACAAACTCAAAGTAAGAACAAGGATACTAAATTATCTTGAATGAGGACCAAAGCCCAAGGGGCAGAAGTGAAACCAAAAGGAAAGGGTTCAAAACAAGATGGAAAGCAAAGCACAAACAAATAGAAAGTCAAGGCAAGAGGAAGAACCAAAGTTCAATCCATGTTCAACACTTAAAATCAAGTGGAATGCCCTGACTTCCAAGTAACTTGTGAAACAAGTTACACAAATTTATGACCTAAAAATGCAAGACCAGCACCTTAATCATGTCAAGAATGAGTATCAAGACTCATAAGGTGCATATGGGATCCATCAAAGTCATTTCCCAAAGGAACTAGGTCAAACTAGTTTGTATGAAATTCCTCTAAGATGACTTGACTTGCAAGCTTCATCAAAAATAGAAGAAATGTTCAATAAATTCCAAATAAAGTGCACAAAGTAACCAAGTTCAATGGTAAAAAAAAACCAAAGTTTCAAAGCCAAACTCAGTTTAAGGCATCACCAAATAAATTGATTAGCAAAGGTGTTCCACCTTTTTAAGTATTTATCGAGGGGCATCTAAAGTCAAATCAAAGTCAAACCTTGATCAAACATGAACCAAAATCATCTTCAAAGGTACCTCAATCCGTCCTCTAAATGAGAAGAAACCTCAATCATAGGAGATTTGAATTGGAGGTTCAAATGTATGTGATCAAATAAAGGCAACATTAAAAACACCTCCAATTGCAAAATTGTAATAAAATTGCAAAACAAAACAAAATCAAAAATAAAAAATGAAAAATTAATTAAGGTTTTGAAATGATTGAAAATATTTTTTATTGATTTTTTTGACAATTGGAGCTATTTTTAATAATTGAAAATCAAAACAGAAAAAGAATGAAAATAAAATAATTAGAATGAATTGGGAGGTGCATTAGCAATCAGGATGATGAATTGAATCCTTTGAAAACGCATGCATGGGCCAAATAGAGAGGGGTGTGGATAGCACACCAGAGCCCAACCCAAACCAAACCTCAAAATTAAGTGAAACGATGTGTTTCACTTAATCCAGTCAGATTCAACAATACACCTTAGCCTGGTCAAACAAATAACAACGTGATAAATCATGAGGTCAACAAGTCCACCATGCCAACTTAGCTTTCTTCTCAGATGGAACCAGACGCTGGAGCTAGGGCTTTGGTCGTCTTCTCCGGCAGGCTCGCCGGAGCACAGGGGAAAAATCTCAACAGAAAATCCCAAAACTAGTACCATTCAAAATCTTACACAACAAGGATCTCAAATCCATAATCCAAACAATAAAATAGTTCCAAATCAGAGAGAATAAAAGGATTGAAAATCAAGATGCACATTCTGAAATTGCATTAAACAACCACAAAAACAAATCAAACATTGCCTATGGATCATAGGTCTTCAGATGAAACCAACATGAGCTTAAACATGTGCCTAGAATGAGAGAAAAGTGGATGAGAAGCTTACTGAACGGAGCAACTCTATTGGTTCTTCAGATGCGTGCAAGCTCTACTTTCTTGCTTCAAACACACTCCAATTACTCCCAGGAAGAGAATGCAAGCTTCAATTTCAGTTGATTTGAGGTGAAAACTCAGATTCGAAGATGAAGAATGTTTGGAAAATTTGGATTCTCTCTGCTCTCCTTTCACGCAAACCAGCTCTTCTCAGCATTAGGGCAGATCAAAGAACTTATATATGATGGGTAATGACACTCCATGCAGGCCCATGTTGGCTGTTTAGTGAGATTTGAAGAAATGAACAAAAATGAATCCCTTACTCGTGCACACGCGTTTTGACTCTTTCACACCACATGAGCTCATCAATTTGAAGTGTGTGGAATGTACTTCTGATGTGAATTGATTTGGGCTTTGGATTTGATCCATATCTCAAGTTTGAAGTGAAAACTTTTATGGAAGAAAATTTGAAAATGATGCATCTCATGGCATTTTGTGTTGGTCCAATTGTGGTAAGTTATTTTATGATCATATATTGGTGTAAGAGGTTCAAAAGTGAGACAAAATAAGACCTATAATGTACCAAGTTCATGTTATGACCAAAAGTCCAAATTTCACTTTAAAAGTCTTCTACATGGCCATGTAATTCTGCAATTCAAATGAATTTTGAGTTCCATGATGTAAATAAAGCTCTTAGGAACAATTTCCATGTTGGTTGGTAATGCATTTGAGGTACATAAGTTCATGAACTTGACCATTGAAACAAGTGATCTATAATGAAACTTTCCCAAAATACCCTTGCCTTGTGAGGTCCATAACTTGAGTTCCCCACATGAGAAATAGGACTTCTAGGACTTTTTTGAAATCTACGATCATGAGGAACAACTTTCATGTTCACTTAAAGTTAAGGGGAAACTTACGTCTAGGTTAAAAATGCCTTGAAAGTGAGTTGACTTTTTGTAGACCAAAATTCTATTCATCTGAGACCCCTAACTTTTTGGCATCATAACTTGAGATGTACAAACCCAATGGATGAGTTCGTGTACTAAAAAGAAAGAAAAGACCGTTTTCTACAAGTCTCATGTTTTCAGGAAAATGAGATTGAGCTTGCAACATAGGTGAAAATGACCTTGAAGTTGGGCACTAAAGAATGGAATCTACACTGAAATCATCTGAAACCCTAATTTAGTAACTTCTTCCACTCTTGATTCCTCTTAATTTGATCTTGTCATGATATCTTAGATGCTTCAAAATGACTTTCTATGGCTTGTGTGACTTGAAGACCAGTTTGGAAACCTCTCATGTGCACAATTGACCTTGAGTTGGCCAGATGGAACCCTAACTCCAAGTTATTTGCCTGAGGCTCTTGCAAATGAATTGCATGACTACACAAACCCCACCAAGCCTCTCCAAGGTATACAATGAATTTAAAAACCAAGTATTGTCAAAATGAATGATCTCATGAACTCCTGGTGATCCTCTGATGAGCCTCTGAGATAGGAGATAACACCCACACACCCCTCTCTCTTTCCAATGAGCTTGATCCTTCCATGATGATGGTAAACACTTGATGGCTTGCACAAATACCTCTTACGTGAGCTAGAAACCAAAGAGACCCTCCTCTTGAATGGCATAACAACTATTGATCCCCTGCTAAGAACAATGCTATGCAAATGAAAATGCTAGTGTAAGTGCTCTTGATTGGCTGCATTTTGTGGCAAAATATGAGTGTATGTATGAATGTCATGTCTGATGTTGATACATTCATAATAGGGACTGTGCAGGGTAAGTCAACTAAGCTAACTATAAGTTAAGCTGGATGTCATACTCAATGTTATGACACAGGTCGTATGACATCAAGCGGAGGTTTGTTATTCTGGTAGCTAGAACTCAGGAAACAAATCAGAAGCTCAAGCTGAAATGCAGGAGACATTTTAGAAGCCCTAGGGGAACTAATATGTACCTGATTAAAGTGGCAAACATGCAGAATACTGAAGAAAGGTTTTATTGTAGATAAAACCAAATTTATGCGTCCAGGCCCAAGGACTAATTTGCTGCTATAAATAACAGGAGAAGCAATCCTAGAAGGCAGCTGTTGAAGATAGAGAAACAGAGAAATCACCATAGTGGTTTAGAAGTGAAGAGGTTGTTCTTCACGATTGTGTCTTAGGAACACTTGAAATCCAAGCAACTGTTGATTGCATTGGTTAGGTAGTTTCTAGGTTGTGTACCACTCGAAGCTGTTAAGCAAGAGTGAGTGTCACTTGATCAAAGCTTTGAAGCAAGATCAAGGTGTGTATAGTTGAAGTGTCTCTTCATACTACTGTTTAATCTGTAAGAGTGTTTGGATATCACTGTTGTGTGATTGTAGGGAGTGAGTGGGTATACTCAGGTCTAGAGTGTCTCTAGGTTAAATTGTCATTGGGTAGGTCTTAAGTGAGGAGTGCAAACTGGAGGTTTGACTCTGAATTAATTCTATTGATAGTGAAATTTCTCCCTGACTTGGTAGCCCCCAGATGTAAGTGTGTTGCACTGAACTGGGTCAACAACCAACTGAGTTATTTACTACTTTACAATTACTGCATAATAGTAGGTCTGTAGTGAATGTCACAATGGATGTTATAACTTCTGTTAGAACATCCATCGTGGGCTGGCCAGAATTTTCAATTGGCATCAGAGCAGGCACCCTGCCTGTTTATTACTGGGTGAGATCTAGGGAAATAAAATTCTGGTACTATGGATAAAGATATTGGATTCAGAAATAGACCTCCAATTCGGGATGGTTCTAATTATGACTATTGGAAGCCTAAGATGATTGCCTTCCTAAGGTCCTTAGACAGCAAGGCTTGGAGAGCTGCAAACTCTGGCTGGGATTATCCTGTGAAGATTGACAAGGATGGAGTATCTGTGCAAATTCCTGAAGAGGAATTGACCAAAGAGCAAGAGGCATTAGCTCTTGGAAACTCTAAAGCATTGAATGCACTCTTCAATGGTATAGACAAAAACATCTTTAGAATGGTCCACCACTGTGAACTAGCAAAGGATGTCTGGGACACTCTCAGAACTACTCATGAAGGAACTCCAAGGTCAAAATGTCAAGACTTCAAGTGATGACCACCAAATTTGAAGGGCTGAAAATGAAGGAAGAGGAGATCATTCATGAGTTTTACATGAATTTTCTTGAACTTGCAAACACCTCAGGAGCTCTGGGAGAAAAGATGGATGAAGAGAAACTTGTAGGAAAGATTATGAGGTCACTACCTAAAAGGTTTCCCATGAAGGATAGATACTAAGTCTAAGCCCTATTTCAAGATGTTGCCTGCTGACAAAGAAAAAACTGAAGATAAAGCCAACCAAAGCAGAGGAGTACAATGCCATGAGTGTGAGGGGTATGGACATGTTAGAAAGGAATGTCCCACATACCTCAAAAAGAAGGGAAAAGGTCTAACAGTCACTTGGTCTGATGAAGATTCTGACAGTGGATCAGAAGGAGAATCATCCAAACATGTTACTGTTCTAAACAGTGTGTGTAACTGATGGTGACTCAAGTGAAGAGGAGCTAACTTATGACGAACTAGCTTAATCATATAAGAAGTTGTCCATCAGAAGCACAGAGCTGTACCAGCAAGGAGAGCATCAGAAGAAGCTCATCAAAGAGCTAGAAGCTGAAAAGAGAGAGCATCTAATTACTATAAACTCACTCCAAGGAGGGGCAAAGGAGTTGAAAGGAGAAAAGAAGCAAATGACAAAATCCATAAGAATGCTCAACTCTGGAACTGACACCCTAGAGGAGATTCTTCAGAGTAGTCAGACTGTAGGAAATAGGTCTGGTCTAGGATTTGTTGAAAATCAAAATCCTGTCTTGAAACTCAAGAGGTTACAGCCTGAGATTCAAAAGTTACAAAGGATGTCACAGTCAAAGTTACAACATCCTCCACACAGAAATTGGAATCAAGTCAAGAGACAATTCCAAAGGCATAGATGCTACCACTGTGGAAAACTTGGGCATATCCAAGTTGTGTTCTTCTGGTTGCATGGTTTTCCTGGCCAAAGCAAGACCAAACAAAGAAAGCATGGAAAAATGCAGCATCATGCCACACTTGGAAAAAGACAGCATCATGCCAAGCCTGGCAAGTGGCAGCATCAGACTAAGAAAGAAGTGCATAACAAGCAAAATTAATGGATTGCCAAGACTGTTGCACTAGCAGTACACACTTCTCAAAGGTTGCCTACCAATGAAGATTGGTATTTTGATTGTGGATGCTCTAGGCATATGACTGGAATTGAGGATCTGTTGATCAAACTCAAACCTCACTCATCTAGTCATGTAACCTTTGGGGATGGAGCTAGAGGAGAAATCACAGGTGCTGGACAACTTGACAGTCCTAAAGCTCCAGAATTAAAGGATGTCTTGTTAGTTAAAGGACTAACTGTTAACCTAATAAGCATAAGTCAGCTATGTGATCAAGGTTTACAAGTCCACTTTTCCAAAGACAAGTGTGTGGTGATCAATAAAGAGGGTAAGAAAGAAATGAGGGGATCTAGATCCAATAATAATTGTTACCTATGGGAGCCTAGAAGTAACATAAATGGATTGGTTAATGAGGAAAAGAAGAACCACCTAGGTCTTGAGAAAAGAACCAGGTCCAAAGCATCAGTAAAAGGATCCTCAAAGTATGCTTCAGAAAGAAGAACAGGTTGTAAGAAAAGTCAGGGATATGCAAAGATTGGTCATCAGGTAAAACTAGATAGACTATTTTGGAACCTGATGGAGTCCATGGAGGATACCCGGCAGAAAAGAAGCAATGTCACTCCCAATGTCATGACCCTGTTCTGTGACATTAAGGGCACCATTCTAACAAGCTCTTTTGAGTTCAAGGGAGACAGGCTTAGGGGTAACGTGTTGAAAGGGCAAAAAGCGTGTGCAAAACCTGGTGGCTATGTCTTAATTATTGATGACAAGGATTCAAGAAGCATCAAGGAACCTCAATTTAAAAAATTAAGTTCCTCTAGTGCTGATGAGTTATAGCAATTAAAGGAAATGGGGAATTACATTTTGATACTAAATCATTTAATGATAAGTCAAAACGGTACGTTCCCTCCTAGTGGGCAATCATACCTCACTCCCACGTATATAACACACTCTCCCTACTCTTTGTTTCTTCACAAACGCTCCAGCTTCCATACTGTCTCAAACACGCACAAAAAAGTTTCCTCATCTCAATGAACGTCAACAAATATGGTGCAACCAACCTCCAGGATGAATACTAGCAACGCTGAAGCAAACCCTAATGAGGCTCTAGAGATTGATCCACTTCGTATGATGACTCCTGAAGGATTGCTGGTAAAGAAACCTAAAAGGATGCATGCAAGACAACCAAAAACCTTTGGCTCAGGTCAAGCTCCTCCTATGACTACATCTGATGACCTAAATACAGAGGAAGCTAGACGAACGCACCTTGAAATTACTGCGATGGTTGCTAGTGCTCTCAACATTCCCACATCATCTACCATTAAGGGGACTGAGCCTAATCAAGGTGATCAAGTTGATGTCCCACACAATGTCAAAGCATTGGGAAACAACTCTCCAGAAGGGAAGAATAAGGATGAAAGGTCTGATAAAGGGAATGATGATTTGCATGAAGCCAAAGATGTTGAGGTAGTAAACCTAGAAGAGTACTCTGACAATGATCTCATAGCAACGATCAATCTAGGCATAGCCAAAAGATTGATGAAAAGAAAAGGGAAAAAGGTGGTTGACCAAAGCTCACCCAAGAAAAAGGATGTTAAGAAGACTACTGAGCAAGAAGATACCACCAAGAAGGTTGGAACTAAGAGGACTCAGGTTGGACCCTCCAAAGGGTGGAGCAAGGTAACCATCAGGAAGAGAAAGATTGAATCAAGACCAGAACAAGAAACGGATTCTGACGTTGCTATGGATGTCATTAACACCCAACCAAAGAGGAAACCTGCTTCTAGCAAGCTGGCTGAACATGTCCCTGAGGTGCTTATTGATAATATATCCTTCCACTATCCATCATGTGTTACTAGATGGAAATATGTGTATCAAAAGAGGCTGGCCTTGGAAAGAGAGTTAGCTCAAACTGCTCTTGACTACAAAATGGTTCTTGACCTTATTCATAAGGCTGGTTTGATGAAGACTGTCACCCACTTTCCACCATGTTATGAGATTCTTGTGAAAGAATTCATAGTGAACCTGTCAGAAGCTTGTGCTGATAGGAGGTCTAGCGAGTTTGGAAAAGTATATGTAAGGGGAAAGTGTATAAATTTCTCAGACTCTATCATCAATAAGTATTTGGGAAGACCGCATGCAGGAAAGTCTGAACTCACTGTATCTGACCATCAAGTGTGCCAAGAGATAACTGCTAAACAAATCAAGAACTGGCCTTCCAAAGGGAAGCTAGTGGCTAGCAAACTCAGTATGAAATATGTTATGCTTCACAAAATTGGTGCAGCCAATTGGGTTCCTACCAATCATAAGACGACTGTTGCTACTATTCTGGGAAGATTTTTGTATGCAGTAGGGACAAAAGCTGACCTCAACTATGGGACCTACATTCTTAATCAAACAATGAAGCATGCTGGAAGCTACAGTGTCAAGGGACCTATTGCCTTTCCATCACTTATATGTGGAATCATCTATGAGCAGCATCCCAACATCATCAAAAAGGGTGATATAGTGTGCAGGAGAGAAACTCCTTTAACATTCAATTCCAAGTTGTTTAAAGGAAGGCATGTTCCTGACATGGATTTAACTTCAGCTGAGACATCCAATAAAGGTAACAAAACCAAAAAGGCTGAAGTCATGGTGACCATTAGAGAAACATGCAACGAACTGGAGGCAAGGAAGAAAACACTTGAAAAGCTGCTACAGTCTCTTGAACAAGATGAGGATACATACAACTCAGAAGATACTACCAAGGAAGATGGTGATACTAGGGAAGATGGCACTCAAGAAGCTGGTTCAGAAGATATTGATGACTGCTCAGGGGAAGGAAGTGACTCTACTGCAGACAACACTGGAGAAACTGGTGGGGACGAGTCCAGCCCAGCTCCAGAAGAGGATTAATGACTTGCAACACACTCCGCTGATGACTGAGGGGGTTCACAGAGGAGTACTACTGGTTGATAATTTAGAATCATGTGAATCCTGTGTAAACCTCTGAATTGTCTTTGCTCTCCTTGAGTTATCCTTTTGTAATATAACCCTTAACAATTATCTGTTTCTACAACTTTTGACCTATGCTAAGTATTTAGTTGGATCTTAACTTGTGGCTAAAAAGGGGAGAGAGTGTTAGATAAAAACATGAGCAGGTACAGCAGATGGAAGAATTGGTTGATAACCAATATGAGTACCACAAGTTATGTGGTAGTGGTAGTAACAGCAGGTGGAAGAACAAGACAGCCATGAGCTGTGCTTAAGCATATGCACCACATGATACCAAGAGTGTTAGATAAAAACTTGAGCAGGTACATCAGATGGAAGAATTGGTTGATAACCAATATGAGTACCACATGTTATGTGGCAGTGGTAGTAACAACAGGTGGAAGAACAAGACAACCATGAGCTGTGCTTGAGCATATGCACCACATTTGCAATGGTAACTACAGGTGCTGCTAATGAGATGTGTGTATGTGTGTGATAACAACTATTTGGGCTGCTACTAATATGATATGTATGCCATGTATGCTAGAACTAGGAACTATGTGCAGGAGCAGAATAAAAGCATAGTGCATCCCTTCAAGGGGAGTAGTACAACTGTGTGACTTCAGAAGTTATCCTGAAGGTCATAACATCCAGAGCAGGCTGGATTCATATTTGTGACTGCAGGCTGTTTGCAGGAGAAGTGTTCAACTGATGTGCATCAGTTGAGGGGGAGTAACTCTGTGTGTTACTCACTCAGCAAAGAATGACACTTGTAGTGATAACTAACAGGTGGCTAACAAAGTGAGTGTTAACAGGGCTGAAAGCCAACTGTGAGAATCCTGAGAGCTTGAGTAGCTAGTGATTTTCCTGCATGACAGGACCTATGTTAAGTCTTCTGCTGTGTGTAAATCTCTGGTGTAAGTACAAAGTGTTTTAGCCAAAAAATTGCCAAAGGAGGAGTTTGTAAGTGCTCTTGATTGGCTGCATTTTATGGCAAAATATGAGTGTATGTATGAATGTCATGTCTGATGTTGATACATTTATAATAGGGATTGTGCAGGGTAAGTCAACTAAGCTAACTATAAGTCAAGCTGGATGTCATACTCAATGTTATGACATAGGTCGTATGACATCAAGCGGAGGTTTGTTATTTTGGTAGCTAGAACTCAGGAAACAAATCAGAAGCTCAAGCTGGAATGCAGGAGACATTTTAGAAGCCCTAGGGGAACTAATATGTACCTAATTAAAGTGGCAAACATGCAAAATACTGATGAGAGGTTTTATTATGGATAAAACCTAATTTATGCGCCCAGGCCCAAGGACTGATCTGCTGCTATAAATAACAGGAGAAGCAATCCTAGAAGGCAGTTGTTGAAGATAGAGAAACAGAGAAATCACCATAGTGGTTTAGAAGTGAAGAGGTTGTTCTTCACGATTGTATCTTAGGAACACTTGAAATCCAAGCAACTGTTGATAACATTGGTTAGGTAGTTTCTAGGCTGTGTACCACTCGAAGCTGTTAAGCAAGAGTGAGTGTCACTTGATTAAAGCTTTGAAGCAATATCAAGGTGTATGTAGTTGAAGTGTCTCTTCATACTACTATTTAATTTGTAAGAGTGTTTGGATATCACTGTTGTGTGATTGTAGGGAGTGAGTGGGTATACTCAGGTCTAGAGTGTCTCTAGGTTAAATTGTCATTGGGTAGGTCTTAAGTGAGGAGTGAAAATTGGAGGTTTGACTCTGAATTAATTCTACTGATAGTGAAATTTCTCCCTGGCTTGGTAACCCCCAGATGTAAGTGTTTTGCACTGAATTGGATCAACAACCAACTGAGTTATTTACTGCTTTACAATTACTGCATAATAGTAGGTCTGTAGTGAATGTCACAGTGGATGTTATAACTTCTGTTAGAACATCCATTGTGGGTTGGCCAAAATTTTCAGCTAGAATGCAATGAAACATAAACCAAGTTAAGAAGAAAAGGTTGGTCAAATTTTGGGGTACAACAGCTGCCCCTATTCAAACGACTTGAACCTGAAGGGATGAAAAGCGAATGACTTTCAAAATTTCAAGGTAAAAGACGGTTGAATACCAAAGAACCCAAAAATTTGCAAACCGCAAAAAGAAACTGTAACTGATAACCGTAACCGAAAACTCTGTTGGGGAAAATGTGACAAGATGAACGCATCCATCAAAGACTACATTCTGTCGGGGTCTGGATACCACTCGGGCAAGACAAATCATTGGCCAGAGTCTGGATGCCTCGCGGGCTAAAGGAAACAATCGCAATCCATTGGGGTCTAGATACCACTCAGGCAAGATATAAACCAACATTCGTCGGGGTCTAGATACCACACGTGCCAATGGAATAATCACTAGCCAGGGTCTGGATACCGCACGTGCCAATAAAATGAAACAGTGTGAGTCGGGGTCTGGATACCACACGGGAAAATAGAAAAACCATCACTAGCTAGGATCTGGATACCACACATGCTAATGAAAACACCTGGTGTTAGCCGGGGTCTAGATACCACACGAGCTTGAGCCAAATAAAAAAACGGTGGAAGTCGGGGTCTGGATACCACACGGGCTTGAGCCAAATAAAAAAATGGTGGAAGCCGGGGTCTGGATACCACACGGGCTTGAGCCAAATAAACTGGGGTAAGCCGGGGGTCTGGATACCGTGCAGGCTGAAGGAATGAGCCAGAGGAAGCTAGTGTCTAGGTACCACACGGGCTATGGAAATAAACCGATGAGAGTCGGGGTCTAGATACCGCACTGGCTAAAGGAGATAAACCAGAGGAGAGCCGGGGTCTGGATACCACACGGGCTATGGAAATAAACTGGTGAGAGCCGGGGTCTGGATACCGCACATGCTAAAAAGATAAACCCGGGGAGAGCCAGGGTCTGGATACCGTACAGGATAAAGAGATAAAACAAAGGAAGCCGAGGTCTGGATGCCACACGGGCTCAGGAAATAAACTGGTATCAACCGGGCTCTGGATACCACACAGGCTGAAGAAAACCGCTATTAGTCGGGGTCTGGATACCACGCATGCTGAAAAGATAAACCATCGTCTGTTGGAGATACACCTAAAAAAAGAGGTAACAACCTGGCTTATGTTTCAAATGCCCATGTTTAAATATGGAGTAATGCTCCATACGAAATGGGAATGCTACACGTTCGGGAGGATGCTATGCACGATGCAAACACCAAGGAACCATTCCAGCAAAATAAATGCCGAAGAGAAACGGAACCAACTCCGTTGGGGATGATCGGGTGCCAAGTACAATTGGACTTATGTCGGAGAGAATAAGCCCTGGATGGCTTCCTAGAAGAGAACTCTCTTGGGTAAACTGTTTTGCTGAGAATAAAAATCCACTCCACTAGGGATCACAAAATAAACTCTGCTGAGGAAAGTGGCCTTGGACGACCTACCTGAATACAACTCTTCTAGGAACAAACGACTTGGCTGGGGAAACAAATCCACTCTACTGGGGGGAAATTAGCCCTAGATGGCCTTTTAGAATACGACTCTACCGGGGAAGTAAAGAAAACTGCGGGGACTTACTCCACTTTGCCGGAGATTCCGCTCTGCTGAAAATTTGAATCCACTCTGCTAGGGATAAATAATAAGATTTACTAGGAAGATATCCCAAATTCTTTCTGTTGAGGATGGAGAATAACAATTCTCCGGGTCGATCCTATTCTGTGAGGAAGAAAACTATTCCGCTGACTCCTCTGGGGACCTGCAGGGGATGAAAACTGATTGGGGAAACATCCCGAAGGAAACTCACTCTGACGAATACCAACGACCAACTGGATTCGGCTATAGATAACAATTCCACTAGGGATTACCCAATGAGGGAATCAACATCTACATCTGCTTAGGGAAATGAGCAATAAACTTGTAGATGCTTTTGATTGGCTGCATTTTATGGAAAAACATTAGAGTATGTATGAATGTCATAACTGATGTTATAACATACATGAAAAGTGTTCTGCAGGGAGAGCTAAGAGTAAGTGAAGTTGGATGTCATGACTGAATGTCATGACTTCAAGCGTGTGACATCAGGGCGTGCAGTTTTAGTTTTTCTATTATTAGCTGAGGCTATACTTCAGGAAACATTCTGGGAAGCCTAGTTATCCCAGGCGACATGTTAGGCATGGCTGAGGATAACATAGAAGATCCCTGACCTAATTGGAAAGGCGCAACTTCATGAAGAGAGGTTTATCTTGGGTAAACCTAATTTCTCCATTAAGGCCCAAAGCAAGTATGCTGCTATAAATAACAGAAGGATCATTCCTAATAAAGCAGAGCTTCTGGAGAGAGATTGGAGAGTATGTTTTGTGAGTGAAGAATTTTGTTCTTCACGTGTGTTAAGGAGTATTAGTATTCCTTGTAGGCAAAGCAATTGTCTGTTGTATGATTGCTTTAGTTTAGTGTTTGTGAATTATTTGTTCAGTGTGTCACTCTAAGATTTTAAGAAAGAGAGTTGTGTCACTTGATCAAAGCTGTGAAGCAAGATCAAGGTGTGTTTGAAGTGTGACCTTATTGCCTTTTGAAACTTTGAATTGGTTAATATCACTACTGTGATTGAGGGGGAGTGAGTGGAAAACTCTAGTCTAGTATTAGGCTGAAGTGTCATTGGGTAGGTCTCAAGTGAAGAGTGCAAACGGGTTGTTTGACTCTAAATTAATTCTACTAATAGTGAATTTCCTCCCTAGCTTGGTAGCCCCCAGGTGTAGGTGTGGTTGACACTGAACTAGGTGAACACTTACTTGTGTTATTTACTGCTTTCCACTTACTGCTTATTATTAAGTCCAGTAGTCTATGTTACAGTGGATGTCATAACATCCGTGATAACATCCACTGTTGGGTAGCCAGAATTTCAAAACTCAACAATATCATTCTCTGCTTAGGGAATTGAGTCCCTGACTTGAACTCTGAGGGGAAAGGAGTCAAAGATTTAGACTCTATGGGGGTAACGACACTGCACTCGTCCCACTGCTGGGAGAATAATCCCAAATACTTGTTGGGGATAACCAAGAACTCAACCTGCTGGGGAGAAACTAGTCATACTCCGCTGGGGATATGACATCGTATACAACAAGAGTTATCTCGGTTATTGTCCATGACATCGTTCAAGAAAATCAAAGTTTTAATCATGATTAGCAGAGCCCACAAGTTTATGTATGCAGAGTTTTATCAAAAACATCAGGCGTTTTTTTGCAAACAAAACAGTAAAAGCTAAAACAAGCACGAAAGCTTTCTGAATAATATATACTTGATTGATAAATGGCCTGTAAATAGGCAAATTTACAACAGATGCAACTCCTGAAAAGAGAAAGTTACGCAAATAGTACAAAAATACAACAGATATACAAAATGTCGGCAATGTGGTACAGACAACCACTATGTATCGATTCATCTATGACTCGTATGACTTCGATGCTTTTCCAACGCTTCGTCCTCTGAAAAGACTGACTTGATTGATTGACCCTCGGGTCCTCCCAGAATCCACTGTGCTCAGAAGATCAATACACAGACCGCAATCATTTGCTTTTCAAACCCTTAACTTTTGCCTGAATCGCCCTTGCGGGTTTTCGATTCACCGGAATACCCATTTTTGCCAAAGTTTCCTTTTCAGGTTTTCAACTTTGCGGGTTTACATCTTTTCTTTTTATCCCTAATTTTTGCCCGAACCCATTCTTTTTATGGTTCGTCGGGACGCCCCATTTTTTCCTAGACTTTCTTTTTCTTTCCAGCGGGTCTATTTTAAGCAAATTATTTTTTAACTGCGTGTGCGTTCATAGGGGATGTGAAATCTTCGCCATCCATGGTTGACAAAAGTAACGCTCCTCTTGAGAAGACCTTCCTTACGACGTATGGACCTTCGTAATTGGGAGTCCATTTGCCCCTGTGATCTGTCTGTGGAGGGAGAATCCGCTTCAACACCAAGTCACCTGCCTGAAAGCTCTGAGGGCGCACCTTCTGATCAAAAGCTTTCTTCATCCTGCTATGATACAAACGACAATGTGCAATGAACGCTAACCTCTTCTCATCCATCAAGCTGAGCTGATTTAATCTATTCTTCACCCATTCTGCCTCATCAAGCTGGACTTCAACCAAGACTCTCAAAGAAGGAATCTCGACTTCCAATGGTAGGACAACTTCCATACCATACACTAGCGAGAAAGGAGTTGCCCCAGTTAAACCAGATGCTCTTCCTCCGTTTGCGACTATGCGATCATGTCATCAACATAAACTTCAATCTCATGATGAATCATATCATGAAATAGAGTCACCATTGCCCGCTGGTAGGTTGCCCCTGCATTCTTTAATCCAAAAGCCATTACCTTGTAACAAAAGGTCCCCCACGGCGTGATAAAGGTTGTTTTCTCCATGCCCTCCAGGGCCATCTTGATCTGGTTATATCCGGAGAAACCATCCATGAAGGAAAACACTGAATACTGAGGAGTATTATCAATGAGCACGTCAATATGGGGGAGCGGGAAATCGTCTTTCGGGCTCGCTTTGTTTAGATCACGGTAATCTACACACATTCTGACCTTACCATCTTTCTTTGGTACAGGTACAATGTTAGTGACCCACGGAGGGTAGTTCGTCACGGCAAGAAATCCGGCATCCAACTGCTTCTGGACCTCTTCTTTAATCTTAACCGCCATGTCCGGTCTGGTTCTTCTTAGCTTCTGTTTCACAGGTGGGTACTCTTCTCGAAGAGGCAAGCGATGAACTAAAATATCCGTATGCAGTCCGGGCATATCTTCGTATGACCAAGCAAAGACATCTTTATACTCTCGGAGCATTTCTACCAGTCTTTGTTAGACATCATCCTCTAAAGCAGCCCCTATTCTGACTTCCTTTCTATCTTTTTCTGTGCCCAAGTTGGCGACTTTGATCTCCTCCTGATGAGGCAGAATAACCTTTTCTTCTTATCTCAACAACCTAGCGAGCTCTTCAGGCAGGTCTTCGTCTTCTTCAATCTCTTCTTTAGCTTGAAAGATTGGATTATCAAAGTCATACCGAGTCATACATGAGTTTGAATCGGTGGCATCTGATATGTGAAACCTGCGATGGTGATGATTTGATGCTTAAAATGATACGCAAACAACACAAACCACGTTGCCATTTTATTGTTAAAAAAAAAAAACAAGAAAAACAAGGATCACAATATTTGAATGCAAAAACGCCCTTTGATTAATGATAAAACAACTGTTCACAACATAAACAAGAATAAGGCCCTACAAACAAAGACCGCTATGCTCCGGGTAGAACATAGGGCTGCACATAATCAAAAACAAGATAATTACTCTTCATGCGTCACTTGGACAAGTATGGCTGGATCCATGCATCCATATCACAGTCACTATCACCCTCGTCCTCGGACACATCGCTGATTCGATAAAATATCATCCTACCACTTGTAAACTGGACTGGTCCTCTGTAGCGCGACGCTCTTTGTGAAGAAGACGACGACGAGCTGTACCCCAACCCAAACTTATCTTACTTATTGGGGATACTCAACACCTGCCCCCAACCCTGAGATGATCCAGACTTTACCACAGCTTGCGCTTCTTTGAATGATGACATAGCAACCTCAGGAACACTGCCACAACTGGCACCTTCTCTCTGACCTGTACTGTCTCAAACGCCTGACACAATGTCTCGTGTATCTCCCCATCAACTTCCACGTATTTGAACAAGGATAGATGGTTGATCGTAATTTCCTCCTCACCACAGACGGTGACAATGTTACCCCCCACCATATACTTTAACTTTTGATGCAAGGTCGACGTCACCACCCCTGCTGAGTGAATCCAGGGCCGACCTAACAAGCAACTGTATGTTGGTTGGATATCCATTATGTAGAAAATGGCACTAAAAACCTCCGGGCCAACCTGGATAGGAAGAGTTACTTCTCCAAACACAGACCTCCTTGTCCCATCAAATGCCCGTACAATCAGATCACTAGGCGTGTATAATACTCCCTGGGTGTCAAGCTTCATAAAAGCCTTTTTGGGCAACACATTAAGCAAATACCCAACATCCACCAGCACGTGAGATAAAATAGCCCCTCTGCACTCAATGGAAATATGCAGGGAGTGATTGTGGTTTCTCCCTTTAGGGGTCAGATCCAGATCAGTAAATCCTAATCCATTTCCAACGTTCACATGCACCACCACTCCTTCTAGTTGGTTCATATATATCTCCTGTGGCACATACGCAGTGTTCAGAATCCTCAGAAGGGCATTCCGATGTGCCTCAGAGCACAGTAATAATGATAAGATTGATATTTTTTGATGGGGTTTGTTGGAGATGGTCCACAATCTTGTAATCGCTTTTTCTAATTAGACACTTGAATTCCTCAGCGTCTTTCAACAAAGCGCTCTTTTCAGCCCCTTGAAAATTTTCTTCAACAACAGCTTTCCCCTTTCCTTTATCCTGTCTTTCAGCATTAACTTCTAGAGGTGCAAACACTCTCCCACTTCTCGTCATTTCTCCTGTTCCCACCAAATTACCCGCCGAATCAGACGTCGTTCCTTTCAGCTCTTGTTTTTTACCGTTACAAAATACTTCAGCGCCATAATTCCACGGGATCGCCTTAGTGCTTTCGTGAGGTACATGCCCTGCCTTGGTGATTATGACAGTAGCTGGCCTCGGTGGTGTAGATATATTAATGGTTCTAAATGGAATTGAGATTGTGGCAACCTCATCCTGCTCTTGACCAATCACCCTCTCAGCCTTTTCTTCACCAATTCTGTCAAATTGTAGTATAACTTCATCCGTTAATCTCTGCACATGGTTTTTCAAGTCCTCACATCCCTCAGGACACGCCAAATAACCTTCACAGCTTTCCAAACAGCCTTGAAACACTCCACCCTTCAACAACATGTTCTTAATAACACTCAAAGGAGTTTTCAGCTCCTCAACACTGCTCACTAAATTCAAACTCTCTTCCTCCACAATAGCATTTACCCCAGCCGCTCCATGGTTAGGCATAGGATTTTGCACAACATTGGGCGCATCATTGTAAAGTTGATTGCCTTGTATTCTATAAGGTCCTGAACCTTATGCTTGAAGGCTTTACAGTTATCTATGTGATGGCCGGGTGCATCTGAGTGAAAGTCACATCTGGCATTTGCATCATACCCTAGGGGAGGTGCGCCATTCAGGGGTGTCAGCATTCTCTTCTGAACTAACTGTAGTTGTATCAAATGTTGTAACAATTGTGAGTATGGCATTGGTGGTGCATCAAAATGTCTTTTCATCGTCCTCCTACGATCTTGGAACTGTCGCGGAGCGTAATTTTGCTGTTGTTGTGGTTGTACTTCCAGAATGGCAATGCTCGCAATCTGAGGTTGTTGTTGGTGATACTGATTTCTATTTCTGTTTCTGTTGTTACCCCTGTATCTTGAGACTGCATTTGTCTCCCCTTATCTTTTCTTGTTACCAAAATTCTTTCTACCTCCTCGAGATGAGGACCCCTCTCCCGCTTGGATCTTTCCCAACTTAATCCCATTTTCAACTCGTTCACCTATAATGATTAAGTCTGAAAAACTACCAGACATATTACCTACCAATTTATCGTAGTACACGCCAGGCAGTGTAGCTACAAACAGATCAATAAGTTCCCTCTCCACTATAGGAGGTTGAACCCTTGCATCCAGTTCGCGCCACCTCTGGGCGTACTCCTTAAGTCCTTCACTATTCTGTTGTGACAAATTCTGCAACTACACACGATTAGGCACCATATCACTATTATATTGATAATGTTTGACAAAAGTTTCTACCAAATCTCTCCAACTTCTGATGTTCACCGGCTCTAAACCCATATACCATTCCAAGGACGGACTGGACAGGCTATCTTGGAAGAAGTGCATCAGCAACTTCTCATCATCAGAGTATGCAGACATTTTTTGTAATACAAACGAAGATGCACCCTGGGACAGGTCGTACCTTATACTTGTCAAAGTCTGGGACCTTGAACTTTGGTGGGATCCTTAAACCTGGGATCAGCCCCAAGCTTGACATTTCCAGACTGAGAGAGTTCTGGTTTTCAAGGTTCCTCATCTTTTCTTCTATCAATTTAAATCTCCTGTCTGCATCCGGCTGCAGTCCTGCTCCCAGATCTCCCATGGAGAAAATATCATATTGCTCGTCCTCCTCCCATTGAGGACCAGCGTTTCCATGTACATCACATGTTGGTATGGGAATATGGACTCCAGTCTGATTACCTCCGCCCAAAGGGATAATAATTGTTGGAATGGTAGTGGCATGAGGAGTGCCATTGTCAGCTGTTGGAGGAACATCAGTAGTCCCTCCATGCAGAACCCCACTTCTGTCAACCCTAGCCATCAGAGGCTGAACGAGTGTCCTTAGCTATTCCTGGCCATTGGCGACCCCTTGCATCAGGTCCATAAATTGCACCATACGATCACGGAACTCCTGCAGTTCAAGTTGAATTTGGTCCATGGCTTTTTGCTGATTCCCCCTTGTTGTGTAGTAGTGGATGGTGCAGTCTTCAATCCTGAAACAGTGCTAAAGAAAACCATAAAAAGGAATAAGGTCAACAGAACTAGAACACCTGGAATGAAATATGAAAAATGATGCAAAATGCATACATGTAAATATGGTTCAGGGAAATCTTCCCTTGATTCTAGTTCCACGAGAACAAAAGGAGAATGAAGAGCCAACAGATGGAGCCACAGAAACCCTCTCTTATAAATTAGGACAAGGAACAGAGTATCAACATACAATACATCACCACGGAAAATACAACTGAGTCAACACGACCTCATCCAACAATCCTGGTGATGGTCGGAGTACAAAACAACAAAATACAAAAGAGAAAATACATCAAGTACGACAGCGAGTCTGAAACTCCTCCAACAACTCCTTCGTATCAGGGTGATCAGGCCTAGAAATCAATCCCTGGATAAGCAACTCCCTCCTGCTGATGGTGGTCTGTAAGCCTTGAGCATAATCTTCCCTGGCGCCTTCCCCAAATGCATCTTCAAGTTTAGGCCTCTTCAGATCTGCTCTCAACTTATACTCCTCCAACATTCCAAGAGCTTCGCGTAGCTTGCGGTCGCTTTCGTATCGATGGGAAGATTCTCCTGGATCTATCATATCTTTTACACGGAGTTGAGTCTTCAACTTGACAATCTGTTGACGAAGTCCATCTTTTCTTTCTTTGTGTTAGTAAGGATAGCATTCCATTGGGCGTTGAATTTTGATATCTCTAAATGTGCTCTTTCTATCTCTTTCTTTTTATCTTTGAGAATATCACACTACAAGAAAAAAGGAGATTTGCGACACTTGAGTTGCGACAGTTATAACAAAACCGTCCTTATTCCTGGATTACAACGGTTGTCACGATAATTAGGGTCAACTGTCGTAGATTTTTTGCGACAGTTATCAAAAAACCGTCCTTATTCCTAGACTACGACAGTTCTCACGACGGTTTGAGCCAACCGTCGCAAATTTTTTAGGCGTGTTGTATAAAATAATGCGACAGTTACCAAAGAACCGCCCTTTTTCCATACTCGCGACAGTTAAGGCGAACTGTCGCAATTACTTTATCCAATCATAATCACTATTTTTTTAATTCCTTTAATTTTCCACTTTTTATTTTCTAACCGTTTCAATTTTATTAATTAATTTAATAAATAATTATTATAATTATTATAATTTTCATGACAATGTAGTTTAATATTTTTGTCTAAAATAATAGTAAAATATTTTTTATTTTATTATATAAATAGTTAACTTTTATTAAAATTAATTTTGGTAACAATGTTTATATATATATATATATATATATATATATATATATATATATATATATATATATATATATATATATATATATATATATATATATATATATATATATATATATATATATATATATATATATATATATATATATATATATATATATATATATATATATATATATATATATATATATATATATATATATATATATATATATGTATATATATATATATATATATATATATATATATATATATATATATATATATATATATATATATATATATATATATATATATATATATATATATATATATATATATATATTATGGAGATTATAAATACATTACAAATTATAAATTATAGATTAAAAACATGTTTAAACTATAAAAAAGTATTGAAAACAAAGTTTCAGAAAAACAATTACAGTGAAACTTGTGGACCCCTTCTTCTTCTTCTCGCAAACGGTTTCCGAAAAATCCCAAAACCCTAAACTCAATCATCTTCAATTCGACCTTTAATTCCTTTTTAATCATTCCTTCTCCAATTTAACCTCTAAATACCTCAGCATCTTTCAATTTCCCGATCTTCTCCTTCTCTCAAATTCTGTCACAAAACCCTTCATGGATGTATCAGTGAAGACAGAATCGGAATCCACAACAGTTTTGCTCAATCAGGCTCACGAAATGCCCACGGTGAATGATTGCATTGTTTACACTCGATTCAAAAGGTCTCTCAATTCGTGTAATGGTTTTTCTGAGGATGTTGATTGCAAGAGATTCAGTAATACAGATTGTATTGGAGAATGGAGTCGATTGTTGCAGGAAAGTAGAGACGGCGGCTAGTCTGGTGATGGTTTGAAGAGTGAGTTTCGAGAGGTTGCCTCCTTGGTCCATAAGCATCCTCCCTGATTGTAGAACAAATGTATTTAACACTGCAAGAGTAAGAATATCAAAATATTTGTTATTATTAGCATTGTCTTTCGCGTCAAGTTATTGATGATTGGATTGTTATGGTTTCCTGAAGCCGAGGTTTCGGCCTTCACAAATACAAATGTTCCCTAGCAATTCTAAGTTGTTATTATGGGAGACCTATGACGAAGATGTATCGTCGCTAGCGGATAGTGCCAGAATCACATATTCTGGACTTCTAGATCAGATAAGTGCTACCACAGACACTAGTGATTATCTTTGGTACATAACCAGGTTAGTGAATTTCTTCGTCATCGAGCTTTTTTCTTTTGCATTTTAAGCTCGATGCAGTTGAAATCTCACTTTTTCTGGTTTTCATGCAACAGTGTTGACATAAGTTCATCGAAATCATTTCTTCGCGGAAGGAACAAGCCGAGCATTAGTGTGCATTCCTCTGGCGATGTTGTTCATGTGTTTATCAACGGAAAATTTTTAGGCATGTATAATAGTATCTTATACTTGTTGTAATCAACTTTTCTCATTCAATAAATTTCAAATAATCGACAGATTCTTGTTTCCTTTTGCAGGCTCGACTTTCGGGACAAGAGAACAGAGAAGTTTCACGTTTGACAGCCCTATCGACCTACGAGCTGGAACTAATTGTCGCTACTCGAAAAATACGCGCAACGACGGGGAAGGCGAAAAGGAAAAGGACAAAAGAGTCGCCACCGAACTTTATTTATCCCATGAGGGGAAAGGGAAATATCGAGAAAACCTTAAGAAAAGAAAGGATAAGATGGTCTCGCAACCAAGAACGGGTTCGGAATCCGGTTATGCGAGGGGAAGGTATTAGCACCCCTCGCATCCATCGTACTCGATGGGAACCATTTGTTTGTCGACGTGTGAATTTATTTGCTTAAATGTTATGTTATAAAAGTGTTTTACAAAGGGTAAAGAAAGAGGGTTTAGAAACTAAGAAATGAGGCAACAGGGAAGAAGAGAGAAAGGTTGGACTCGGTAGGACTTCGCGGTCCTAGGCCTACGTATTCTCAATGAATATGAGAAAATCATAGTCGACGTAGTTCGGGGAACTACAAATATAAGGGGGAATGTGCTCGGCAAGGATTGTGGCCCTTGTGCCTACGTATCTTTACTTGAAAAAAAATAAAGAATCAGAGCAACCGTAGTTCGGCCTACGATTTGTTGATGTTTTTATGGATGATGCTATCGTACGCATTCTAGCAGTTAGGTGTATTGCTGCTCGCTCGTTGGAGACTTAGACATTACCTGTTTGCGGTAGAATGGACGTATCATATCCTTTTCGAAAGATAAGTTTTCGCCATGCGAGGCAAGATGTAACATTTGATTTGTTGAATTGTTTTTTTTTTAGGGGCGAGATAGGTCCTCGGATAGTAACCCCTACGGGTAGTACCCAATTCTTTATCTCAAAGTTTTTGTTATGAAAGGGTGTGGCGAACATAGCGTCTTCGTATTGAAAGACGAGTATCAAAACCACACACACTACAGTGAGCATCTCGACACTCGGAGAGGAAGAAGTCTACACTTAATCCTCTCTCTTTAGTTCAATACGAAGAGAACTTCATTCTCTTATTAAAGTGTTTTTGGTTTTGAATGGTAAGTGCTTTGCGACAGAGAACCCTACGGTAAACGTCAAGCACTCGGGATAGGATAAGGCCTACGCCTAACCACTCCACGACCATTCAAGTTTTTGTTATGTAAAGAGTTTGAAAATGCACTCGGTGCAGGACCGAGGTTTTAGGTGTGAAAGGTTGCGAAAGGAAATTGTGGGAAGATAGGTGGCGGATAAAGTCACGTCTTCGTATTGAAAGACGAGTATCGAGACCACCCACACTACAGTGAATATCCCAACACTCGGAGAGGAAGAAGTCTACACTCAATCCTCTCTCTTTAGTTCAATACCAAGAGAATCGATTTATTTATTGTAAGTGTTTTGAAAATGCACTTGGTACGGGGCCGAGGTTTTTTAGGAGAAAAAGGTGTGGATGAAAACGTCTTCGTATTGAAAGACAAGTATCAAAACCACCCACGCTACAGTGAGCATCTCGACACTCGGAACGGAAGAAGTCTACACTCAATCCCTTCTCTTTAGTTCAATACAAAGAGAACTTTACCCTTTTATTAAATATGGTGAATTGGCTTAACAATCGTTTGAGAAAATCCGCTTGACGTTGGGTCAAGGATTTAATTGTTTAAAAAGGTTTTAGGTGAAGCGAGCAAGGTCGATGGCGGACGCACAAGGCGGCCGACTTACAAGGGCTAAAAATGGCTCGATAAAATCGAGAGTTTGCTTTTGAAAATGGTTTTTGGAATCAAAAGTCACCAAGGACAATAGCAACATTCCTACTAAAATCATACAACATATGGGATTAGTCGGCTAAAAAATAACAAAAATAAGTGGAAAAACAGTGGGGTAACACGGGTGGCCGTGTTGTATGACACGGCCCGTGTCATAGGGTACCTGCAATGTGAGTTTTTAGGGCATGACAGAGGTGCAACACGGGTGGCCGTGTTGTGTGACACGACCCGTGTTGTGAAGCCTGGGGTTTTTGGATGTTGAAACCTCAAACAGAAGTGCAACACGGGTGGCCGTGTTGTGTGACACGGCCCGTGTTGTGAAGCCTGGGGTTTTTGGATGTTGAAACCTCAAACAGAAGTGCAACACGGGTGGCCGTGTTGTGTGACACGGCCCGTGTTGGGCGACACGGGTGGCCGTGTTGTGTGACACGGCCCGTGTCAGGCTACCAGAGTGGGAAAAAAAACCTAACTTTTCTATGTTTTTCTTTCGTTTTTGTGGTTTCTTGAGAATGGTTTCTTGGTCCCTTTGAAACCTTACATGATACATACAATACAACAACACATAAAAGAGTAAACAAAATGAATGTAAATAGCAAAAAAAAGAAAGAGGGAAAGGTTGGAGGAAATGGATACCCAAGAGCTTTTTATCCTTCTTGCAAGTCCTCCTTGGTCTTAGTTGAAGGTACTTCACTCCTCTTCACTCTATGTTGTGAAGGTTTTGTTTCTCAATGATCCTCTTGGTTCTATATCACTCTCTTTTTCTGGTTTGCAAAGCTTCCTATTTTTCTGGTTTTTAGGGTATTGTTTGCTCTCTCTATTTTCTGGTTTTGCAAGTGTGTGTAGAAGTGAATGTTGAATGAATGAATCCTTTTGTTTACAGCCCCTCCTCTTATCTCAGCTCCTAGGGTTTTCTCTCGCCCCCCCAAACATCAGATTTTTTCATGGGGCAATGTCTCTTGCCACCTTTTCTCATGTCACTCTCTTTCTTTCCATTTCCATGCAAGGTGCTATGCTGCATTTTCTGCACAACTTTCCTATGCTATTTGCTGCAGCACCTTGTGCCTTGCACCCATTTTGTTTGTTTGTGTTTGGACAACTCCTCTTGGTCAATGCCACCAACTCTTGACAGCATTTTGAAAATTCTGATATGTAGAAGCATTGTCACATGTTATTCCTTTGGTCTTGTGACATGTGATCTTGTGACATGAAGAAATTTGTCACCTCTTGCATGGGACTGTTTTGTCATGATTAAACATGTATATTCTTGGTCCTAAAACATTCTAATGTTGATTTAATCCTTGCATGTTTCTTGGATGTTTGTAAGTATAATGTAGACTTGGTGTGGCATTACCATAACATGAATTTGACTAGAGACTTGAATGAAGTATTAGAAATAAATTAATTTCTAAACATTACTTAGAGTTAAAAATCTTGCAACAAATGACATTCTTGTAATGTCACAAAACTTCTCTTTATAATATTCTTGCCTTTAATCTTGAATTCATGATGGATTTCCTTTATGTCATTGAATTTGAAAGAAATGAAGAAATGAATCAAGCCTTGAAAGAGGGCAAATTTTGGGGTGCAACACTAATAAAATAGCACTTCTCAGTGTAGCTGTTGGATTAGCAGTTAGTACCTTGCTTGTTACTCTAACTTGAACTCGATCATCGCTTTGCTAGTTATTCATATCTTTTGCTTTCTTTTTTCTTTTTCCATAGAATGGTGGAATCCATTTTGAATCATGGAAGACAGGAATCATCGGTCCAGTTTTGCTCAAAGGTCTCGACCACGGGCAGAAAGATTTGACATGGCAAAAATGGTCATACCAAGTCGGCTTGAAAGGCGAAGCGATGAATTTGGTGTCTCCGAATGGTGTATCATTTGTTGATTGGGTGAGTGAGTCATTAGCTTCTCAAAACCATCCGCAGTTGAAATGGCACAAGGTAATAACAGTTAGTTATTGGTTTACATTACTTTAACATCTATTGAAGTATATAAAGCTTCTAATCTAATTCGAAAATTTCAGGCCTATTTCAATGCACCTAATGGAAATAAACCATTGGCATTAGACATGAGCAGTATGGGAAAGGGTCAAGTATGGATCAATGGACAAAGCATACGAAGATATTGGATGGTTTATGCAAAAGGTAACTGCAATTCTGGCAACTATGCCAGAACATATCGTCATGCGAAATGCCAACTTGGTTGCGGACAACCTACTCAATGATGGTATGATACTACTTTTCTCTAAACTTCAACATTACCTCAATATCTCTAGGAAAATGTAACTCACTACTTCGATTTTGCAGGTACATGGCAATGCGTCTAGGTTTGCAAAATGTAAATTTTAATTATTCAAGCCATTCTACAGTATTGAAACAGACTAAATGTATTAGTATTGCATACAGTATAATACTATACGGTTAACCATTTATATACTAACTGGATCTGTTCCATTTTTGCAGGCCTATGGCACAAAGAAAGCCTATGTTCGGTTGACTCCAGATTATGATGCATTGGATGTTTCTAGGAACATTGTGTGTGATGGTTATGAGGACTTCTTTCATATACAGATGCATCAAAAACATTTTTACACCGCCTTATTGAATCATAAATATATATTACTTTTTAAAAAAATGCAACTGGATGATTCAATAATCAAAACCATGGAGACTTCTCCATTGGAAGATTTGAAGGAAGCTAGAGAGTTGATTCTGCGCATTCGAAGGAGGAATCTGTACCAGGCATGTTTTTACCGGTTACTTTTCTGCCATGTTTTTCTTATGTACTCAACATTTATACATGAAAATTGCTTACATTTTCTTCTATTAACTGTCTAATAAAGTAAAAAAAAAAAAAGAGTTTGTGTGCCATTATCTGCATTAAAAGGTCTTGGCCGCCATTGTAACTTGCGAATTCTACACTTTTGGGTCTATTACATGGATGCTTGAGTGGTGGTTCATTAGAAAATAAGTGACATAAGAAGAACTTTAGATAGATGACTGTTATGATTATATGCAAACCTGAAAGTTGAGAAAGTTGTGATCCATCAGAGTTAATTAATATTCATGCTATAAATGTGTCCATGATAATTTGTATTGATTAGATTCACTTTTTCTTTTAATTCGAGATATGACTCTTGTATCACTAGATATTATTAACCATGGGTTGTTTTAATTATTTGGTCCTCTATTTTACGATGTCATAATCACATTCAATATTGTCTGACATTTCACCCTGTAGTTTCAAGTACTGTTTGAACTCTTCATGGTGATGTGTGACTGGTTTGACAAACTTGTATTGTTAACTGCATGATAAATATTACTAGTATATATGGTATTTAGGTTCCAACATACCAAAGCTTTAAACCTTAAGGTTTTTACACTTCAGAACCCTTCATTATCCTTCCATTTTCTCTTCGATATAAACTAAACTTTTCTAATTAATAACTTTCTTTTCTTTGAAATGAAAATATACAACTCTATCTCATTACCTAAGAAATATAGGTACAACTATGTTCTTATTCATTTCTGACAGTAGAAAATTATATTTGATGGCATATATCATATACTCTGTTAACTTGGTTCTAATAAGCTATTAGTTGTTTTTTTTTGTAAGAGTAATTACTGATTTGTTAGCGAGTCAAATCACAAAGTTAATAAATAAATACAGCCAATGTGCAATATATCAGTAATGAAAAAAAACATAATTTTAATTTGTCTAGTAAATATAGTTAATTGATCCCTAAATTGATGTTAAATCTAGGTGTTTCAATCATTTAAATTTGTCAATTGGTCCTCTATTGTGATATGGATGTTGCATTCAGATTTTACCATTTTTCCTTCTTTACATGTATTATTGCCATTTTCGGTAACATGTTATTTGCTTTTAATCATGTAGTTTGTAGCAGGTATCTCAAACAAGTTGGTCTTTATTGAGGAGACACCACGTATTGTGCTTAACTTTATCGAATCTATTATTGTGTTGTAAACTTTTTGTGTAAATAGTAATAAAATGCATTAAATGAGATTGATCTAGTTTAAAGTTAGATTGTATACAAGGATATCATTTGGTAGATATTTATGGTTCAATCCCCTGTGAGAAAAAAACAACCCAAGTACCTCCTTCCTTCCTATAGATGAAGTCTAGGGGATAAGTTTCAATCATCTCTTCGAAAGACCAAAATACATCAAAGGTACCAAAGGCATCAATAACCAAAAGTAGCAAATCCTCCTCCAAACAAAACGATTACATGTATTGCTAATACACTATGTGTGCCTGCTCTAATATCTCATTCAAATCTAGGAGAATGTCTATATGAGAGAGTACTCTTCCCAACACCTCTGAGTTTGTCCCCTAGAGTTAGGAATATGCGAATAGAGCTAGGAATCCTAGAAAAGAAATAGGTTTCGTCACCATAGCTACATATTGATTTGTAGCTGATATATGTTGAACTAACAGGGTCTTATGAATCATTCTCTCTCTAAAAAAAGATATCAGTTCCATATATTTGTTTTGGCAAATAAAAATGGATTGTGGGACAAAGCCACCATGTTAAAATTGTCACAAAATAGGATGAGTAGTAATAGGAACTCTTGAGTTTTAGTAGAAGCAGTTGCAGCCAAAGAACCTCTATTGTTATGTTAGGCAAACATCTTACTGCAGACCTAGCCACTATATTTGTTTCTCAGATCACCATGAACAATATTTGATCTAAGATATATACAAAACAATGATGTGGCCTTCCTATCATCTAGATCAGCTCCCCAGGGCATCCAATGAACAACACAATTTTGACTCCTTTCAGTTGCAATCACTGAAGGCAAGTTTCTGTCTTTTGGGCATAAAAAAACTTAGGATTTCACAAGTGTTTACTATTTTATGGTTGGTACACACGTTCCTAACAATTGTAGGATTTTACTAACTTTTTCCTCATCCTCCAAGAGCGATGCAGTGGCTCCTCTACAGCAGAATCAGTGTCTGATTTTAATGATTACTCATCTCCTACCAGACAACAGAGTAGTAATTATCCTCGTTTAGCGCTAGTTTGTGAAGAAGTGAGTTTCAAAATCTCCTCATACTTATCTTAGAATCTTCATTGTCATCTTAACATCCTCCATGTACATTTTTAGCGATTGTCTTGAACGTTTAATCATACCTAATTACTCTGTCATATGCAGGTAAGAGCACCAGAGGCCAATGGCTACTACAGCTGTGATGATAGTGCTCTATCGGCTCAGAATGTGATTGAAAATGACCAACTTCACTCATCAAATTTCATGGAACGTGACATTAATAACCATTCAAAAGCTATTGAAGCAGCTACTGAAAGAGAGTGCATTCTTCCATGTGAACATCGTCTTCAGAGACTAGAAAAAGTATTAGGGGTAAAATTTGGTCGGCTGTTTCTAAACTTGGGGTGGTTGAGAAGGATGGTTCTAAACTTTTTGAAGTTATTATGTTAGTGTTTATTGTTTGAATATCATGAATATTGATGATTGCCATTAATGTAACCTACAATAGCTGTATTATGAATCCTAAATTGAGTGCAGATTTTTTTTTATAAAAATATTTGCAACTTGCGGCGGTTCAAACCGCCACAATATACCATAGTTTTTTTTAAAAAAATATTTGCAAATTGCGGCGGTTCAAACCGCCACAATATACTTTCGCAATCAATAATAAAAACAAAAATCATTAAGCAAGTTAAGACAGTTGAAAACCGTCACAATATGGAGATTATGACAGTTAGCTATCCGTCGTGAAAATAACGACGGTTTGCACGACAATTTTCACAACTGTCGCAATACGGCCTCGCGACGCACGTTTCTGCAACAGTATTGAAACCGTCGTAACTTACAAATTGCGACTGTTAAAACCGTCGTAATCTATCAAAAAGAATCGTCGCAATTTTCCAATTTTCTTGTAGTGTCATTTGCGCTTTTCAAGTCTCGACCTACTCGCTCTCGGGCGCGAATCTCTTCTGTTAACTCCCTACCCATCTTGTTCACTATCTCTGTCTACTTCTTGAATGAGCGGGTGGCCTGATTCTTTTCCCTTCTAAGCTGACTGATTTGCTCTTCCAACTCTTCGTTTGCCTTTCGTATTTCTTCTTTTTCAACCCACAGTTGATTGTATTTCTGTACTTCAACTACCAAGGGGTATAAAGGTTCTCCGATTGGAAAGGGTAGCAACAATCCCTCAACTCTCTCTTGAATCCATTCCACATATGGTCCATAGGCTCTGCAATCGCTCTTGCCTAAAGAAGATTTTCCTTCACGGTGAATGTTACCCCAAGCCTTTTCCAATTTGATTAAGGTCTCAGCATCAATTGAACCGGTGAAATACATAGATTCCTGCATTTCTTCTTCCTTCAGAGGTTCTCTTAGAGCGTAACCAAATTTCCTGACTACGAGAGCAGGGTTATAATTAATGCCCCCTTTCTCCCAATCAAAGGAACATTGGGGAAAATACCACATCTGTAGACAAACTCTACACCCAAAAGGTCTCTGTTGAACCATACAATATTCTCAGAAGTTAAACCCATAAGTCTTTCTGACCAATCAGCAGTATCAAAGATGTCAACAAAAGGACCAGACTTAAGCAGATGCAAAATAAACCATCTATACAGGAGAGGCACACAGAAGGAAACATTCTTCCCTCTTCTGTTCTCATTCTTATAGTGGACATAATGATAAACATCTTGTAGGAGTGTTGGAACAGGATTCTTGGAGGCAAAGATGTGAAAGGCATCTAGGTCAACAAAATCAGGGATATTGGGAAATAATATTATGCCATAGATACAGAGGGCCAAGATGGCATTGAAGACAATCCAAAATCCTTCCTTTGCAAAATGCTGAGCTCTGTTCACCAAGAAAGGTAATGGGAATCCAGGTACTCCACTCCTCCAACTCATCTTTCCATCTAACTTAGAAACATCCAAGTGAAGAGAATTTTCTAACTTTGTCAAGTTGGGCTCTGCCTCAGAATGGTAGAAAGGCATCTGTTCCAGAATTAGGATTCCTAGCAGCAAGGAAAATTCTTCCAGAGTAGGCATCAACACATATCCTGGGAAGGTGAAACATCACAGTTGAGGATCATAGAACTGAAGCAATGTATGAAGACCTCCTAACTCAAACAATGAAGCTTTGCATACATAACTCAGAATCTTCCCATAGTCTTTCTTGAAATCCTCCATCACACTGTGATAAGCTGTAGAGATCAAACTGAGAAAGGACCCTATATCCTGTGTTGGAAACTTGTACACTATTGTTCTCTTCAAGCTGGGATTCATGCTGACAGTGGATTAGATTACTAGAATCAAGGAGAAAACGGGCACCTGAAACACAAATACATGTCAATGTTAAAATGCAAATGTGTATGCAAATGCAACAGGGGATCAAGATTGTTGTGCTGCTGACTGAGATGAACCAGCGCTTCGCTCTGACAAGAAAATACTGGAACACCAAGGTATAAGAACCTCATAATATCTGAGATCAAAGGTCCGCACTGACAATAAATCCGGGTAGGTTGGAGGTCTAGTTTCCTGCATAACCCTCCCAACTAAAAGGTATAAACTTATCTCTGACAAGGTCTGGCATCCTATGCGGTCGTCAGCATCGCAGACTTCCGAGAAACGATGATACGTTCACCATTTCTGGTTTGGCATCATAATCTAACGAAGCGGCCTCACTTAGCTGACTCCCAAATGATCGGTCCCCAGAGTCGACAATTCTCAGATCCAACATCCTCTCAACTGTCTGAAACAAACTGGAAAGGTAGTCATCAAAGAGAATCTCGTCTGAGCGCGAAATTCGTGAGGACTAGTGCATGTCTCCATACAGGTTCATCACTACTTTCCATTTCTAATGCTATGGTTATACTCAAGCCTGGGTTTTGGCTTATTACACAATGGAACAATCCCACCCCAACAGCATAACAATAACATGATATAATGCGGGAAAGTAAATGCAAATGTGATAAAATACAGATACAACACAAATGCACATATATACACACCCAAAGATAAAACACACAAGCGCTATGATTGACTCGCATATGGGATGACTCAAGTCCCCAGCAGAGTCGTTAGATGTCACTACTGCGAAAAAGGGTCGGCAAAGACAGAAGAGTCACCACCGTTCATTATTTATCCCAAAGAGAGGGAAAGGAAACAATCAGAGAAAACCTATGAAAAAGGGAGAAGATAAGGTCATCGCAACCAAATCTTGGGTTCTAGAGTCGGTTACGCAAGGGGAAGGCATGAGCACCCCTCACGTCCATTGTACTCAACGGGATCCACACTTGTTGTCTATCTAAAAGGGTGTTAAACTATCAAAGGCTGGCTCACAGGGACAAAAGAATAGAAAAGAGACTCGATAGAGCATCACCGCTCTATGCCTACGTATTCCCTCGTGCAATGGGAAAGTCATATCAACGTAGTTCGGAAAACCACGGGTGAGGGTAAGGGAAGGTTGCTCGCCAAGACATCGCCATCTTGTGCCTACGTATCCTCGTCTAGTACGAGAAATTAGAGCAAACATAGTTCGGGCAGACACAAACACAGATTGGTTCAAGTGTTTTAACTGAGTAGGGTTAAATAGTGGTTCCAGCAGTTAGGAACAATGACTGTTTGCGGTAAAACCAAGACTTCACACACTCTTTCTAAAAATGATTTTCAAACAATCTCGAAGGATAAAAAGGTTTGATGTTTTGTTTTGTGTTTTTTATGAAGAAGTGAATTAAGTTAGGATTTGCAACTCATGTTGCACTAAAGACTATGACATGAGAGCAAATGTGTCGCTGTCGCTTCCGCGAAAATAAGGTGCCGGCAAAACATAAGAGTCGCCACCTTTCGTTATTTATCCCTCGGAGCGGGAAAGGAAATGATCGGAAAAACCTGACGAAAAAAGGGTAAGACAAGGTCGTCGCAACCGTTGTCTGGGTTCGGGAGTCGGTTACGCAAGGGGAAGGTATTAGCACCCCTCACGTCCGTCGTACTCGACGGGATCCACGCTTGTTGTGTTTACTGGACGAGTTGGTTTATCTATCTACCTATCAAGGCTGGCTTAAACAGAAAAGAAAATGACTCGGCAGTTGAGAAATCAGAGAATGAGAAATCAGAGTCAACGTAGTTCGACCTACGACGGGTTACGGGGAAGGTAGCTCGCCAATACGTCAGTATTGTGCCTACGTACTCTCAACAGGTATGAGAGATCAGAGCTTACGTAGTTCGGGCTACTACGGCTTACGGGAATTCAGATTCATCTGTTTTATCGAGTAGGGTTAAACAGCAGTTCCAGCAGTTAGGGACAAAGCTTGTTTGCGTTGGCGCTGAAGTTTAACGACACTCTTTTCTTCAGAAAAGCTTCCTTTGAATTACGGGCCCACGGGGAAAAAAAGGTTTGAAGTTTGTTTTCTGTCTTTTACGAAAGAAGTGTTTTTTATTGTGTTTGCAATTTCAATCGCACTAAAGACTATGACATGAGAGTGAATGCGTCGCATGTCACCCAAAGGGTACCATACTAAACATCCAGACTGTTGAAAAGAAACTCTCTAACAATCCTTTCTCAGATAGCTTAAGGCTCGTAACGTACGAAAGAAATCATTCATGATTACTGTATCTTAAGCTGTTTTGAGATGAGAAGAGAACAGACTCAACTAAGAGGAGACTATCAAGTCCTAATGTTGTCATGCCAAGGATTCATCCTATAGTTGAGGTTTGAAACAGGGAACTCCTAGAAGTTATCATGCATAGGTTTCAACCTAAAGTTCTATCATCACTTCCTTATTAAAGGAAATGAGAGTCCTAAGGGATCATGTTAATGATACACCGAAACAGATAAAGCATCAGCTTAAACCATAAACAGTAATACAGTAAACGACTGTAAAATGCATGCAATGCAAGTGAGGGAGGAAATGTGTGTGGGGCAGCAGCCTCCACAAGCTCATCTCAACCTCAAGCCAGATATGAATAACAATAATCATACAGAAGAAATAACATGCTATCAAACAGAATAATAAATGACTGTAATCAAACAGAGGAAATAAAATGCTATCAAGCAAAAGATAAACCACATAGGCAAGGGAGCAGGGCTCTACCGAATACCCGCAAGCAAAGCCATACAGTAACAATACAAGCAGAGGGAGCAACTCAACCTCTAGTGCAATCATGGTCCTAGCTTAAAGTTAGTCTAATCATGGACTTATTCTAATGCATCAAGCAAGTCAAACAAGGTACATCAGTACAGAAAAGAAAACAGACAAGAAAGCAGATCAACCCCTCTCTTTCAAGCTTCAGGCCTCAGCTCTTCTGACAGCAATTCAGTCTTCAGACATCAATCACCCTTCAAGGCTATCATCTCTCATGACAAGTATCAACTTGCTTTTCCAGGTTTCAACCCACCAAACATAAGTTTCCACTCATTCTCTCTTCTCCAAGCCTCAGCTCTTCAGTCAATTCCACCTTCAGGCTTCACTCTTAACTACAAGTGTCAACTTGATTCCTTCAGGATCTCCAAGCTTCAAAGTAAGTATCAACTCATCCTCTGTTCTTCAAGCCTCAGCTCTACACTCAATCTCAATCGAATCCTCTTCATAAGTATCAACTCATACTTCAAGCTTCAGCTCTCTTACTTTACCAGTCTCAACTTGGTCTTCTTCATCTACAAGCCTCAGGTTCTCAGAGTAATCTTCAGTCATCTGGAAATGTCAACTTCATCCTCCAGTCTTTAAGCCTCAGCTCTTCATTTAGTCTTTACTGGATCTTCATTGGGTCTTCAAGTATCAACTTGTTCTTCTTGCTCTTCAAGCTTCAGCTGCAATGGCAATGCTCAGGGAATCATCCTCTTCCATACTCTTCAATGAAGTCTTCATCTTCACGCTCAAGCCCAACATCTTCAAGATACTCAAACCAGAAGAAATCACTTAACTGGATAAGCTAGGATATTAAACTGCTTATTGACCACCAAAGGAGGCCTATAAGGTTTTAACATCAGGAGAATGGTTCCCTCAAAGGTTCTACTTCCTAGGTACCATCACTTATCCCTCCAAAGGAGGGAGGTGAATACCATGGAAGGACCTTGAATCATGGGGAAGAATGGAGGTGAAGGATACCATCCATGTTTGTGAAAGAAATCAACTAAGTCTAAGCTCTACTTAATTCCTAACCCTAAAACAACAACAAAACAAACAATTCTTCAAGCTCTCAAGCTCCTTCTTCAATCTTCAAGTCTTCCACTATGCTCCTCCATGCTCCACAAAGCAAGACCAAGCCCACCAAGCCAAGCAAAAGCCCACAAAGCAAAGCAAAACAAAATACAAGCCCACAAGGGCACCACAAACAACAATCAATTACAAAAATCAATTAAAAATAGTATACTATTATATTAAAATCTAATATAGTTTCTAGGGGATCCTACATAACTACCCTTAATACCCTATATGTCCCAATATCTAACTTGACCTAAAAACCCAAAATTCTATTGTTATTGTGGACCTATGTTAAGGATTGACCTAAATCTACACAACCTAAAGTCATCTAATCAAAACTAATAAAAAACTAATCACAAAATTATGGAATAAATCCAGAGGGGAGCTAAAGTCCTAATCTAACTATCCTAAAAAGAATGGTGCAAAAATATGAAGGGAACTAGCTAAACAAAATTCTACAAAACTATGCATCAACATAAAATGAATTAAAAGCTATTAAAAGAGAAAATATACAAAAACATATTATAAATGCATGAGATGCAAATGTTTTGATTTTATAATTTTCTAGACATTAACATGAAATAGGAGGAAAAATCCCCATGCCAAAATCATTATTTTTCTATTTAATATGATTTTCTAAAGATTAAGAAAAAATGAAGAAAAAGAAAATAAAATGTGAAATGTTTGGTGTATTTAGCAATGATATGCAGTGCATTGTATGAGTGGGCTCCAAATGGGGGTGTCATCAGTAAATGCGCTAGGCCCATTTTTAACTCAGAAAACAAATAACAAAAATATAAAGAAAAAAGAAAAATACGCGGTGCAGAAAGTAAGGATACACAGTTCAAATCATGATTGGGCCGTGGATGGGGGTGTGATTAGCAATCAATCCACTACAGCCCAAGACTCCAATTAATGAAACGCCTCGTTTCATCGTTTTCAGCCTTTCCCTCTTCAAAACGTGAAATCAAATCTCAGCCACACGATCTAGCTTTGGTCAATGGTCTACTCTCCATCCAACGACCAATTTATCATCTTCTTCCTTTGAAATGAAAAAGGAGGGAAACCACCATGGTTGCAGAGCTTCATCTGCCTCACCTTCCTCACTCGGACTCCATCAAAACCTTACCAAAACCCATGGTTTAAAACCCTAACCTGTTCTAAATTCATCCCTGATCACCACCATCCACTTAGATTTCATTGAAATGCCCTCAATCTCTAAATCTGATAATGAATCCAAATTATACTCAAATCTCAATTCTGACCATTCTTGAAATTGATTGGCTCAGAATGATCACCACATTACCCTGATTAAAACTTGCTATGGAACTCATGTTATATCTCACTGCACCTCATGTTCTTGATTAATAAAGAAATGGTGTCATCATCTTGATCCTCTCCAAATGATCTCAAAATCTCCAGAATCCATCTCCTACTTCTCTCTAACCATTCTATACTAACAAATCTAACTAACAATGCCTAAATTAAGGTGTAGAGTAAAAGTTGCAAACCTGGAAATTTCTGAGTAACAGGTGGATCAAATCTTCAATTCAACCCTTCAATCTCCCCATAATCACTCCTTGTACCAAGATCTTGCTACTGTTTATAAAAGTTTTGATGGAGGATGCTTGAATCTCAGAATCCGATGGTGACTTGCAGCTTCCAAAATCCAAATGCTATCTTCTCAATTCTTCATGATCTTGATCTCAATTTGGTATGGATTCACTCAGTATGATCAATGGAAGATGTTACAATAGAAAGAATCAATGGAAATGGTGTGGAATATATAAATTGATTTCAATTTGCAATGGAAGAAAATGAAATGGAAATATCACTCTCCTCTCTAATCTCTCACCAACCCTGCATCTGAGCAGCTTCTAATCAATATATAGGATGGTTCAGAACCATCCAGAACTTTCTGGGAGCATCCAATGAGAATTTGAGATTCTCATGTCATGAGTTTTTGAATTCAAGCCATCTCATCTACCAGCTTGTGTTTGGCTCATTGCAGCACTTGTATCTGACTTGAAAATCTCCTTAGATGAGATGCATGAGATGTTAGGATACTTCGCTAGCTTGTGCATTGATCTTCCTTATGTTTTGCATATGTAACTTAGTATGCAAGTAACCATTTTCCAAAGCAAGTCCATGATTTAGACCTCAAATAAAAAATGTGGCTAAACCATTGTTTCTAAAATGTTTTCTAGAGTCAAAATGGTATATTACATGCCATGGTTTGGATGTGTAGCTTGAAAATTTCAATTTCCAACTTTGACTTATTTAACTTATGCCTTCATTTTAGGTCATTTTTACCATTTTGAGCTACAAGCCTTTTCAACATCTCATGACCTCCTTACTAGCCTTAAAACATAATTTTAAGCAAGTTTAATGTTGAAGATTTTTCCATTTGAAGCTTGGAAACAGGAGTTATGGCCTTATGCTTGAAATGACCTATAATCTCCAAATGACCAAAATGCCCTTGACTTGTCAAAGCCATAAGTTGAGTTCTACAAATCCTATCAAGGACTTCTAGTACTCTCTAGAAAGCTAAGAAGATAAGGAACAAAATTCATGTTGACCAAAAGTTCATAGGAATCATCCTTCTTGGGAAAAAGTTTGATGCAAGTTGGGTGACTTTCAAGGCCCCAGATTCACATATCTCAGATGACCTGTAACTTGTCAAAGTCATAACTTGAGCTCTAAAAATCCTATAAAGGACTTATAGTACTCAAATTAAAGATATGAGCAAGCTCTACAACATTCATGTTGGGGGAAAGATGAGATGACAATCACCTCTTGAGCTAAACTGCCTTGAAGATAGGGGTCAAATTAGGGGATTTTACACTGTCAAGCCTTAGAAACCCTAGCTTGAAACTTCTCAAACTCTTCAATCATGATGAGTTGACCTTGGAATCATCCTTATAGCATCTCAATGCATCAATCCATGATCACATGGCTCTTGGATTAGGTCTCAACCTTGTTCAAATCATCAGTTGACCTAGGGTTGACCCAGTCAAACCCTAACTGCACCACTCATGGCTGAGGTTTCTTAATCTTCCACAATGACCTGTCTAGGCCTCAAAGTGATCTTCAACACTTCTCATGAGCTCTCTCAAGACCTCAAGTCCATCTTTATGGCTTCAGAATCATCTGAGGACTTCCCAAAACTCTCAAGTTAGGAGGCACACACTCTTGGTTTCAACCATTCTCTCTGAGGATCTTTTAACTTCTCTGACAAGGATATCAACCCTTGAACACTTGAATAACCTTCTTAGCTAGCTTCAAAGTCTTGTGTAGCTCTTGATTGATAATCATACCTCTTGATCTCCTGCATACATGTCAATGAAATGCAAAGGATAATGCTAATGTGAATGAAATGAAACACAAGCTAGGTAAAGAAATGTTGGTCAAATTTTGGGGTGCAACAGTCGCGTATCGCCCAAAGGGCATACGCTAAAAACTCTAGACAGATTGAGAGGAGGCCTCCCCAACTATCATTCCTCAGGTGCTTAAGGCTCGTAGCGTACAACACTTATTATCCTTTATTAGGTGTCTTAAGAGATTATGAAATGAGAAGAGAAAGACACAAACTCTAAGGGGAAACTAATCAACCCTAATGTTGTCATGCAAGATGCTCCTGATCTTGGTATTAAGAGGGAAGAAACTATCCTAATGTTGTCATACAAAGGATTCAACACCTAATGTCTCTCCTACTCCCATCTTAAACAAAGGGACTAGGAATCCTAAGGTATCATGGCAAAAAACCAAGTAAACAACAAATAAATCAACCACAGATGAAATGAAAGAAAGAGAAGAAGTTGACTTAAACAAGTCAAGAAGCAATGCAAACATGATATGCAAGACTCACAAGATGCAACAAAAACAAATTATTAAGGCAAAATGACTTGACCAAGTCAAAGAAAAAGTGAGATGAAATGGGAGAAGATACAACTCCTACAACCATTCAAACATCAATCACTTGCACCAAAAACTAAACACAAAGCACAATGCAAAGGCTATGATCAAATAGAAGATGGGAGAAAAGAGGCTTGGAAAGCAAGCATGAGCAAAGCATCTCAACCAAACAATCCAAATTGATCATATGCAAAAGAAGAACAAACAAGTGCAAAAAGTGGTCCATCATTCAGAACAAACTCAAAGTAAGAACAAGGATACTAAATTATTTTGAATGAGGACCAAAGCCCAAGGGGCAGAAGTGAAACCAAAAGGAAAGGGTTCAAAACAAGATGGAAAGAAAAGCACAAACAAATAGCAAGTCAAGGCAAGAGGAAGAACCAAAGTTCAATCCATGTTCAACACTTAAAATCAAGTGGAATGCCCTGACTTCCAAGTAACTTGTGAAACAAGTTACACAAATTTATGACCTAACAATGCAAGACCAGCACCTTAATCATGTCAAGAATGAGTATCAAGACTCATAGGGTGCATATGGGATCCATCAAAGTCATTTCCCAAAGGAACTAGGTCAAACTAGTTTGTATGAACTTCCTCTAAGATGACTTGACTTGCAAGCTTCATCAAAAATAGAAGAAATGTTCAATAAATTCTAAATAAAATGCAAAAAGTAACCAAGTTCAATGGTAAAAAAAAACCAAAGTTTCAAAGCCAAACTCAGTTTAAGGCATCACCAAATAAATTGATTAGCAAAGGTGTTCCACCTTTTTGAGTACTTATCGAGGGGCATCAAAAGTCAAATCAAAGTCAAACCTAAATCAGGATGATGAATTGAATCCTTTGAAAACGCATGCATGGGCTAAATAGAGAGGGGTGTGGATAGCACACAAGAGCCTAACCCAAACCAAACCTCAAAATTAAGTGAAACGATGTGTTTCACTTAATCTAGTGAGATTCAACAATACACCTCAGCCTGGTCAAACAAATAACAACGTGACTAATCATGAGGTCAACAAGTCCACCATGCCAACTCAGCTTTCTTCTCAAATGGAACCAGACGCCGGAGCTAGGGCTCCGGTCGTCTTCTCCGGAAGGCTCGTCGGAGCACAGGGGAAAATCTCAACAAAAAATCCCAAAACTGGTACCATTCGAAAGCTTACACAACAAGGATCTCAAATCAATAATCCAAACAATAAAACAGTTCCAAATAAGAGAGAATCGAAGGATTGAAAATCAAGATGCACATTCTAAAATTGCATTAAACAACCACAAAAACAAATCAAACATTGCCTATGGATCATAGGTCTTCAGATGCAACCAACACGAGCTTAAACATGTTCCTAGAATGAGAGAAAAATGGATGAGAAGCTTAATGAACAGAGCAACTCCGTTGGTTCTTTAGATGCATGCAAGCTCTACTTTCTTGCTTCAAAAACACTCCAATTGCTCCCAGGAAGAGAATGCAAGCTTCAACTTCAGTTGATTTGAGGTGAAAACTCAGATTCGAAGATGAAGAATGTTTGGAAAATTTGAATTCTCTCTGCTCTCCTTTCACGCAAACCAGCTCTTCTCTGCATTAGGGCAGATCAAAGAACTTATATATGATGGGTAATGACACTCCGTGCAGGCCCATGTTGGCTGTTTAGTGAGATTTGAAGAAATGCCCAAAAATGAATCCCTTACTCATGCACACGCGTTTTGACTCTTCCACACTGTAGCACCCCAAAATGTGCCTTTTTGTTTTAACCTTAACTGGATTTTGTTTCTTTGCATTTTGCATTTTTTGCATATCATAGCATTCGTTCTTGAGGCATGGGATCAAGGCATTCTTGTGGCCCAGGTTCATTTTGGCGCAAAAGACTGAAAGACTGAACAACGAGCATCAGAGGCTCCGACATTTATTTTTCCCAACGGTCGAGCGGTCGATTTCATTTTATTTTGCAGGATAACTTCAGAAAGCAACACTTAGGCTCATATCAAGCATTCTTACAGTTGAAACATTCAAGATTGAGATTCAGAAGCTTAACAGAGCTCCAAACAGTTGAAACAGGGCAAATGTGCAGATTTCCCTCCAAAAGGCGCCGAATTCAAACTTTTGAAGGTGTTAATCGATTAATGCATATGGTTAATTGATTAACCAAGTCAAAATCAGGTCAATTTGGAAGTTTTGAAGGTGTTAACTGATTAACCTATATGGTTAATCGATTAACCAGTGCAGATTTTGCCTCTGCACGTGAATTTTCAAAGGGAGCTGTTTTGGGGTCCAATTTTGATCACTTGAATTTCAATTTTATACTTGGGAAGGATCTAGAATCATTTCAGAATTTAATTAATTTCATTTTCCCTCCAAACCTCCATTCCTCACTCCATTCCAAATTTCCTAAACCATCTTCCAAACCTTTCATTTGGATCCAAACTTAAGGGGTATTTAAGTGATCCACTCCAAACCACACACATATAAGCCTCATAATTTCATTTCAATTTCAGAATTGATCTCATTCTCTCTCAAGTTTCTCTCAACTTGTTCATCTTCCAAAACCTTCACCAAAGCTCTTTTCCATTGAATTCTTTGATTCTTCCTTGGAATCAATGAATTTTTGAGCGCAAACCTCCATCCATCATCTTCATTGAATCAATTTCTTCATCCAATTTTCGTGCAAAATTGGATCTGAATCTGTAAGTGATTTTGGAAGTGATTATTTGGCTTATTTTGGATTGATCTTGAAGGATCTTCATTGCTACTACAAGAATTGGTGTGGATCTTGAAGTATTCCGGACTTCTAGCATTGGATATGTTCAATTGCAGTTGAATCAACATTAACCGAAGCAATTCTCTGCTTCGAAGGTTGGAAATTCTCGATCCGAATATGTTTTTAGCTTATTTGCATAATCATGTGGATTTTCATCTTTGATTAGCTTTTGGTTAATTTGATCCGTTTGATTCATAATTTGGTTGTGTTAATCTGTTTACATGTGGTTTGAATCATGATTTGCTGGTTTAATTTCATGATTAAGTGATTATGCTATCATCCGGTTGATTGGATAAGTGCTTATTTGCTGAAAATGTTGTTCTGTTGTTGTTTTTCTGTTGTTGGCACAGTGTTAATCGGTTAACACATATGGTTAACCGATTAACCATTTCAAATATTCAAATTTTTTCAACGTTTTCAAGGTGTTAATCAGTTAACGTCTGGTGTTAACCGATTAACAGGTACGAATTTACATATTTTCATCCATTTTTAAGTGGTTAATCGGTTAACCTCTGGCGTTAACCGATTAACACTATGCCGGTGGGTCTGTTTTGCTGATTTTCTTGCTTGTTTGAGTACGGGTTCACATCGAATCATCATAGTTCAATATGATGCATTAGAAGTGAATTGTTTTGGGATATATATGTCGTTGTTTTGGTTGTTTAACCAAGACCTCATCGACTTGTGTTTGTTTTTCACTCGGATGCCTACTTTCGTAGTTTGTCGTTCAAAGTGATATTCGTCTTTTGTGCTTGCATATTCATGTTTGCTTGCCTTCTTGCATTTGCATTTCCTCTTGTGTTTTGCATATTTATTTCTTGCATTAATAAAGGTCGATATGTGCTTGTGGTGATGTTTACCCCACACTTTGTTCCTCCCTTTGCTTGTGTGTTGCATTCCGTGTTTGCATCCCTATTTTCACTCTCATTTGTATTTGATCTTTCTTCTTCCTTTGTCTTCCTTTTCCATGTTCCCCTAGGATCTAATCTTACTTGTTTAAGGTTGGTTATGATAAACATTAGGACTCAAACCATGCATGCTAACATTAGGGTAGATGTCCCCCCTTTTAATCCTAACCTTAGGACCACTTTGCATGACAACGTTAGGGCCGAGTTTCCCTTAAACCTTTTGTGCGTCTCTTTCTTTCTCATCTCAAAACAATTCTAACTCATCTAATAAATGCGATGAACGTTGTGCGCTACGAGCCTTAAGCTACATGGGGAATGATGAGTGAGGGGTCTCCTCTCGCTTGTCTAGAGTGTTTAGTGTACGTCCTGTTTGGAGGCGATACGCGATGCATTCGCCCCTATGTCATAGTCTTTAGTGCAACGTGAATCACAAATCGAATTAATTCACTTCACTAAAAAACACAAACAAAGTTCAAACCCTTTTCCTTCGGGATTAATCGGAAGCTTTTTTTCGTAAAAAGAGTGTTGTTAAGCTTCGGTTCTACCGCAAACAGTCATCGTCCCTAATTGCTGGAATGGAGGTTTAACCCTACTCGGTTAAAGCACTTAATCAACCTATGGTTTTATGTCAGCCCGAACTACGTTTGCTCTGATTTCTCATACCAGATGAGAATACGTAGGCACAAGACGACAATATCTTGGCGAGCAACTTTTCCCCCCCTTTTTACCCATAGTTAGCCGAACTACGTTGGCTCTGACTTTCCCATTGCACGAGGGAATACGTAGGCATAGAGCGGAGATGCTATACCGAGTCTCTTTTCTTTTTGTTTGTCTTGTGAGCCTGTAGCTAGATAGTTAAACACACCCTTAGATAGATAACAAGCGTGGATCCCGTTGAGTACGACGGATGTGAGGGGTGCTAATACCTTCCCCTTGCGTAACCGACTCCCGAATCCAGGACTTGGTTGCGATGACCTTGTCTTTCCCTTTTTCATTAGGTTTTTCCTATCGTTTCATTTCCCTCTCTTTGGGATAAATAACAAAAGGTGGCGACTCTTCTGTTTTTCGCTGGGTGTTTTTCGCAGTTGCGACAGCTGGTGACTCTGCTAGGGACTGCGATGGTTCCCTATGCGAGTCAATCCTAGCGCTTGTTTGTTGCGTCTTTGGGTGTTTACTGTTGTGCAGTTATTTTTTGCTTTATGTACGTATTTGTTGTATATTATTGCATTTGCATTTTATTATCATATTATGCTGCTGATGTGCTGTGGGTTGGGTCGTTCCATTGAGAGATAAGTCGGACCCGGGCTTGAGTATACACACAGGATTAGTATGGAGAGTAATGGGAGCTTGTGTGGCGTTTGGCCACGCAATAACTCGTGTGAAATTCATGTTCAGACGAGGTTTTTCTTTGGAAATATTCTATCCTGCGCATCTGGTGCAGTTGAGGGAATATTAACTTAGAGAGACTGTCGACTCTGGAGACTGTTCATTTGGGAAGTCAGCTAAGTGAAGCCGCTTCGTTAAATTATGATGCCAAACCAGAAATGGTGAACGTATCATCGTTTCTCGAAAGTTTGTGACGCTGACCACCCACATAGGATGTCGTACCTTTCAAGACTAGAACCCACATGTGAAAGGGGATGGGTTTTGCAGAAAACCTGGCCTTCAACCAACCCTGGTTTTCTTGCTAGTGCGGACTTTTGATCCTGAGTACTCTGGTTTTCTGTTATCTCAGTGTTCTGATTAGAGCGGAGCTCTGGTTGAGTTCAGTCAATGGCACAACAACAAAATTTGAGCATTGGATACCTTGATCCCATGTTTGCATCTGCATAATCATCCTGCATTTAACATGGCATGTTTGTGTATGTTACAAGTTCTTGTCTTTCCCTTGATTCTAGTACTGGTCTTTTGTAGAGATGGAAGCAAGCAGAAAGAGGATTGTTGTGTACAAGTTTCCTGCACCTGAGTTAGGACCTTTATTTGGTCTGATTTCCCTGGCTGATCCTGGTGTTCTTGCAACCTTCAGGGAAGATTATGGAGGCACTCTGAATCTTATCCGTAAGATCACGAGCTATGAGTATGGTGTTATTCATACCCTGTTACAGTTTTATAATCCGCCACTGCGCTATTTCACATTCCCAAACTATGTGTTGGCTCCGACTTTGGAAGAATTCGCCTTCATCTTAGGTGTTCCGATCCTAAATAAGGTGCCATTCTTCAGCTCCGAGGAAGAACCTAATCTTGGGAAGTTATCTACCGCTCTTTCTTTGAGCGCCTCTGACTTGGTAGACCATGTTATCAGCAGAAACAGAGTTTCCGGCTTTACTTTATCTTTCTTGGTGGACAAAGCCCGAGAGTATGCTGGAAAGGGTTGTTGGGTGGTTTTCAGTGCTATCTTGGCTTTGTGTATCTACGATATTGTGTTGTTTACCAATGTACCGGACTTTATGGATTTCGATGCTTTTCATATCTTCGCTTCCGGGAACCCCGTACCTACTCTTCTGGGAGACTTGTATCATTCGGTACACTACAAGAACGAGAAAAGAAGAGGAAAAATGGTTTCTTGTTGTGCACCGTTGTTGCATAAGTGATTTGTTGATCACCTTCCTCGCTCTGGAGCTTTTGTGGATCTGAGGGATTCCTCTGAATGGTCAAAGAGGCTTATGGGTTTAATAGAAAAGGATATTGTTTGGTTCAACCGAGACCTGCTGGGTCGCGAGCTTATCTTTAGTTATGGTAGCTTTCCTAATGTGCCCTTGATAGGGAGGAAAGGCGGCATTAACTATAATCCTTCTCTGGCTGTCAGACAATTTGGTTATGCTTTGAGAGGACCTCCAAAAGAAGAAGAAGTGCAGGAATCTCTGTACTTCATAGGTGTAGCTGATCCTTGTATCTCGTCCAGATTCGTAGACGCTTGGGGTAAAATTCACAAGAAGGGAAAGCTTTCTTTAGGAAAAGGAGATTGTAGAACCTATGATCCCTACTTGGAGTGGACTCAGAAGAGGGTTGGAGAAGTACTTCTGCCATTTCCTGTCGAAGCGCCACTGTATCCCTTAGTCATTGAGCCGCCTACAATCGTCGACATCCTGAGATATACCAAGATTTGGGAAGAGAAGGAAGAGATGCGCAAAGAGAATGAAGAGTTGAAGCAGGAAATTAGTCAGCTGAAGCATGATAAGGGTGAAGCTGTTTATTTGGCCAAGACAAAGTCAGAATCCTTGATCAAGTTGGAGAAAGAACTTGTTGATCAGGTACAGGCACGGAAGCAAGTCGGTCTTGATCTGAAAAGCACTTGTGACATTCTGAAGAGTAAGAAGGAGGATTTAGACAGAGCCTATCTGAAGATATCCAAATTTAATGAGCAATGGAATGCTACCTTGACTGCCAACAAAAGTAGGGAGGACCAGCTTCGTATTCAGGTTGATAAGCTGAGGACGCAATTCAAGGCTAAGGAGAGGGAGATATTCTTAGAATCGTTCCGCAGAAGCACGATCGAGCAGAAATACCAGGAAACTTTATCAGCACTAGAAGAGTTCAAGATTCGAGCAGATAAAGTTTCCTGGTATTTCTGCTCGATCAAGGGGGAGATCAAGGGGGAGATCTCCATGTGCATACATAGACATGTTTACATTTTGCATCTTGCATTTTCATTTGCATCGCAGATGTTCTCGGTGGCCTTCTGTTCCTAACTCTGCTTGGTTTTCTTCAGTTCAGGATTGAGGAAGTTGAGGAGTTCAGTTTCTACAGGTATCCAACTCGAGGAAATCAGCGAAAAGTGATGGATCAGGTTTAAGCCGAATTGCAGGAAGTCAGGGCTCGCATGGCTCAATTCACGGAGTTGATGCAGACTGTTGCTAGTGGGCAGGAACCGGTAAGTACTTTGGTCCAAATGTTGATAGCACGGGTTGACGAAGAGGGTGTTTTGCACGGAGGAGCTGGTGTTATTCCTCCACCGATCGGTGGATCTATCCCACAGGGTATTCCTACTGTTGTCATACCTCCGGGCAGAGGAGCTGCGAATGAGAATGGTAATATCGCTGGTAATGGGAGTGTGTACGCTATGCACGGGGCTGCTGGCCCTCATTGGGAAGATAACCAGGATGATATGTTTTCCACGAGAGATATGGAGGGTGGTTTATCGACTGAAGCTGACCGAAGGTTTAAACTAATTGAGGAGAAAATGAAATCGTTTGAGAATCAGAATTCTTTGGGTCTTGATATGTCTGATCTTGGTCTAGTTCCTGGGGTCAGGATTCCTCCCAAATTCAAGGTGCCCGATTTTGACAAATACAAAGGGACGACTTGTCCAAGAGTCCATGTTCAGGCGTATTTCAGGAAGATGTCTGCTTATTCCAATGATGAAAAGCTGCTAATGCATTTTTTCCAAGACAGCCTGACAGGGGCGTCTTTGGAATGGTATATAGGACTCGAGAGAACTCATATCCGCAGCTGGAAAGAATTGGCCGAGGCTTTTGTGCGTCACTATCAGTATAATAATGATCTGGCACGAAACATGGTACAATTGCAGAGTTTGTCGCAGAAAAGTACTGAGAGTTTTAAGGAATACGCCCAGAGGTGGCAGGATTTAGCTACAAGAGTGCAACCCCTTATGGTTGAAAGGGAACTGATCGACCTGTTCATGGCTTCGCTGCCTGGTGTGTACTTTGAGAAGATGATAGGCTGCATGTCTGCAAGGTTTTATGATCTAGTAATAGCTGGTGAGAGAGTCGAAAGTGGAATTAAGTCTGGAAAGATTCCAAATGGTGGTGGATCCTCTTCGGGAGGAACAAAGAAGTTGTATTCTACAAACCCCAAGAAAAGGGAGGGGGATGAAAATGCTATTACTCACAAGGGTAAATGTAGAGCGCAGTCCCGTTATCCTCAACAAGTTGCTACAGTATATATCCCGGCTATAGCTCAGCAGCGAGTCAATGGTCCACGACCTTATGCTGCCAGGCGCAGAATGCCTGATAGGTAGTTCGCGAATCCTCCGATGTCGTATTCTCAATTGTTACAACATTTGTTGCAGTTACAATTGGTTCAGAAGAGGACTTTGGCTCGTATCACTGGTCCACCACCTGCTGGGTACGATGCGAACGCTCATTGTGATTTTCACTCAGGTGCTTTAGGGCATGATATTGACCACTGCAAAGCTTTCAAGCATAAAGTACAGGACTTGCTTGATTCCAAAGCTATCAATTTCACCAACGATGGACTGAATGTGACTCAAAACCCGATGCCGAATCATGGGGTGGCAAGAGCCAATGCTGTTATTGAAGGAGAAAGATTAAATCTGATAACTGATGTTGAGGATTTAAGGACTCTGCTAAACTTTGTGAAGGCTAGTTTGTTGAAGAAGGGGGTGTTTCCTGGTTGTTCTGCTGACTGCTCAGAATGTGAAGTGCAGCCTGCGGGTTGTGATCTTTTGAAAAAGGGTATTCAGAATGATTGATGAAGGTTGTTTGCAATTTGATGAAGTTGTGAAAGAAGATGCTGAGAATAGAGTGAGTAATGATGGAAGTGAAGTTGCTACGATCTCCATTCCATACCGGACAATCAATATTTCAGCGCCTGCTAGGCCAGCTCCGGTTATCATTATTGTACCTGGACCTGTGCCATATGAGAGCACTAGAGCTATCCCGTGGAATTATGGGGGAGAGGTTTTCTGTAATGGGCAAAGGCAGGAATGGACTGCACCTACAGATGGAAATTCGTCGGTTGAGAATATAGTCGGGGCTAGAGGTATTACTAGAAGTGGTAGGTTTTTTTCGCCACCAGAGGTTAACATTGATAAGAATGACAAAGGGAAAAGAAAGGTCGTGATTGAAGAGAATGTCCAACCATAAGTCGGTGTTGATGATCTTTTGAAGGATGCAGAGGAATTTATGAGGCTTATTCGAAAAAGTGACTATAAGATTGTGGATCACTTAAATCAGACTCCTTTGAAGATTTCTATCTTGTCATTGTTGTTGAGTTCAGAGGCGCACCGCAACGCTTTATTGAAAATCTTGAATGCAACGTACATACCCCAGGAGATTTCTGTTAGTCAGTTGGAGGGGGTAGTAGCTCATGTGAATGCCAGTAATGGTCTTGGTTTTACTGATCTGGATCTGACTCCTGCCCGGAGGAACCATAACCGTGCTTTGCATATATATTTGGAATGTAGAGGTTCTCTGATGTTGCATGTCCTGGTTGATACAGGATCATCCCTCAATGTGCTTCCCAAGAAGGCATTGATGAAGTTGGATGTTCAAGGTTTGATATGCACGCCAAGTGATTTGGTCATGAGGGATTTCGATGGATCTAAGAGATCAGTGTTTGGGGAGATCACGTTGCCTATTCAGATCGAACCAGAGATCTTTGATGCAACTTTCTACATTATGGATATCCAGCCAGCATACAGCTGTTTGCTTGGCCACCCTTGGATACATGCTGCAGAGGTAGTCACCTCAACGTTGAATCAAAAGTTAAAATATATGGTGGAAGGGAAGATAGTCACGGTATGCGGTGAAGAGGATATTATGGTTAGCCATTTATCATCCTTCAAGTACGTGGAAGTGGATGGGGAGATCCACGAAACACTCTGCCAGGTGTTCGAGATAGTTTAGATTCAGGGGAAGTCTCCTGCAGAAGCCAAGGGCCCAGAGGTTTCGATGTCATCACTCAAGGAAGCTCGTGCTATCGTAGAATCCGGCTCGTCTCAGAAGTGGGGCAAAGTTCTTAATGTTCTCGTCAAACAGGACAAGTTCGGCCTGGGATACAAACCCTCCAGTTCTTTTCAGAGCATTCCGAAGTACAGGGGACCTATTCAGTTCACCATCAGTGGTGTGATATTTGACAGGATTAATGTTGTTGGACATGATGAAGGAGACAGTGACTGCGATATGGATGCGTGGATTCGTCCATGTGCTCTTGGCCAGAAGCTGTGCAACTGGCTTACCGAAGAATTCATTCATGTTACTGCTGCAGAGTAATGTTCATTGTTTTGATTATGTTCAGTCCTATATTCTGCCCAAGACGTAGTGACCCATTTGCGGGGCCCTCTTATTATTTGCAGTTTATCATTAAATAAAGGACATTTTCGCATTCAAATATTGTGATCCCTGTTTTTCTTGTTTTTGTTTTGCATTTATATTAAACAGAAAAATGGCAATGTGTTTTGTTTGTTGCATCGCATAATAAACATAAACATCCTCATGCAGGTCTTTTCTATCAGATGCCATCGATTAAGGTTCAGCTATGACTTCGTATGACTTTGATAATCCCATTTATCAAGCTGAAGAAGAGACTGACAAAGACTGTGAACTACCCGAAGAGTTAGCCAGGCTTCTCAAGCAGGAGGAAAGGGTCATTGTACCTCATCAGGGGGATATTGAGATTATCAATCTGGGCACCGAGGATGATAAGAAAGAGGTTAAAGTAGGGCCTGCATTGGAAGACATTATCAAGAGAAGATTAGTTGAAATGCTCCGTGAGTATAAGGATATCTTCGCTTGGTGTTACCAAGACATGCTTGGGCTGGATACAAATATTGTGGTACACCGGTTACCTCTTAGAGAAGAATGTTCGCCAGTCAAGCAGAAGTTGAGACGGACAAGGCCTGACATGCCAGTCAAGATCAAAGAAGAAGTTCAGAATCAGCTGAATGTTGGGTTTCTTGCTATCACAAATTACCCTCCGTGGGTCGCTAATATTGTTCCTGTGCCTAAGAAAGATGGAAAGGTCAGGATGTGCATGGACTATCGAGATCTGAATAAAGCGAGCCCGAAAGACGATTTCCCGCTCCCCCATATCAATGTGTTGGTTGATAACGCCGCTCAGTATTCTGTGTTTTCATTCATGGATGGCTTCTCTGAGTATAACCAAATCAAGATGGCCCCAGAAGACATGGAGAACTTTCATCACACCATGGGGGACTTTTTGCTACAAGGTAATGCCTTTTGGATTGAAAAATGCAGGGGCAACTTACCAGCGGGCAATGATCACTTTGTTTCATGATATGATCCATCATGAGGTTGAAGTATATGTTGATGACATGATTGCAAAGTCGCAGACGGAGGAAGGACATTTGGTCGATCTTCTGAAATTGTTCGAAAGGTTGAGGAAGTTCAAGCTGAGGCTGAATCCTAACAAGTGCACCTTCGGGGTGAGATCTGGAAAGTTATTGGGTTTCATTGTCAATGAAAAGGGTATTGAGGTAGATCCTGCCAAAATAAAAGCTATACAAGATATGCCTGAGCCGAGAACGGAAAAAGAGGTTCGTGGTTTCCTGGGGAGATTAAACTACATTGAAAGGTTTATATCTTATCTTACAGCCACTTGTGAACCAATATTCAAATTGCTAAAAAAAGATCAAACGGTCAGGTGGAATGAAAATTTCCAGAAAGCGTTCGAAAGAATAAAAGAATATCTGCATGAACCTCCAATACTCATGCCTCCAGTTGCAGGGAGACCACTGATCATGTATCTCACGGCTCTTAAGAAATTCAATGGGATGCGTACTCGGTCAACAAGACGAGTCAGGTAGAAAAGAGCATGCCATCTACTACCTGAGTAAGAAATTCACTGATTGTGAGTCAAGATACTCGATGCTGGAGAAAACATGTTGTGCACTCGCTTGGGCCACTAAGCGTTTGAGACATTACATGTTAAACCACACAACCCTATTGATTTCGAAGAGGGATCTGATCAAGTACGTCTTTGAAAAACAAGCACTCTCCGGGAGGATTTCCCAATGGCAAATGGTTTTAATAGAGTATGATATTCAGTATGTTTCCCAGAAAGCCATTAAGGGAAGCGTCCTGTCAGAATATCTTGTGGAACAGCCAATTGAGGATTCTCAGCCGATGAAGTTTGATTTTCCAGATGAAGACTTCATGTTTTTGAAGATAAAATATTGTGATGAGCCTTTACCTGACGAGGGTCCTGAGATTGGATCTTAATGGAAGTTGGTTTTCGACGGAGCGGTTAATTCATATGGCAATGGGATTGGGGCTATTATTACCACTCCTCACGGTTCTCATATACCGTTCACTGTCTGATTGACTTTCACCTGCACCAATAATGAAGCCGAGTATGAAGCGTGCATATTGGGTTTAGAAGAGGCCGTTAATATGAGGATCAAGGATCTGGATGTATACGGTGACTCAGCGTTAGTCGTTAACCAAATCAAAGGAGAGTGGGAAACTCGTCAGGCCAACCTGGTGCCTTACAGGGATTATGCAAGGAGATTGTTGTCGTTATTTAATAGAATCGAGTTCCATCATATGCCAAGAGTCGAGAATCAGATGACAGATGCCTTGGCCACGCTATCCTCGATGTACAAAGTGAATTTATGGAATGGAACTCCAGCCATCACCATTATGCGTCTTGATAGACCTGCTTTTGTGTTTGCAATTGAGAAGCATCGGATGGAAAGCCTTGGTATTTTGATATCAAGCGTTTTCTCAAGACTCAAGAGTACCCATCTGGGGCATCCAACAAGGATAAGAAGACGTTGAGGAGGTTAGCCGGTAACTTTTATCTGAACAAAGATGATGTGCTTTACGGGAAAAATTTCGACATGGTCTTGTTGCGCTGTGTTGATGATGGAGGAAGTCCACGAGGGTTCTTTTGGCACACATGCCAATGGACATGCAATGGCTAGACAATTTTTGAGAGCTGGGTATTATTGGATGACTATGGAATCCGATTGCTTCAAATACGCCAGAAAATGCCATAAATGCCAGATTTATGCGGATAAGGTGCATGTGCCACCGGCTCCTCTGAATGTGTTAACGTCTCCTTGGACTTTTGCTATGTGGGGAATCGATATGATCGGAAAGATTGAGCCAACTGCTTCTAATGGACATCGCTTCATTCTGGTCGCGATTGATTACTTTACGAAGTGGATGGAAGCAGCTTCTTTTGCCAATGTCACGAAACAGGTGGTTACCCGATTCATAAAGAAGGACATCATTTGTCGTTATGGGATTCCTGTGAGAATCATTACTGATAATGGTTCAAATTTGAATAACAAAATGATGAAGGAAATGTGTCAGAGTTTCAAGATTGAGCATCACAATTCTTCTCCATATCGTCCGAAGATGAATGGCGTTGTTGAGGCAGCTAACAAGAATATCAAGAGGATTGTGCAGAAGATGGTTGTGACCTATAAAGACTGGCACGAGATGTTTCCCTTTGCTCTTCATGGTTATCGTACTTCGGTGCGTACGTCAACCGGGGCAACTCCTTTCTCACTGGTGTATGGTACGGAAGCAGTCATACCATTAGAAGTGTAGATTCCTTCTTTAAGGATTTTGTCGGATGTGAAGCTTGACGAAGTTGAGTGTGTGCGAACCAGGTTGAATCAGATGAGCTTGATTGATGAAAAGAGATTGGCAGCCATTGCGCATGGCCGGTTGTACCAGAGTAGGATGAAGAAAGCCTTTGATCAGAAAGTGCGTCCTCGGTGCTTCCAGGCGGGTAATTTGGTGCTGAAAAGGATCCTTCCTCCTCAGACAGATCATAGGGGAAAATGGACTCCTTACTATAAAGGTCCATATATGGTAAGAAATGTTTTCTCTGGCGGAGCCTTGTTGCTATCTACCATGGATGGTGAAGATTTGTCGTCTCCTGTGAACGCGGATGTGGTTAAAAAATACTTTTCTTAAAAGAGACCCGCTGGACAGAAAAAAGAAAAGTCCAGGCAAAAAAGGGGCATCCCGGCGAACCATAAAAGGAAAAGGTTCGGGCAAAAATTAGGGATAAAAAAAGAAAAAAGAATGAACCCGCAAGGTTGAAAACCTGAAAAGGCGACTTTGGCAAAAATAGGTATCCTGGTGGATTGAAAACCCGAAACGGCGGTCCAGGCAAAAGTTAGGCATTCAAAAAGAAAATGGTCACGGTCTGCGTTCGATCTGTAAGCTTGTGAGCATCTATCCCGAAGGAAAGGAATCAGTCCAGTCAGTCTTGTCAGAAGGGGAAACATGAGGAACATCAAAGACATACAAGTCATAGCTGAATCGACACATGGTGGTAATCTGTTTCCACATTGCCGACAGTATATATTTTATTTTTTATTGCTTTTGAGCAATTACCTCTTTCTAGGAATTGCATCTGAATTGTAACTCGCCTATTTACAGGCCTTTCATCAATAAAGTGTTCACTTCAGTCGAAGAGCTTTCTTTTTCTTATTCGTTTTACTGTTTTGTTTGTGAAATGTCTGTTATTTTGGTAAACATTGCAGATAAAAGCAAGAGGCTTTACAGAGCATAACGAAAGCGTTGACTTTGCTTGAGCAGCAAGTATCATGAATGGTAACTGAGGTAACTATTTCGTATATAAAACATTCCTGGTGTTTTTATTTGTTGCAGGTCAGCAGGGTTATCCTCAGCAGGTTGACATTGCCCTATCCTTAGCAGCTCAAAATCGCAGCAGATGGCAGTTGTTCTCAGTAGGTCAAGGTTGATACCTCCGGCAGAGTGGACTCATCCCCAAAAGGTTGAATGCAGTCAGGCGTTTTGTCCAACGAGGATGTTCGTTCCCCATAATAGAGATTTTGCTTCCCCAGTGAAGTTGTCATGGAATCTCATTGTCGAGTCTGAAATGTTGTAGCCAGTGTAGGTCCGGTATGTCTCCAGCAGAACAAAGCCTTGTCTTCAGGTGAAGGTTAATTCCTAGCAGGGCGAATTTTTTCCTAGCAAAGCAAGGTGTAAGGATGTTCCCTCAGTGGTAGGGTAGTTTATAATCCGGTATTCTTTTCCAGCGGAGGCAATGTCTGTGACGCCCTTTCCCAACGGAGTCGATGTTCTGGTGTTTTCCTGGTAATATCGGTATTCATGATTTTCTTCCTCTAGCAGATTTTAGTGTTGATTCCTTCGACAGAGTAAGTGTTAGAACAGAAGCGTGGGATTTCCCCAGTAGAGTGGAGTTCCCAATAGGAGTATCTGATATTCCTCAGTGTCGCTACTATGAAAAAAGGTGTCGGCAAAGACAGAAGAGTCGCCACCATTCGTTATTTATCCCAACGAGAGGGAAAGGAAATGATCAGGGAAAACCTAGAAAAAAGGGATAAGATCGGTCATCGCAACCAAATCTCGGGTTCGGGAGTCGGTTACACAAGGGGAAGGTATTAGCACCCCACACGTTCGTCGTACTCGACGGGATCCACGCTTGCTTTTCTATCTTAAAGGGTGTTTATCTATCTAACTAAGAGGTCTTGGACAAAAGAAAAGAAAAAGGAGAAAAGGACTCGACAGAGCATCGCTGCTCTGGACCTACATATTCCTGTCTGGTACGAGAAATCAGAGTCAACGTAGTTTGGCTAACTACGGGTGAAAGGGGAAAGGTTGCTCGCCAAAACATCGCATCTTGTGCCTACGTACTCTCAACAGGTATGAGAGATCAGAGCTAACGTAGTTCGGGATAAAAGAGAACACAGGTTTGTTCATGATTTTTATCTGAGTAGGGTTAACAAACAGTTCTAGCTGTTTGGTGTATGCAGCTCGACCATTGGAGACTTAGGGATTACCGTTTGCGATAGAACTAAGAGTTAACAACACTCTTGTTTATGAAAATATTTTCCTTTATTAAAGGGTCCAAAGGGACAAAAATGAGTTTGATGATTTCTTTCTGTGTCTTTTAAGGAGAAGTGTTTTTGAATGAATGTTTGTAATTCATATTGCACTAGAGACTATGACCTAGGAGTGAATGCGTCGCATATCACCCAAAGGGTGATACACTAAACACTATGGCTATTAAAGGGAAACCCCTCAAAAACCATTTCCTAAGTAGCTTAAGGCTCGTAACGTACAATACTTATTAGCCTTTATTAGTTATTTTGAAGTTGTTTTGAGATGAGAAAGAGAAGAGACACAACTAAGGGGAACTAAACTCAAACCCTAGAGTTGTCATGCAAAGTACACCTATAGTTTGGATTGAGAGGGAACTACCTATTGTTCTCATGCATGGATTAAAACCTCGTGTCTATCATCACTATCCTTTATCAAGGAAGTGAGAACCTAAGGGATCATGGTAATGAAGAGAAGAGAAACAACATACAATAATTGAATTGAAATGTGAATATGAATGAGTGCACATGCAATGCATCACACAAGCAAAGGGAGGACACCTCAACCTTTAATGTAAACAAAAGCAAAGGGAAAACACACAAGCAAAGGGATGACACCTCAAACTTTAATGCAAACAAGAGTAAAAGGGAAAAAACACACAAGCAAAGGGAGGAAATTGTGTGGGGTAAAAACCTCCACAAGCTCATCTTTACCTTTAAATGCAAGTAAAGTGCACAAACATGCCCTAAAGTTGCTAACTTGATCATGAAATGATATATAAACCAAAAAGAGAAGTGGTAGAAGATACGAAAACAATCATAGTGTCCTTCAACCAAAGTCTCATTATGACTTGCACAAAAATGCACAAAATGTCCTCATGGTTCATCATTCAAGTTAAGCTTCCAATACCTCCAAAGGAGGTATTAAGCAACTTTAAAGGATTCTCCAAGGTCCTTGGAAAGAGGGAAATGAAAGAGAAGAATGTACATAAATCATTTGAAAAGGAATGCACAAAGGATGGCAAGAGGATCATGCAAAAGGTAAGGATCATTCATCATATACATATGAAAAGATAACCCTAAAAAGAGGTCCTAAAGGATGCCTAACCTAAACAAGTTATGAACATGATCAAGGCCTAAAATTAAACATACAAACCCCTTATTATGTCTAAAATATGGATCTGCAAAGTTTAGATGCTCAAACATTGCACAAAACTCAAATAAGAAGCAAACTATTCAAGTATCAAGGTGAAAATCATACAAGGGTGACCTAAAGTGTAAAATACACTAAAAATAGTAAACTTATCCTAAAAATTCCAAGTAAATTCCTATGATACCCCTCTGGTTTTAGGAACCAGGGGTCAAGATTGTGGGGAAAAAATCTAAGCCTAACTAGGCAAACAAAGGGGAAAGTTCTAGGGATGTCCTAAAAACTAGTGTAAAAGGAAGGCTCTAAAGGTCAAGCTAAAAACCTACTCAAATGGTATTAAAACCAGGGGGGAAATATCACAAAAATCCATAAACATGTCAAGGATATGCACAAAATAAATCAAGAATTTATATGAAGCAATCATCACAAAATAAAATCCAAAACAAGAAACATGTATTTTTCAATCTAATTAGAATACTCCCACATGAACAATCATTTTTTTAATTGAAAAATATTCAGAAAAATAAAACTAAAATTTTCTAAATTTAATTAACCTCTTAAAATGCCTAAAAACTATTTTTGTACATTTTTATCACAAATGGAAGCATTTTAATTGGATTAAAATGAAACAGATTACAAAAAGGAAAACGAATGAAAAGAAAAAGAAAAATGAAAAAAGTTGTGGTGCAGTTAGCAAGCAAAAGCAGTTATGCGCGTTGGGCCTTCTATGCAGGGGGTGTGAATAGGAAGTTTGGCCTAAGATGAAGCCAGCTGAGTCCAAGCATGAAACTCAGCGTTTCATTTATACGCTGGCTGGTCAATAGGCTTATGTGGACAATCAAAGGAACTAAGAAGCAATCTGAATCGTTGGATGCAAATGGTCAAAAATTCAGATGTATGAGTTGGATTACACGCTGGTAAGGATGGATAAAATAACCAGATGTCGGAACACGGTGGCTCCGGTCATATTCTCCGGTGGGAAGCTACAGTAGTAGTTTTAAAAACTCACAAAAACTCACAATTTTTCATACCATTCAACTCGTCTCATTACGCAGGTCATCATTCTATGGTTCTTTTTCATTTTTGATCCATAAATGAGGGAAAACGCAAGTAACAAGATTGGAGGTTCCACCAAGAATCACCATAAACGAACCCTAATCTAATCCAGAAACCGTTTATGGATCTAGGGGAGTAAGAATATGTAAAAATGGTGATCAATTGCTACCTATACAGAGATAATTTTTGAGAGATGACTTACTCAACAGAGCACCTCCATTGGGTCTTGATTTCTTGATGAAGCTTGATCAAAACCACCCAGAATCGTTCCTTGAAATTCAATGGAGGTGTTGGTGACCTTGATTTGGATTGAAACTGCCTAATTCTACAAAACACGATTTCACTTCTCTTTGAGTTTGTTGTAACTAAATTTCCTCAAATCTCCATGAAAATCCACCTCTGAGAGCTTGTGACGGATCCTGAGAATATATGGAATGGATCCAAATTGGTTTGAGGCCCAATCAAAGCCTACTTTGGTCCAATTGAAAATCCAAATTTTTTGCACTTGAAGCTTCCAAAATTCACACAAAAACAGAGTTGCTATGGCCTCTAAAATGATTCAGGTAGCTTGCTCATAGTGTAAGGTGATTCAATGGCTGAGATTAATCCCTTGTTTTTATCTTATGGTGAGATTTGAATGTGTTACTTCCATTTGAAGCAACCTTGAAATTGGCCATGAAAATGCCCTCAAATTGCAAATCCAAAATTGGCATCATGTTTAATATGTTTTGTGGACTCAAAAAATGCACACATTTGATTGAAATTGGTTCAAAATGAATTTATTTGATTTTATGGCTTTTAAGGCTTTTCCGTGGAATTTTCCTTCACCAATTCTTCAATCCAAGCTTCATCCATGACATGTGAGGGTTTGGTAGTGTAATTGACCCCATTTGGAGCAACTTTTATGTTGGACAAAGTTTCATTTGAGGTGTGCAAAGTTGTGAAATTGACCTATAATAAAAAATGACCTATAATCAAAGTTTCCCAAAATGCCCCTACCTTGCAAGCTTCATATCTTGAGCTCTACAAATCAGATGAAGGACTTCTAGGACTTTTTGAAAAGCTAAGATCATAAGGAAAAACTTTCATGTTTGGGTCAAAGTGAGGAGAAATATTCTTCTAGGTCAAAAATGTCTTGGAAGTTGGTTGACTTTTGTTGACCAATATCACATTCATCTGAGGATCCATAACTTGTCAGTATCATGACTTGAGTTCTAGAAATAAGATGAATGACTTCTAGTAATAAAAATAAATCTAGAAACATGCTCTACAAGTCTTGTGTTGGAATCAAGATGAGATGAAACTTTTATCTTGAGATAGGTGGTCTTGAAGTTAGGCACTAAACAGGGGATTTTACACCGACAACCTTAGAAACCCTAGCTTAGTAACTTCTCACACTCTTGATTATTGATGAATTGATCTTGAAATGATATATGACATGCCTCAACACAACATTCCGTGATCATAGAGACTTGGAATTGAGTCTTAATCTCCCTTAATTCAACAGTTGACTTAGGGTTGACCAGATGAAAACCCTAATTGTAGCACCTTTGGTTGTGGCCTCTTGCACTTGATATAATGACATGGATAAGCTCCAAAATGACCCTCAAGGAATTAAATGATATCTCATAATCTTTTCCATCCATAAACATTGACTCATAATCCTCTGATGACTTACAATTGTCCCCCTAAGATAGGAGATGCACCAATCTTAACCATCCACTCCTTCAATGAGCTTTGACATTCCTCTGATGATAATAAGCACTTGATAGCTTGAATACAACCTCTTGCTTAGGCTTGCAAACTAGATAACCTCCTCCTGCTAGGCACACCTCTCTTAATCCCCTACAAATGGACAATGGCATACAAATGCTAATGCTATATGAATGCAATGAAACAAAAGCCAGGTAAAGAAAAAGGTTGGGCAAATTTTGGGGCGCAACAGCTGCCCCTATTCAAACGACTTGGCCCTGACTGGATGAAAAGCGAATGGCTTTCAGACAATCAAGGTAAAAGACGATTGAATACCAAAGAAACTCGGAAATTTGCCAACCGCAGAAATAAACTGCAAAACCTGATTAGGTGTAAAACTCTCTGAAACAACTGAATCCAGTTGCAACGGTAACAAGATGATTGATCATCTAATAAAGAATACCTGACTTTGCCTCCAGTCATTTGTGTAACGCCATAGACATCGAACCCAAAGGTCGGATCAACACGCAGTTGATAACTTCACATCATCTAATGGTAGACAGGAAGAAAAACCAATACTCACATCGTCCAATGGTAGACGGAAAGAAAAAACATCCACATTGTCTAAGGGTAGACAGGAAGAAAATCATATCCAAAATCACCTCGTCTAATGGTAGACGGGAAGACAAAACACGTTCACATTGTCTAAGGATTGACAGAAAGAAAAACCCTACTCACATCGTCTAAAGGTAGACGGAAAGACACCAACACGTTCACATTATCTAAGGGTAGACAGAAAGAAAATGATACTCTGTTCACATTGTCTAAGGATAGACAGAAAGAAATAATATCCACTATTCACATTGTCTAAGGATAGACAGAAAGAAAATCAATACTCACATCGTCTAAAGGTAGACGGAAAGACACCAAAACGTTCACATCGTCTAAGGATAGACGGAAAGAAATAATACTCACATCGTCTAAAGGTAGACAAAAAGACACCAAAACGTTCACATTGTCTAAGGATAGACAGAAAGAAATCCAACGTTCACCTTGTCTAAGGATAGACAGAAAGAAAAATCAACGTTCATGTTGTCTAAGGATAGATAGAAAGGAATCCAATACTCACATCGTCTAAAGGTAGACGGAAAGAAAAATCCAACCTATAGATCACGTCAATGAACTTCAAAACCACTTAGCAAATTTCAGAATCCTTTCGTCAATAAGAATTGATGGAAACAAAAACATCTTCAAAGGGTCACATTGTCAATAGGAATTGACAGAAAGAAAACCATCTTCAAAGAGCCAAGTTGTCAATAGGAATTGCCAACAAGAAACCCTCTTAAAACGTCATCTCTTCTAATAAAAGGAAAGAAAACCATGTCCGAAACTCATATCGTCTAATACTAGACCAACAGAAAATCCTATTCGACACTCACATCGTCTAAGGATAAACGGTAAGAAAACCATAAACTCCACCTTGTCTAATGCTAGACAGGAAGAAAACCATCCCCGAATCCATATCGTTGAATGCTAAACAAGCAGAAAATCATTCTGAAACTCACATCGTCTAAGGATAGACGGAGAGAAAACCACATCCAAATCTTGCATCGTCTAAGGATAGACGGAGAGAAAACCGTAAACAAATCTCGCATCGTCTAAGGATAGACGGAGAGAAAACCTGCTGGGGGAACACATCGTCAATAGGAATTGGCGGAAAGAAAATCTGCTTGGAGAAACACATCGTCAATAGGAATTGGTGGAAAGAAAATCTATCGTCATCAGAGGACTAATGGACAAAGCATAACCGACGTATGATCTGAAACCCGAGTAAACCGATGAGCTGTCTGAACAAAGTTGTTGGATAAATCATTGTCTTGATTGAAGAGATGATTCAGGTTGCCACGGAAGGCTGATAGATAACTGGCTTATGCTTCGTATGCATATGTTTGAATTTTCTATGGCGTAATGCTCCACACGAAATGGAAATGCTACGCATTTGGGGATGAAATGCAAAAATGATGCAAATATGATAACTATATGCAAAGATGAAAATGCAGGCTCATGCTGCCGGGAAAGCTGGATACAACAAAACCGCTTCAGCAAAATAAATGCTGAAGACGAAGCCAACTTCACTGGGGAATAACCTGATTTGCCCAGTATGATTGGCCTTTATTGGAGAAAACAGACGAAGTCTTCCTGCGTACCAATGGGAATTGGATTTTGGAATAATGCGCCAATATGGATTGGGCTTCCTGATGATTGCCAATAGGAATTGGACTTTAGGAATGATGCGCCAATATGGATTGGGCTTCCTGGTAGTTGCCAATAGGAATTGGACTTTAGGCTATCCGTAAAGGGTCAGATATGTCGCTACCGCGAAAATAAGGTGCCGGCAAAACAAAAGAGTCTCCACCTTTCGTTATTTATCCCACAGAAAGGGAAAGGAAACGATCGGAAAAACCTGACGAAAAGGTATAAGACAAGGTCATCGTAACCATGTCTGGGTTCGGGAGTCGGTTACGCAAGAGGAAGGTATTAGCACCCCTCACGTCCATCGTACTCGATGGGATCCATGCTTGCTGTGTTTATCTGACGGGTTGGTTTTACTATCTACCTATCAAGGCTGGTCTTAAAAGAAAAGAAAAATGACTCGACAAAGCATCGCGCTTTATGCCTATGTATTCTCATCAGAGAACTAGAAATCAGAGTCAACGTAGTTCGGCTAACTACGGGTAAACGGATGGGGGAAGGTGGCTCGCCAATATGTCAGTATTGTGCCTACGTACTCTTAACAGATATGAGAGATCAAAGCTTATGTAGTTCGGGATAATACGATTTACGGGGGTTCAGATTCATCTGTTTTCCAAGTAGGGTTAACAAACAGTTCCAGCAGTTTGGTGTATGCAGCTTGCTCGTCAGAGACTCGTGCGTTACCGTTTGCGGTAGAACTGGGAGTTAACGACACTCTTTTCTTCAGAAAATCTTTCCTTGAGTTATGGGCCCACGGGGCAAAAAAGGTTTGAAGTTTGTTTTCTATCTTTTACGGAAGAAGTGTTTTTTATGGATGTTTGCAACTAATATCGCACTAGAGACTCTGACCTAGGAGTGAATGCGTCGCATGTCACCCAAAGGGTACCATACTAAACATCCTAATCATTAGAAGGAAACCCTCCAACAATCATTTCCTAAGTAGCTTAAGGCTTGTAACGTACGATATCAATTAACCTTTATTACTGTATTTTGATCTGTTTGAAGAGAGAAGAGAACGGACACAACTAAGGGGAAACTATCAAGTCCTAATGTTGTCATGCCAAGGATTCATCCTATGGTTGAGGTTTGAAACGGGGATATCCTGGATGTTATCATACAAAGGCTTCATCCTAAAGTCTAATCATCACTTATCAAAGGAAGTGAGAATCCTAGGGGATCATATCAATGGGAAACAAACAACAGATAAAGCATCAGCTAAACATCAGTAAAACAGAAGAGAAAACAGTAAAGATGCAAATGCGATGCAGCAATACAAGCAGAGGGAGACTCACTCAACCTCTAGAGCAATCAAGCAAAAGCAACACAATACACAGGCAAGGGAGGCAAACTCAACCTTCAGCCAACAAGCAAAGCCAAACAGTAACAGACAAGCAGAGGGAGACAGACTCAACCTCTTATGCAAACAAGAAAAGGGAGGCAAGCTCAACCTTTTAATGCACTTAGGCCTAGAATCAACTACATGAAAGCCTATTCTAATGCAACACACCAGAGAAACAGTCACACAAATACAATCAAACAAAAAACACAGCAGAGCAGCACAACAACACTTCAGCAGCAAAGCAGCCCATAAGTTTGTCTTCTAGTCCAAAATATTTGTCCAAGCTATCCATCAGGAGAAAAGGGAATGAGGACTTCATCTTCAAGCTTCAACTTGCTCCATCAAGAGATGATATGAATCAACACAAAGATTATTGCATGATGAGGGGAAGCATGATGGAAACCAATGGAATCCATCATGGCACTCAACCACTCATCTAAGATTGGTATCCTCAAAGGTTTTACCTTTTGTGGTAGGCCTTTAGTCCTTCCAAAGGAGGGACTAGGCTCCCATAAGGAACCTTGCATCATTGGATAGGAAATGGAATGCAAACCAAAGCAAACCACAATTATGAAAAAGGAAGAAACTCCTAAAGGCTCTAAAAACCCTAATTCTACAAGCTCTAAAAGAAACTTTCTAAAGGGAACTAATGCACCAAATAAAACCTTGAGACTAAATCTACAGAGGTATCAACATGTCTACTAAACCATCAGAAAAGGTTTGGAAACTTATCATGAACTAAAGGTCACTTTTGAAGTTCAACTATGGGAAGTACTATGCTAGAAGCATCCTACAAACAACCTAGATGTAAAATCTAACTAAAATAGTAAATCAACTCCTAAAAATATATAAAAATTTCTAAGTGATCCTAAAGGTATTGGGAACCTATGGTAAAAAATCTAGAGCTTAAATCAATGTTTAAGGGCACTAAGGAAATTCTAAACCAAAAGTTGTCAAGGGAAAGGCCAAAAGGGGAAGCCTTTAAAAACCTAGTTCAAAACTATGCTTAGAACTACCTAAAAATCACCACAAAAATCCTATGATCTCACCAATATGTCTATAACCAGCCAGCCAAATATCAACATCAAATTCTAAAGCATGAATTGGTAATGAAATCAGCAAACAACAAGTCATTTTATGCATTTTTAATCAACTATTAAAAATAGAAAAATGGACATTAAATTGAAAACAACACCAAAATAAAATCAAAAGGCATGGAAAATCAGAAATTAATCAAGGATCACCCACATATTTTTTCCATAATTTTCTGATCATTATTCTAATTAATATGAATTAAACATGAAAAATCAATTAAAAGAAAATAGAAAATCAATTAAAGAAATAAAAAGAAATCAGAAAATATCATAGCCACTAGATCTATCTACTAGTCAACTCATCCTACAGCTGTGCGCGTGCCACCTCAATTAGTAAAGCGTTGCATTTTGATTAGGGGTATTGTGTGGTTTAGTTGACTGAGTCCTATGGTACTCCCTAATCACATCCATTCATTGCACAAGTATTCCCATCCTATGCTTCAGGACGTGCCAACTCACCAAACCCTAGTCAAACCAAATCTCATCCATCAGATACTAGGACCAAGTCAATAGATTCAAACGGATCCAACGGCCTATGTGTATCTTCTCCAATTCAAACTGAACAAAGAGGGAAACTGGTTCACGGTGGCCGGAGAAGAGCTCCACTGTCTTCTCCGGCGAGAGAAATCATGCTCTGCGATCAAACTCAACTAAACTCAATGCAAATTACACAAAATCATTCGTCTTCTCACCCTGAGCATGAATCTCTCATCAAAACTTACTGATTCTCCATGAATCTCCAAACCCGATGATGAACAGAAAACTCATCAATTCCATAAATGTCATCAAACTTCAAATTCTCTACACAGAAATCTTCCTCACCTCTCAAGGATCACAAATCACTATCCAATGCATCTTAACTCTCAAGAATCAAGCAAACACGCATCCAAACAGAATTTGCGTCACATCATGAATCATCACTAATCTTCACAATTCCAATCCTAAAACGATCTATGTCATCTCTACAACCTAACCACGTGCCAAATTCCTTCTAAACATGCTTAAATCAAGAGGAATTGTAAGAAGTAAAAACCTGTTCTGAAGCTTGAAATTGAAGGTGTTCGCGTGTAAATCTTGATGCCAAAACGTGCAGATTTCTTCACTAAAGCTTGCTGAATGATTCTTGATACTCAGAAGCTCTTGATTCTTCCTCAAACTCCAAAACCGTTTCTTGCTTGAAAGCTCCAAAAATTCAACTGCAATAACCGTTTTCTCTCCAAATGCTACCCAAAAAAATGATCTGAACATGATACTGAACTTAAATAGGATGTGTTTGGATCATAACCTGGCCCAATCATGGCCCATTTTGATTAATCCAAAATTTCAATTTTCTTCAAAGTGCAACTATGGAACTCGTGTGTTTTGCCTCTGTTTCAGCTCACTCTTTGCTCCAATAGCTTGCACAATATCCCTTGAATGCGAATGGATCAGATTAAAGGCTTGATTTGATCCTATGGTGTTGATTGGTTATGTTACTTCAATTCTAAGTAATCCAAACAATGTTCATGAATTATGCTTCAAACCAAAAATGTGACATTGCCAATCCTCTCCAAATGCCATTTACAATCAAAATATGTACCAATTTGTGAAGTTTTTGAACCATTTTGATTTATTTTGAATTTTTTCCTTTCTTAATGCCTTTAATGATCTTTTTTCCAAATTTTTTCATACACTTCCATATTCAATACATATCAATGGATTTTTTGGATTATGGTTTGACTAAAAACACCATTTTGAACAACTTTCAAGTTGAACAAATCTTCATTTGAGGTGTCTAAGTTGATGAAATTGACCTATAACCAAAAATGACCTGTAATTCCAAATTCCCAAAATACCCTTATCTTGCAAAGCTTGTAACTTGAGTTCTACAAATCCAATCATGGAATTCTAGTACTTTCTAGAAAGCTAAGAAGATAAGGAACAACATTCATGTTGGCCAAAAGTTCATAAGAATCATCCTTCTACATAAAAAATGTCATGCAAGTTGGTTGACTTTCAAGCTCCAATTTCACATTCCACTGATGACCTGTAACTTGTCTGGCTCATAACTTGAGTTCTATAAACCGTAACAAGGACTTCTAGTACTCAAATTAAAGTTATAATCATGCTCTACAACAATCATGTTGGGGTCAAGGTGAGATGAAAATCACATTTTGAGTTATGTGGTCTTGAAGTTAGGCACTAAATCAGGGGATTTTACACTGTCAAGCATAGCAACCCTAGCTTAGCAACTCCTCACACTCTTGATCCATGATACGTTGACCTTGAAATCATCCCTTGGGCATCTTAATACATCAATCCATGATCACATGGCTCTTGAAATTAGGTCTCAACCTTCTTCGAATCATCAGTTAACATAGGGTTGACCAGATGAAACCCTAGTTGCACCAATCTTGGGTATATCTTCATATTATTTGCATAATCAACTGTCTAGACTTCAAAATGATCTCAATACCTCTCATGAGCTCTCTCAAGGCTTCAAGCCCAACTTCATGGCTTCAACATCATAAGATGACTTTCCCACCACTCTCAAGTCAGGAGATGTACACTCTTGGCTTCAGCCACTCTCTCTGAGGATCTCTGGCTTCTCTGATGAGGATATCAACCCTTAAGCACTTGAACAACCCTCTTAGCTAGCTTCATAGCCTTGTGTAGCCCTTGATTGGTAGTCATACCTCTTGATCTCCTGCATACATGTCAATGAAATGCAGATGATAATGCTAGAATGAATACAATGAAACACAAGCTATATAAAGAAAAGGTTGGGCAAATTTTGGGGTGCAACAAGATACGACTGACGCTGGAAAACATCCTGTCTAAATTCAAAAGTTTTTGGTTGAAGGGTCGAGGGATAGTAATATGACTTCCCGACATTCGTCTTGAACTTGAAAGTTGATTGAACCTGCTCGAATAGCCTTGAGTATCTCTGACGATACGGATAGGACACATCCTTCTACTTCCATATTTTCCCCATCCTGTGGGATTTCTGCAACATCTTCCTCGAAAGGAAACCTGAATCTCTGTACCCCGATGGTTGGATATGAACTGCTTCAGCATCTTGAACTCGAAGGGGTGCTTCATATTAATTGCCGCTTGGGCAAGAAATAACTTCTGCGCTCTTAAGGTGGCCTGCCCCAGCCTGTAACGAATTTTCCCCTGATTGGCCGATTTGTGGAGCAGTACCTCTGGCTACGAGAGATTTATCAAATCTCGACCTGATTGGCCCAGATTAATCGATTTCTGGATGGCTGACTCCCACGATCATTTGACATAGCCTGCCCCGGTTCGACGGAGTATTCAGGCAATCTGCATTCTATCCTGATCATACTTTCCACTATGGAAACTTTCCTGCTGTCAAGCGCTTACTCGCAAGTAAAAAAAATTATTCTGCATAAAAGATATATTAAATGCAATGCATATGACAATTTTGAAATTCCAATCTGTTCACTAGAAAAAAATTGTGACATATAGTGTATGAATTACTTATTCAAACTGTCAATATTAATACAACGTTGTAAGAGGAATCCTTTTTAGGAGTCAGCTTCGATGCGACTTTTATCGAAGTATGATTTCGAAACAATCCTGCTTCAGTTAGGACTTTTTCAGGTTGTTACGTGGCCAGGTTCACGGTTTACAAGGAAAGGATAAAGGCTCAAAATTTATTTTAACCCATCCATTCTCCTTGATATTCTCCAATCCTACGGTCAGCCAATTCAACATGAGCGTTCGCCTTTCAAAGATTGAATGGCAGGAGTGATAGTTCAAGAAATCACACTTTTTCGGAGTGATAGTCACTCGCTTTTTGTCTTCTGGTACCTGGAGTCACACAACTTGTTTTTTCGAGGATTTTTCTTTGGAATCCTTTCTTTTTACTGTTCCATAATTTTGTCCTGGACTGACTCTTTTGAGTGCTTTTGATTTCGAAGTCCAGCGGAATGCCCTAATTTTTGCCTAAGTCGCTTGTTTTCAAGATTCGACTTAGCGGGCTTCTTCTTTTTCTTTTTTTTCTTTCTCTTTTTTTAAACAAATCGTGTGACACCGGCTTGTCTTACTTGTAGAAGGGATTGCGACTGTTTCACTCCTTAATCGGCGATGAATAACCATTGTGGTTTTTTAGGTACGACCTATACAGGTGTGATTTATCCTCGAACGGAAATACTTCTTTTGCGATTTGGACGCTCGGTCAAATTAGCTAACACCTACCCTGCCCCGGGTTATGATTTAGGGTTTTTTCGTTTTCAGAAAGAAACTCCTACTACTATGCTCAAAGGGGTTGACAAGGGATTATCCTCCTTATATCTCCGGTATTTATGGATTTGAAACAATGCATGTACATCATCAACAGGTTTTATTCAAAAGCATACAATCGGAAGCTTGCGCGTCATTCGATTTCGTCATCCTCCCTCGAATTCCACTTAAACAAGCATTTGAAATAAATGAAAGCAATAGAGTGAACACAAATGGATTTAATCAAAACATGCATATTTATTTCATTATCAATATCAATGGAAAACAACCAGTTTTACAAACGAAATTTGCATATAGATAGGAAAGAAACTACAAATGCAAAGACATAACAGGACAAAACGAAAATTGCCAGATTCGGGGAACTGGGCTTTCACACTGATTTGCTGTTGGGGATGTGACCCTTTGAAGTCTTCAAACTCAAACAGATAAGCGATTGACGTGTATGACCAACCTTCCTCCTAGAAAGGATATGTACCTTATGTCCATCAACTGTTGTACTCTGGCTTGAAAAGCCTCGCAATCTTCAGTTGAGTGTCCCATGGATCCTCCATGATATCCCCATTGAGCATTGGGATCATACCTGGGAGGGTACGGCTCTGGAACCGGTTTGAGAGTCTTGGGCTCCACCAAAGAGTTCTGAATTAGATGCGGCAGCAAGTAACTGTACGTCATAGGCACTGAACGAAGAGGATCATTCCTCCTTTTCAAATTGTTATGAGGCCTGCTCTGATTCTGGCACTGATAGTTTTGCTGCAAAGATCCAAAAGGTCGTGGACTCTGAACAGCATAAACATCTGGAGACGGGGTCTGAACTATTGAGGACTCTCTTTGTTCAGGAGCCTTCATTCTCAGGCTTGACCCAGGAACAGGCAGCAGTTGTGGGCAAGGGGATTCAGACACCAAAGACTGTAGGATATACTCCTGACCCTCTGCAGCTTTAGGTGAGGGAATGGGAACATCCACCTCCTTTGCATGATATGGAATAAATTCTCCTGACACATTCATGTCGCCCGGCGTGAATTCAATTGCCTTCGAATCAATTAGGTCCTGAACTTTATGCTTAAAAGCTTTACAGTTCGCGATGTTGTGCCCCTGTCCCCCAGAGTGGAAATTGCAATGGGCATTGACATCATATTCTGGTGGTGGCTCACCAGTCAATGGAGACAAAGTTCGAGGTTTAACCAAATGAAGTTGGAGCAAGATTTGCACCAACTGAGCATAATCCATAGGGATCTGATCGAAGATTTTGCTGCCCGGTCTTGTCCTTTGAGCATACCTTCTGACTCTAGGATTATCTTGAGGAACAGGAGGTAGCTGCTGACGCGGAAATTTTGGGACTTCCGGTTGAGCAGAAGGTCTCTGACGCACATTACACTCTGGTATAGGTTCCACAGACAGAAGTGGGACAAGCATTTTTACTACAGCTTTGGGCATATGATCACCTTCTTTTCTGAGCGCATTCCTTATCACTTCCGTGATTAAGACCATCTGAGTTTTCAACTGCTGGTTTTCCTCTCTGAGCATCTCCTGATCCAAGCGTAACACTTGCATGTCCAACATGAGTTGTCCCATCTGGCTCTGAACTTCTCTCAGCTCTATTTGAACTTGCTCCATATCTTTGCAGTGATCCCTGTGACCTGTCTGATCGTATATCCTGCAACAAACTAACGGAGTACATGAAGTTAGATCATCGATTCTGAGGTACCTGTAATGCAAAAAATGTGAGGCCAAATGCGAACACATACGTATGCAACAGGGAAATCTCAGAATAGCAACGAGGCAATATGAAACCCAAGATCCAAGCACGGAGATAAGCAAACTCAAATACCCAAATGTAAAGCCAGCCTGAGCATCATACAGGAATAGCTGAGTACAAATAAAGTGACTTCAACCAATAAGCCTAGCGATGGTCAATGTACTGTAATGAACAAAAACTACACAGGGATACAACCCTCAACTGAGTCTTCAGTTTGATACTCTTCTGAACAACTGCTCCCGGTGAATTCCTCCATAACATTAACTGATACACCCACCTGACTGGATGAAGGAAGATCGTTGATCTGAATACCCTGAGACGTGACTGAGAACCTGTTGGAATCCAGCAAAGTCTGAACTTGGCTTTTGAGCACCTTACAGTCCTCAGTTGAATGCCCTAACATGGTACTCACAGCGGGCGTTGACATCAAAACCTGGAGGATACGGCGGAATCGCGGGATTAATCTTCTTCGGCACTATTAATCCACCCTTGATCAAATCCGGAAACAATTGACCGTATGATACCGATAATTGGGTAAAATGCCTTTCTCGTTTCCTTGGTCTTCGTCGGGCATACTGACGCGACTGCTAATGGTGCGACTGTTGACTTTGAACACTTGCAAAGCATGAAAATAGAACCTGAGGTACCGGAGATTCTGGGATAACATCACTTACTTTCTCCTATTCTTCTTGAGAATCGACAACTGATTCATTTTCATTAACTGAGATATAAGGGATGTCTCGAATCTATCCATTCTTGAGTCCGCTCTTAACATGTTCCCCTGTTATCATTAAGTCATCTAAGTTCAACGTCCTACCACCGATCAACTTGTCAAAGTAATGGCCTTTCAGAGTACCCAAGAATATGTCAACCAACTCTCTGTCCAGAAGTGGGGGTTGAACATGAGCTGCGAATTCTCTCCATCTCTGCACATATCCTCTGAAGGATTCATTGTCCGCCTTAGATAATTCTTGCAACTGCATGTGACTAGGAGCCATGTCAAGATTGTAGTTGTACTGCTTCATGAATGCATTGGCTAAATCTAACCATGATCGGATACAACCACTTTCCAACTGTATATACCAACTCAATGGTGCTCCACTCAGACTGTCCAGAAAACAGTGAATCATAAGCTTGTCATTGTGGACATATGAAGTCATTTTCCTGCAGAACATCACCAAATGCTGCTTCGGACAACTATCCCCTTTGAATTTCTCAAAATTCGGCATCTTAAACTTCAGAGGCATCACGAGGTCTGGCACCAAACACATGCTCGCAGCATTCAGGTTGAGAGTATCCTGACTCTTTAGGGTGTCAAGCTTTTCATCCAACAGACGATATTGATCGGTGGAGTTTACTTGTGTTTTTCAAACTGTTTGTGTTATTGGTTTTGCACTGTTTTTATCCGTTTTCGAATCTTTGGTTTATGTTATCTTAGTTATTTACAATCGTTTTTGTGTTAGTCTTATTTTGAGGTTTGTATTACTTTGGCCGCTGGTGCATTTGATTTGGTTGCTTTTAGTGTGTTTTTGGCAGAGATTGGTGGCCCAACATCCGTACCGTTTCGGAGGCAAAGAAAAGCCGAAAAAGTGGAAATCAGAGGCCTGACACGGGTACCCGTGTTGCAAAACACGGCCCGTGTCAGGGAGGACACGGTTGGAATGACACCGTCAAGATGAGCAAAGGAAAATGAAGAACAGAAGAGCAACACGAGTGCCTGTGTTGCAGCCCCTGAAGATGAAAAGCGCACTTCTTGATTCAGCAGTCTGACACGGCCACTCATGTCCCATGACACGGCCCGTGTCAGGGCCACTGATAGTGAATTTGTTGTTTTTCTAATTTTTATGCTATCAGACCTGTTTCGAAGGGCATTTTAGACATTTTGGAATGTAATTTGAATTTGGATATATGAGCCGCTTTTTGGCCAAGACAAAACACTTTTGGATTGGGAATAGAATTGACACAACTGAAGAAGGAGATTTCCGGAGAACGAAGGATCGATCAAGAGCGGAAGCAATTGATGATCCAAGTGAACCAATTTCAATTGTAATGATCTTTTCCTTTTCATTTCTAATTGCATTCGTTTTGATTAAGAACATGAGTGGCTAAATCCCCATTTGTTAGGGGGTGGTCCTAAATTGCGTTGTATTGACATTTGTTTGGATTATTCTATGAGAGCTATTTTTATTCACCTTATATCTTTTATTTTGCAACGATCTTAGTGCTCATTCATATTGGAAAATAGAATTTGATTTACGATTAGGTTTTGGTCTGGAAAGTAAACCTAATGCTTTTGCAAAATAACATTACGGTAGATATTGCTTAGGAATGGGGATATCCCGTAACACGTGTTTTATGTCAGGGCTATTGCTTGATGCTTTTCATGGGCACTGATGAATTAGTGTGCATGAAATTCACCAAAGGGTTTTTCATTAAGGAATTAAGGAGAACTGATTTCGAAAGCTGGTGTATTGAGGTTAAAAACAATAATCTCAGAATAATCCTACATGGTCTTTACTCGCAATTTGTCCACTTCCCTAACATTGTTCTTAGATTAATCTAAAAGTCAACTTTTACTCACTTTGATACTTTGCTACCAAACAACTCCCAAGGCATTTTTGTTCCTTTGAATACTAAAACTCCTGTTAATTACTACGCAGTCCTCGAGATCGATACTTGGGACTTTTTCCCTTATGCTTTTAATATTTTCTTGAGGTTTTTATGAAAATGAGGGAAAAAATCCCATCTAAAAATAATATGTTTTCAATTTATTATGATTTTTCAAAGAACCTAAAAAATGATGTGAAAATAAAGAAAACATGATAAAATGGATATGTGTGTGTGTCAGATAGCAATCCAAACCAATGTAAAAACTGGATGGGCTCAGGAGGGGGTGTAGAAAGAAAAGCGCGTTTTAAGCCCAATGCCAGTCAGAAATAATATGGAAAATAGCCAGAAAAAAGATAAAGGCTCGGTACAAATAGCAAACAGTTAGCGTGTGTTTTCAGGTGGGCCTCCAACTAGGGGTGTTAGTATCACTTTTTACTTAAGCCCAAGATCACAAATTAAATGGAACGGTGCGTTTAGGTCTTCAGACTCTCCTTCACAAACTGAAATCAATCGTGGCCTTCAGATCAAGCTTTGGTCAATGGTCTTCCTAAGATCTAAGGGTTTAAAACTCATCTTCAACCTTTGAATAATTCTGGAGGGAAAAAGCCATGGAAGAACAGAGCAATGAACTTCCTCTTCTCCAATTCGTGCTCCTCTAATACCTCATTAAAAATCAAGCCTGAGCACTCTAACCTACTCTATTTTTCATGCTGAGTCTAACCATGTCAATCAAACACATTGAATCACTCTCCTTCTCCAAACACGATTGAATCACCAGAATTTGTTCAAGAATCAAAACTCACTAAACCTGAAATTAAGAGGTCTAAACTCATCACCATGCTACACTGAGCATTTCTAGCCATCAAACTAAAGCTATACCTCAAGATTCATCAAGATACAAGCATGAACAGCAATGGTGTCAATCCACTAATTGTCTCTAAACCTAACCAAATGCTACCAGAAAGCTTCCTACACTAACCTATATTGCATCTAACCTAACAAATCCTATTGATTATGCCTACATTAAGCCATGAATTGAAGTTTACGTACCTGTAATTTCTTGATGAATAGACTACTGAATTCCTCAAATCAAGCTTCAAGAAGCTCCAGATTCCTTCAATGGAGTATGACCAAGCTTCTGTATGCAACAAACTTGATTGAAAAGGCTTGAATCTTTGAACCCGATCTTGAGTTGCAGATGAAAAATTCCAAATGCTATCTCACAATTCTTCAATGTTCTTGGTATGGATTCAATCTGGAATCATTCAACAATGCTAAAGCAAGCTTCTAAATCAAAAAGAATGGATTGAGATGAAGCAAATCGTGTAACTGAATTCAGTTTTGCAATCTGAAATTTCTGAGCTCAATCTCTCTTTTCTCTCCCAATTCTCACCAACCAGTGATCTGAATCACTTCATATGTGTATATAGAGCATGAATGAATGTTCTGGAAAGTTCTGGATCTATCCAATGAGAAAATCAAAATCTCATGTCATAAAATCTCATGTCATAAAATCTCAAGTCATGCTATGTTCATACCAGCTCATGCAGCAACTTGCAATTCACCTTGTTTCTGATTCAAATTGTCCTCTAATGAGATTTTGGATGTGATTGAATGGTTTAGCACCTTGCATTTGATCTCTTGTGAAGTTTGGCAAATGTAACTTACATCTTAAGTAACAAAATGCAATTCCATGAAATGGATCCCAAATGAGAAAAGTGCTATTGCCATTGTCTTTAAAATGCAAATTCCAATCAAAATGATATGTCATATGTCTCATTTTGGCCTTGGAATGAAAAATCACAAATTTGGTCATTTTAATGAACTTTAATTCTCCCTTTTTAGGCCAAATTTGCAATTTTGAGTTACAAGAATTTCCAACCTCTCATGACCTTTTATCTAGCCTAAAAACACCATTTTGAACACATCTCATGTTGAACATTTTTTCATTTGAGGAGTGGAAGATAGAGATTTTGACCTATGTTAAAAAATGACCTGTAATTCAACTTTCCCAAAACACCCTTGGGTTGCCAAGACCATAACTTGAGTTCTCCAAATCCTCTTGAGGAATTCTAGAAATCAAATTAAAGCTAAGACCAAGATATACAACTCTTATGTTGGCCAAGAATCCATTTGAAAACTCCTTGATGGGCAAAAGCTACTTGGAAGTCAAGTGACTTTCACAGATAAATTTCAGTGTCCTCTGATGACCCATAACTTTCAAGAACCATAACTTGAGTTCTACAAATCTCATTGAAGACTTCTAGTACTCAAATTAAATATATTGAGAAGCTCTACAAGTTTCATGTTGACCAAGAATCCATTTGAAACTTAAATTTTGACTTATCTGGCTTGGAAGTGGGGCCTAAATTAGGGGATTTTACACTAAAACCCTAATTTGGTAACTCCTCCTACTCTTGATTCTCTTTGATTTATCCTTGGCACAGCACCACACATGTATCCACATATCAATCCATGAATCCCACATCCTTCAACTAAGTCTTGATGCTCTTCAATCACTCAGTTGACCTAGGGTTGACCCAGATGAAACCCTAGTTGACTGTACTTCAACTCTGGCTCTTGTACTTGTATCAATGACTTGTCTCATCTTCAAAATGACCCTCTAGGTCTTCCATGATCTTTGTGCACATTCCATACCCTCAATTCATAGTTCATACTCCATTGATGATACTCAATATACCTTAAATTATGAGAGAAATCCACTGGTTGACCCTCAAACTTTTCAAAGCTTCAACTCATTTCTTGATTACTTGGATAGTCTTGAGCTTGAATAAAAACCCCTTGATGTGCCTCTTTTGATAAGAATGGCACTTGATCCCTTGTTAGATGACTTGTTATGCTATGCTATGCAAATGATTAGACTATGTACATGACTTATTATGCAAATGACAATGCAATTGAAACATAAACCAGGTGAAATAGGTTGAGCAAATTTTAGGGTGCAACACATTGTATTGTCATTTATGCAGGAGATCAAGAGATGTGCCTATTAAGAGGAGGTTTTCAAAGCTTCTAAGCCTAATCAAGAGGTTGTATTCAAGCTATCAAGTGCTTATTATCATTAGAGGAATGTTAAAGCTCACTGAAGGAGTGGATGATTAATATTGGTTGTATATCCTATCTAAGGGGTCAATTGAAGGGCATCAGATGATATTAAGTCCATGGTTATTGAGGGAGAGCATTGTATAAGCTCATTGGATACCTTGAAGGTCATTGTGGAGCTTATTCAAGTCATTATTAAAAGTGCAAGAAGCCACAGCCAGAGATGATGTAGTTAGGGTTTTCATATGGTCAACCCTAAGTCAACTGTGTAATTGGAGGAGATTAAGACTCAATTCCAAGCAACTATGATCATGGAATGTTGTGTTGAGACATTTCATATACCATTTCAAGACCAATTCATCAATATTCAAGAGGCTGAGAAGTTGCTAAGCTAGGGTTCCTAAGCTTTGTCAGTGTAAAACCCCCTATTTAGTGCCCAACTTCAAGACCACATAACTCAAGATACAAGTTTCATCTCATCTTAACTCCAATATGAGACTTGTATAGAATGTTCATAGCTTTATTTTGAGTACTAGAAGTCCCCCATTGGATTTATAAAACTCAAGATATGAAGCACACAAGTTACAGGTCATCAGATGAATGTGATTTTGGTCATTGAAAGTCAACCAACTTCTAAGACATTTTTGACCTAGAAGGATGTCTCTCCTCACTTTGACCCAAACATGAAAGTTCTTCCTTATGACCTTAGCTTTCCACAAAGTACTAGAAGTCCTCAAGCTGATTTGTGAAGCTCAAGATATGAAGCTTGCAAGGCAGGGGTGTTGCACATCAAATTTTGGCCCTTAGATCTTCATCATCATTTTAGGATCATATTTATTTTATTATCTAACCCTAACCTATTTCAAGTTGGTCTTTGTCAAGATACAGGTGAATTAGGGTTCCGTACAGTTGAGAATCGAGGTTTCGATGGGTTAATCAATCAATGTATTGGATTGATTCTCCATGAAATTAGTCTCCACATCATCAAAAATACTCCATTGGGTCAAGTATGAATCCGATTTGAGGTCGTTACCCAAAGATCAAGAACAGTGCAGTTCAAGATCCCCGATTAGGGTTTTCGATCAGGAAAAGTCAATTGTAGTTTGAATTTTAGTTTAAAAGATGTTACAATGATGGAATTATGGTCCTTGAAGTTCATATGGCTTAGTGAAGTCTACTCAAGAAGTTTCAAGGCCTCAGAAGACCCAGAACATCAACGGTTGACTCGGTAGTCATCGAGCGATCGTTCGGTTGACCAAAAAGTCAACTCTTCAATCATAAGGAACTTGACCTCAAAGTATGAAGCAAAAATGTTCCTAGTAACATATTACACCTATATATGAAGTTTCATGACCATTGGATCAAGGATTGAGAAGTAATCGAAAAATCGGGAAATTAGGGTTTTGAAAGGGGCAAGACCATAACTCCCTAACCACACATCCAATTCAATTGGTTCAAAGCTCATTGGAAAAAATGTCTTGACAAGTCCTACAAAAGTCTCACAATGTTCCATGAGCAGAAAATGAGTAGATTTGGAGTTATGACCAAAATCATTACAAGAGGGAGAAAACACTTAGAAAAATTCCAAGTTATTGGCCTTTTTAGGCATGTTTTTAGCCAACTTTGAGTGGGTTTTTGACCTAGTTCCACTTGGAATTTGAAGATCATGAAAACATGAAAGTTGTAGAGCTTCATGAGGGCTTTCCAAAATGTACTAGAACTCCTCCATAGCCCTTATGAGTTGAGAGTTATGAATTCAGCAAGTTGGGGTTTCAACACTTGAGTTCACCATTTTCACATTTTCACAAATTCACTTTTTAATCACTTGAGCTATTCTCAGCCATTTGATCATGTTTCTATCTGATAGTTAGAGAGTATGATGAATAGAAATGCATAAAATTAAGAGATTTGGTGGATTTGACAAGATTGTATGCAAGTGGCATTATTTTAATCAAACAAATCAAGAAGAAAGATAAACTTTTTCATGAAGTAACTTGCAGCTGCAGCTCCCCTACTCCCTAGCCACACTTCAGTCACTTCCATGTCCTTCATGCCACTTGATTTGTGCATTATCTTGAGCCAAGAACTTGGATTTACAGCTGCAACAAATCTTGAACAAGATTGCATTTACAAAACTCCCTCCAAAATGCCAAAATACAAATCTGCCCCAAACCATTTCTTGGCCTATAAATAGAGGTTTCCTCTATGTTTAAAAACACGCCATAGCACTCTAAAATACAATAGAAAACCATAGCTCTCATCTTACCTTGCTTTTCTTATAAGTGAAGAAACCATTCCAAAAGCTTCTAAAAAATCTGCCTTGAGCATTTAGCTTTCCAAAACCATTTCTACCCACTTAAAATCATCACAAACCATCTACACAATCCACAAATGATGTGTGGGAGGTGTTCAAGCTCTTAAACCAGTCAAAAACTTCATTTTCTCAAAAGTCAACTCTCAACCAAGCAAAGTTTGACTTTACACACAAAGTATGATAAATCTCTGCTCAGGCCTGTTTTGATCACTTTAACCCTCCAAACACCTTTGGTTTATGATGTACCAACTGTCCATAACCTAAAATACCATCATCATTACTTGTTTTGATTTCTGTCATAAGGTTCACTTGTTTACTTCAAGTGCAAGAAAAGTTGTTGTTTTCATCAAGGCATTGGTTGGATCTCATTTGGGAGTCTTCAAGGTTTTCCCTACTGTATTAGCTTGCTTGGAGGTCTACAAGAGGTTGGTAGTCACTATCTTCATCTTAAACTGTCATGAGTATGTTTAATGTGCATTAGTTGGATTTAGTTTAAATGCAATGTGCAGTTCATGTTTGAATCTGCCATATTTTGCTTGTTTTGCTCATTAATGTGTATTTCTATTTTAATCATCATATAATGTTGTGTTGTTGTGTGTTAAACCTTGAGATTATCTAAAATGCTACTCTATGTCATGTATGAACATATGAAAGTTTTCTTGCAACTGTTATGAAGTTTGATGCTGTTTTGATCTGGTTCTGTTTGTGAATGATGTTGATTTGTTTCTGTTGCAGCAGCATCTTTAAATCTTGAATCTGTTTGTTGGCATTTTAGAAGTCCCTACATGTTTGATTCATGTGATGTTTTACTTGGTATTAGTTGAAACTATGTCATGTTTTGGTTCTGCTACCATTCTGTTCTTGCCATTATCCAACTCATATGCATTTTTTCCAACTCATATACCATTTTCAATTCTAGTACATTTTTGAATCATATTTGTGTTTAAGCTTTGTCTATAACATGTTTTGAATGTGTTTGTAAGTTGTTTGGTTCTGTTGGACTTGTAAAAAAAATCATTGGGATGATTCATGTGGCTGTTGAGTTTTGATGACCAATACTTGTTTGGCTGTTTTAGGGTTGTAACCATCATATTTTATTTGCATTGAAGATTGATGTTTGTCATTGCCATGCTAAGTGTATTTATGAGATATTTTGAACTACTGCTGCTTGGTGTTTGGTTTATGTTTGTTAACATGAGATTGTGGTATTCTTTGAATCATGTTTTACTAGATAAGTGACATTATCATTTTTGCATCAGTTGTTGTCATCTTGAGGCATTGTAGTAGGGCTGCCTTTAGTCATAGCATGTACATATCTTGTTTGCATTGTCAACTGTGATGAGCCTATATGTATTGCTTTGATGTTTTGTAAGTCATTGTGTGAATCTGTCTTGAAACTGCTGGTTAGCATCATTAATCCATGATTTGAATATTTGCATCAACATGTCGTGTTTATTCTGTTGTGAGCCAAACTGCCATAGCCCTATTGTTATAGGATATCAATTGTCATTGACCTGAAAATTGTTATGTGCATGTAGTATTAGAACTATCTGTTGATTGTGCTAGCATTCTCATGTTAGGATTTACCATGTTGCTGTTGTAACTATTTGATTCATGAACCACTGCCATGTAATGCTTTGCTTCCAACCATTTGTCTAGTTTTGCTGTTTTGGCTTGTGTGTAACCAAGAACATGTTTGTTTGGTGCTAATTGTCATTTTGCATCTGTTGCTGCTAAAACTGTGGTTTCTTGCTAGAATCTGTTTATGCTTACCACGATGGAGTTGTAACTTTCATTGTAAGGCATGTATTTAATTAATTGTGTTTGAATTGGTATTGTAATAACCAAAGACTAGTTGTCATGCTGTTGGATCTGTGCTCAACCATTTAATCATGTTTGATAGAATGTTTGTTTAGACCAATTTGTCATGGTATGAACTGTATGTGTGTGTGTAGGATTCATCATGTATGTTTTGATTTGGCAAAAGAGCATACTTGCTGTCAAATTTCTGTTTTCAGGTTTTCATCTTTTGTGCTATCAATTATTTTATTGATCTTTCTTGCAAGCTATTTGAATTCATGTCTTGATGTATGTGAATCATGTAATGTGTGTTGAGGAGTGGAAGTGTGGACTGTTGCACCATGAACTATTCTTATTTTCAAAACAGCATTTCAAACTTTTGTTCAATAGTTGTAACTTGCATACCAGTTTCTGTTTTGATGAGCTTTTCAGTTCTTTTCGAGTCTAGAATCCATGAGTTATATGTTTATAGTTTGTGTGTGGTGATCTCATGTAATTTGCACTTCTGTTTTGAGTTGTAGCTTCCATAATGCATTTCCAAGTTTCCATTTGCATCTTCAATCATGTTATAATTTGTGTGCTTTATCTTGAAAAACTAATGATGCCATCGTGTTCCTTATTGAATTTCACATAAGATAGACCCAAATTTTGTTAAATTTAACTCTGTTTTGAGTAAGTTATGGTGAAACTATTTTCATGATTGCTTGCCTTGTTCTTGCTTGCCTTGCCTTGGCCCAGTTTGCTTGCCTTGTTTAAGTATAAGTATTTATTGGGGTGGCATAATACACGGATGTATCACCACCCCATTGGTTATTCCTTAAGTTTCAATTGCCTCGCCATGCTTCATGACCTGAGTTCGATCCGTGTGGAGATTAACTCTTTTGGTCATTTTCAATATTTTCCATGTTTTCACATTTCTCTCTCTTTTCCCTTCAATTATCACGCGCGCACCTCTGGCTGGTTTGGCCAAATTTTGAACTTGTAATCACAAGGTGGTGGGTTCAACACTCACCAAGCGCACTCCTTTCTTTTTAATAATGAATTTATTTGATTTTTTATATAATTATCATTAAATTTCAAAAATTCATAACTCCTTTTTGATCATTTTTAAATGATTCTTTTTGACACATTCTCGTATTAATGAATACTTTCATATAATGCTTAAAGAATATTTTCGAGTCTAGAATCCATGAGTCTAGAATCCATGAGTTATATGTTTATAGTTTGTGTGTGGTGATCTCATGTAATTTGCACTTCTGTTTTGAGTTGTAGCTTCCATAATGCATTTCCAAGTTTCCATTTGCATCTTCAATCGTGTTTTAATTTGTGTGCTTTATCTTGAAAAACTAATGATGCCATCGTGTTCCTTATTGAATTTCACATAAGATAGACCCAAATTTTGTTAAATTTGACTCTGTTTTGAGTAAGTTATGGTGAAACTGTTTTCATGATTGCTTGCCTTGTTCTTGCTTGCCTTGCCTTGGCCCAGTTTGCTTGCCTTGTTTAAGTATAAGTATTTATTGGGGTGGCATAATACACGGATGTATCGCCACCCCAGTGGTTATGCCTTAAGTTTCAATTGCCTCGCCATGCTTCATGACCTGAGTTCGATCCGTGTGGAGATTAACTCTTTTGGTCATATTCAATATTTTCCATGTTTTCACATTTCTCTCTCTTTTCCCTTCAATTATCACGCGCGCACCTCTGGCTGGTTTGGCCAAATTTTGAACTTGTAATCACAAGGTGGTGGGTTCAACACTCATCAAGCGCACTCCTTTCTTTTTAATAATGAATTTATTTGATTTTTTATTTAATTATCATTAAATTTCAAAAATTCATAACTCCTTTTTTATCATTTTTAAATGATTCTTTTTGACACATTCTCGTATTAATGAATACTTTCATATAATGCTTCAAGAATATTTTCGAGTCTAGAATCCATGAGTCTAGAATCCATGAGTTATATGTTTATAGTTTGTGTGTGGTGATCTCATGTAATTTGCACTTCTGTTTTGAGTTGTAGCTTCCATAATGCATTTCCAAGTTTCCATTTGCATCTTCAATCGTGTTTTAATTTGTGTGCTTTATCTTGAAAAACTAATGATGCCATCGTGTTCCTTATTGAATTTCACATAAGATAGACCCAAATTTTGTTAAATTTGACTTTGTTTTGAGTAAGTTATGGTGAAACTGTTTTCATGATTGCTTGCCTTGTTCTTGCTTGCCTTGCCTTGGCCCAGTTTGCTTGCCTTGTTTAAGTATAAGTATTTATTGGGGTGGCATAATACACGGTTGTATCGCCACCCCAGTGGTTATGCCTTAAGTTTCAATTGCCTCGCCATGCTTCATGACCTGAGTTCGATCCGTGTGGAGATTAACTCTTTTGGTCATTTTCAATATTTTCCATGTTTTCACATTTCTCTCTCTTTTCCCTTCAATTATCACGCGCGCACCTCTGGCTGGTTTGGCCAAATTTTGAACTTGTAATCACAAGGTGGTGGGTTCAACACTCACCAAGCGCACTCCTTTCTTTTTAATAATGAATTTATTTGATTTTTTATTTAATTATCATTAAATTTCAAAAATTCATAACTCCTTTTTTATCATTTTTAAATGATTCTTTTTGACACATTCTCGTATTAATGAATACTTTCATATAATGCTTAAAGAATATTTTCGAGTCTAGAATCCATGAGTTATATGTTTATAGTTTGTGTGTGGTGATCTCATGTAATTTGCACTTCTGTTTTGAGTTGTAGCTTCCATAATGCATTTCCAAGTTTCCATTTGCATCTTCAATCGTGTTTTAATTTGTGTGCTTTATCTTGAAAAACTAATGATGCCATCGTGTTCCTTATTGAATTTCACATAAGATAGACCCAAATTTTGTTAAATTTGACTCTGTTTTGAGTAAGTTATGGTGAAACTGTTTTCATGATTGCTTGCCTTGTTCTTGCTTGCCTTGCCTTGGCCCAGTTTGCTTGCCTTGTTTAAGTATAAGTATTTATTGGGGTGGCATAATACACGGATGTATCGCCACCCCAGTGGTTATGCCTTAAGTTTCAATTGCCTCGCCATGCTTCATGACCTGAGTTCGATCCGTGTGGAGATTAACTCTTTTGGTCATATTCAATATTTTCCATGTTTTCACATTTCTCTCTCTTTTCCCTTCAATTATCACGCGCGCGCCTCTGGCTGGTTTGGCCAAATTTTGAACTTGTAATCACAAGGTGGTGGGTTCAACACTCACCAAGCGCACTCCTTTCTTTTTAATAATGAATTTATTTGATTTTTTATTTAATTATCATTAAATTTCAAAAATTCATAACTCCTTTTTTATCATTTTTAAATGATTCATTTTGACACATTCTCGTATTAATGAATACTTTCATATAATGCTTAAAGAATATTTTCGAGTCTAGAATCCATGAGTCTAGAATCCATGAGTTATATGTTTATAGTTTGTGTGTGGTGATCTCATGTAATTTGCACTTCTGTTTTGAGTTGTAGCTTCCATAATGCATTTCCAAGTTTCCATTTGCATCTTCAATCGTGTTTTAATTTGTGTGCTTTATCTTGAAAAACTAATGATGCCATCGTGTTCCTTATTGAATTTCACATAAGATAGACCCAAATTTTGTTAAATTTGACTCTGTTTTGAGTAAGTTATGGTGAAACTGTTTTCATGATTGCTTGCCTTGTTCTTGCTTGCCTTGCCTTGGCCCAGTTTGCTTGCCTTGTTTAAGTATAAGTATTTATTGGGGTGGCATAATACACGGTTGTATCGCCACCCCAGTGGTTATGCCTTAAGTTTCAATTGCCTCGCCATGCTTCATGACCTGAGTTCGATCCGTGTGGAGATTAACTCTTTTGGTCATTTTCAATATTTTCCATGTTTTCACATTTCTCTCTCTTTTCCCTTCAATTATCACGCGCGCACCTCTGGCTGGTTTGGCCAAATTTTGAACTTGTAATCACAAGGTGGTGGGTTCAACACTCACCAAGCGCACTCCTTTCTTTTTAATAATGAATTTATTTGATTTTTTATTTAATTATCATTAAATTTCAAAAATTCATAACTCCTTTTTTATCATTTTTAAATGATTCTTTTTGACACATTCTCGTATTAATGAATACTTTCATATAATGCTTAAAGAATATTTTCGAGTCTAGAATCCATGAGTTATATGTTTATAGTTTGTGTGTGGTGATCTCATGTAATTTGCACTTCTGTTTTGAGTTGTAGCTTCCATAATGCATTTCCAAGTTTCCATTTGCATCTTCAATCGTGTTTTAATTTGTGTGCTTTATCTTGAAAAACTAATGATGCCATCGTGTTCCTTATTGAATTTCACATAAGATAGACCCAAATTTTGTTAAATTTGACTTTGTTTTGAGTAAGTTATGGTGAAACTGTTTTCATGATTGCTTGCCTTGTTCTTGCTTGCCTTGCCTTGGCCCAGTTTGCTTGCCTTGTTTAAGTATAAGTATTTATTGGGGTGGCATAATACACGGATGTATCGCCACCCCAGTGGTTATGCCTTAAGTTTCAATTGCCTCGCCATGCTTCATGACCTGAGTTCGATCCGTGTGGAGATTAACTCTTTTGGTCATTTTCAATATTTTCCATGTTTTCACATTTCTCTCTCTTTTCCCTTCAATTATCACGCGCGCGCCTCTGGCTGGTTTGGCCAAATTTTGAACTTGTAATCACAAGGTGGTGGGTTCAACACTCACCAAGCGCACTCCTTTCTTTTTAATAATGAATTTATTTGATTTTTTATTTAATTATCATTAAATTTCAAAAATTCATAACTCCTTTTTTATCATTTTTAAATGATTCATTTTGACACATTCTCGTATTAATGAATACTTTCATATAATGCTTAAAGAATATTTTCGAGTCTAGAATCCATGAGTCTAGAATCCATGAGTTATATGTTTATAGTTTGTGTGTGGTGATCTCATGTAATTTGCACTTCTGTTTTGAGTTGTAGCTTCCATAATGCATTTCCAAGTTTCCATTTGCATCTTCAATCGTGTTTTAATTTGTGTGCTTTATCTTGAAAAACTAATGATGCCATCGTGTTCCTTATTGAATTTCACATAAGATAGACCCAAATTTGTTAAATTTGACTCTGTTTTGAGTAAGTTATGGTGAAACTGTTTTCATGATTGCTTGCCTTGTTCTTGCTTGCCTTGCCTTGGCCCAGTTTGCTTGCCTTGTTTAAGTATAAGTATTTATTGGGGTGGCATAATACACGGATGTATCGCCACCCCAGTGGTTATGCCTTAAGTTTCAATTGCCTCGCCATCCTTCATGACCTGAGTTCGATCCGTGTGGAGATTAACTCTTTTGGTCATTTTCAATATTTTCCATGTTTTCACATTTCTCTCTCTTTTCCCTTCAATTATCACGCGCGCACCTCTGGCTGGTTTGGCCAAATTTTGAACTTGTAATCACAAGGTGGTGGGTTCAACACTCACCAAGCGCACTCCTTTCTTTTTAATAATGAATTTATTTGATTTTTTATTTAATTATCATTAAATTTCAAAAATTCATAACTCCTTTTTTATCATTTTTAAATGACTCTTTTTGACACATTCTCGTATTACTGAATACTTTCATATAATGCTTAAAGAATATTTTCGAGTCTAGAATCCATGAGTTATATGTTTATAGTTTGTGTGTGGTGATCTCATGTAATTTGCACTTCTGTTTTGAGTTGTAGCTTCCATAATGCATTTCCAAGTTTCCATTTGCATGTTCAATCGTGTTTTAATTTGTGTGCTTTATCTTGAAAAACTAATGATACCATCGTGTTCCTTATTGGATTTCACATAAGATAGACCCAAATTTTGTTAAATTTGACTCTGTTTTGAGTAAGTTATGGTGAAACTGTTTTCATGATTGCTTGCCTTGTTCTTGCTTGCCTTGCCTTGGCCCAGTTTGCTTGCCTTGTTTAAGTATAAGTATTTATTGGGGTGGCATAATACACGGATGTATCGCCACCCCAGTGGTTATGCCTTAAGTTTCAATTGCCTCGCCATGCTTCATGACCTGAGTTCGATCCGTGTGGAGATTAACTCTTTTGGTCATTTTCAATATTTTCCATGTTTTCACATTTCTCTCTCTTTTCCCTTCAATTATCACGCGCGCGCCTCTGGCTGGTTTGGCCAAATTTTGAACTTGTAATCACAAGGTGGTGGGTTCAACACTCACCAAGCGCACTCCTTTCTTTTTAATAATGAACTTATTTGATTTTTTTATTTAATTATCATTAAATTTCAAAAATTCATAACTCCTTTTTTATCATTTTTAAATGATTCTTTTTGACACATTCTCGTATTAATGAATACTTTCATATAATGCTTAAAGAATATTTTCGAGTCTAGAATCCATGAGTCTAGAATCCATGAGTTATATGTTTATAGTTTGTGTGTGGTGATCTCATGTAATTTGCACTTCTGTTTTGAGTTGTAGCTTCCATAATGCATTTCCAAGTTTCCATTTTCATCTTCAATCGTGTTTTAATTTGTGTGCTTTATCTTGAAAAACTAATGATGCCATCGTGTTCCTTATTGAATTTCACATAAGATAGACCCAAATTTTGTTAAATTTGACTCTGTTTTGAGTAAGTTATGGTGAAACTGTTTTCATGATTGCTTGCCTTGTTCTTGCTTGCCTTGCCTTGGCCCAGTTTGCTTGCCTTGTTTAAGTATAAGTATTTATTGGGGTGGCATAATACACGGATGTATCGCCACCCCAGTGGTTATGCCTTAAGTTTCAATTGCCTCGCCATGCTTCATGACCTGAGTTCGATCCGTGTGGAGATTAACTCTTTTGGTCATTTTCAATATTTTCCATGTTTTCACATTTCTCTCTCTTTTCCCTTCAATTATCACGCGCGCACCTCTGACTGGTTTGGCCAAATTTTGAACTTGTAATCACAAGGTGGTGGGTTCAACACTCACCAAGCGCACTCCTTTCTTTTTAATAATGAATTTATTTGATTTTTTATTTAATTATCATTAAATTTCAAAAATTCATAACTCCTTTTTTATCATTTTTAAATGATTCTTTTTGACACATTCTCGTATTAATGAATACTTTCATATAATGCTTAAAGAATATTTTCGAGTCTAGAATCCATGAGTCTAGAATCCATGAGTTATATGTTTATAGTTTGTGTGTGGTGATCTCATGTAATTTGCACTTCTGTTTTGAGTTGTAGCTTCCATAATGCATTTCCAAGTTTCCATTTGCATGTTCAATCGTGTTTTAATTTGTGTGATTTATCTTGAAAAACTAATGATGCCATCGTGTTCCTTATTGAATTTCACATAAGATAGACCCAAATTTTGTTAAATTTGACTCTGTTTTGAGTAAGTTATGGTGAAACTGTTTTCATGATTGCTTGCCTTGTTCTTGCTTGCCTTGCCTTGGCCCAGTTTGCTTGCCTTGTTTAAGTATAAGTATTTATTGGGGTGGCATAATACACGGATGTATCGCCACCCCAGTGGTTATGCCTTAAGTTTCAATTGCCTCGCCATGCTTCATGACCTGAGTTCGATCCGTGTGGAGATTAACTCTTTTGGTCATTTTCAATATTTTCCATGTTTTCACATTTCTCTCTCTTTTCCCTTCAATTATCACGCGCGCTCCTCTGGCTGGTTTGGCCAAATTTTGAACTTGTAATCACAAGGTGGTGGGTTCAACACTCACCAAGCGCACTCCTTTCTTTTTAATAATGAATTTATTTGATTTTTTATTTAATTATCATTAAATTTCAAAAATTCATAACTCCTTTTTTATCATTTTTAAATGATTCTTTTTGACACATTCTCGTATTAATGAATACTTTCATATAATGCTTAAAGAATATTTTCGAGTCTAGAATCCATGAGTCTAGAATCCATGAGTTATATGTTTATAGTTTGTGTGTGGTGATCTCATGTAATTTGCACTTCTGTTTTGAGTTGTAGCTTCCATAATGCATTTCCAAGTTTCCATTTGCATCTTCAATCGTGTTTTAATTTGTGTGCTTTATCTTGAAAAACTAATGATGCCATCGTGTTCCTTATTGAATTTCACATAAGATAGACCCAAATTTTGTTAAATTTGACTCTGTTTTGAGTAAGTTATGGTGAAACTGTTTTCATGATTGCTTGCCTTGTTCTTGCTTGCCTTGCCTTGGCCTAGTTTGCTTGCCTTGTTTAAGTATAAGTATTTATTGGGGTGGCATAATACACGGATGTATCGCCACCCCAGTGGTTATGCCTTAAGTTTCAATTGCCTCGCCATGCTTCATGACCTGAGTTCGATCCGTGTGGAAATTAACTCTTTTGGTCATTTTCAATATTTTCCATGTTTTCACATTTCTCTCTCTTTTCCCTTCAATTATCACGCGCGTGCCTCTGGCTGGTTTGGCCAAATTTTGAACTTGTAATCACAAGGTGGTGGGTTCAACACTCACCAAGCGCACTCCTTTCTTTTTAATAATGAATTTATTTGATTTTTTATTTAATTATCATTAAATTTCAAAAATTCATAACTCCTTTTTTATCATTTTTAAATGATTCTTTTTGACACATTCTCGTATTAATGAATACTTTCATATAATGCTTAAAGAATATTTTCGAGTCTAGAATCCATGAGTTATATGTTTATAGTTTGTGTGTGGTGATCTCATGTAATTTGCACTTTTGTTTTGAGTTGTAGCTTCCATAATGCATTTCAGAGTTTCCATTTGCATCTTCAATCGTGTTTTAATTTGTGTGCTTTATCTTGAAAAACTAATGATGCCATCGTGTTCCTTATTGAATTTCACATAAGATAGACCCAAATTTTGTTAAATTTGACTCTGTTTTGAGTAAGTTATGGTGAAACTGTTTGCATGATTGCTTGCCTTGTTCTTGCTTGCCTTGCCTTGGCCCAGTTTGCTTGCCTTGTTTAAGTATAAGTATTTATTGGGGTGGCATAATACACGGATGTATCGCCACCCCAGTGGTTATGCCTTAAGTTTCAATTGCCTCGCCATGCTTCATGACCTGAGTTCGATCCGTGTGGAGATTAACTCTTTTGGTCATTTTCAATATTTTCCATGTTTTCACATTTCTCTCTCTTTTCCCTTCAATTATCACGCGCGCACCTCTGGCTGGTTTGGCCAAATTTTGAACTTGTAATCACAAGGTGGTGGGTTCAACACTCACCAAGCGCACTCCTTTCTTTTTAATAATGAATTTATTTGATTTTTTATTTAATTATCATTAAATTTCAAAAATTCATAACTCCTTTTTTATCATTTTTAAATGATTCTTTTTGACACATTCTCGTATTAATGAATACTTTCATATAATGCTTAAAGAATATTTTCGAGTCTAGAATCCATGAGTCTAGAATCCATGAGTTATATGTTTATAGTTTGTGTGTGGTGATCTCATGTAATTTGCACTTCTGTTTTGAGTTGTAGCTTCCATAATGCATTTCCAAGTTTCCATTTGCATCTTCAATCGTGTTTTAATTTGTGTTGTTTATCTTGAAAAACTAATGATGCCATCGTGTTCCTTATTGAATTTCACATAAGATAGACCCAAATTTTGTTAAATTTGACTCTGTTTTGAGTAAGTTATGGTGAAACTGTTTTCATGATTGCTTGCCTTGTTCTTGCCTGCCTTGCCTTGGCCCAGTTTGCTTGCCTTGTTTAAGTATAAGTATTTATTGGGGTGGCATAATACACGGATGTATCGCCACCCCAGTGGTTATGCCTTAAGTTTCAATTGCCTCGCCATGCTTCATGACCTGAGTTCGATCCGTGTGGAGATTAACTCTTTTGGTCATTTTCAATATTTTCCATGTTTTCACATTTCTCTCTCTTTTCCCTTCAATTATCACGCGCGCACCTCTGGCTGGTTTGGCCAAATTTTGAACTTGTAATCACAAGGTGGTGGGTTCAACACTCACCAAGCGCACTCCTTTCTTTTTAATAATGAATTTATTTGATTTTTTATTTAATTATCATTAAATTTCAAAAATTCAGAACTCCTTTTTTTATCATTTTTAAATGATTCTTTTTGACACATTCTCGTATTAATGAATACTTTCATATAATGCTTAAAGAATATTTTCGAGTCTAGAATCCATGAGTTATATGTTTATAGTTTGTGGGTGGTGATCTCATGTAATTTGCACTTCTGTTTTGAGTTGTAGCTTCCATAATGCATTTCCAAGTTTCCATTTGCATCTTCAATCGTGTTTTAATTTGTGTGCTTTATCTTGAAAAACTAATGATGCCATCGTGTTCCTTATTGAATTTCACATAAGATAGACCCAAATTTTGTTAAATTTGACTCTGTTTTGAGTAAGTTATGGTGAAACTGTTTTCATGATTGCTTGCCTTGTTCTTGCTTGCCTTGCCTTGGCCCAGTTTGCTTGCCTTGTTTAAGTATAAGTATTTATTGGGGTGGCATAATACACGGATGTATCGCCACCCCAGTGGTTATGCCTTAAGTTTCAATTGCCTCGCCATGCTTCATGACCTGAGTTCGATCCGTGTGGAGATTAACTCTTTTGGTCATTTTCAATATTTTCCATGTTTTCACATTTCTCTCTCTTTTCCCTTCAATTATCACGCGCGCGCCTCTGGCTGGTTTGGCCAAATTTTGAACTTGTAATCACAAGGTGGTGGGTTCAACACTCACCAAGCGCACTCCTTTCTTTTTAATAATGAATTTATTTGATTTTTTATTTAATTATCATTAAATTTCAAAAATTCATAACTCCTTTTTTATCATTTTTAAATGATTCTTTTTGACACATTCTCGTATTAATGAATACTTTCATATAATGCTTAAAGAATATTTTCGAGTCTAGAATCCATGAGTTATATGTTTATAGTTTGTGTGTGGTGATCTCATGTAATTTGCACTTCTGTTTTGAGTTGTAGCTTCCATAATGCATTTCCAAGTTTCCATTTGCATCTTCAATCGTGTTTTAATTTGTGTTGTTTATCTTGAAAAACTAATGATTCCATCGTGTTCCTTATTGAATTTCACATAAGATAGACCCAAATTTTGTTAAATTTGACTCTGTTTTGAGTAAGTTATGGTGAAACTGTTTTCATGATTGCTTGCCTTGTTCTTGCTTGCCTTGCCTTGGCCCAGTTTGCTTGCCTTGTTTAAGTATAAGTATTTATTGGGGTGGCATAATACACGGATGTATCGCCACCCCATTGGTTATGCCTTAAGTTTCAATTGCCTCGCCATGCTTCATGACCTGAGTTCGATCCGTGTGGAGATTAACTCTTTTGGTCATTTTCAATATTTTCCATGTTTTCACATTTCTCTCTCTTTTCCCTTCAATTATCACGCGCGCACCTCTGGCTGGTTTGGCCAAATTTTGAACTTGTAATCACAAGGTGGTGGGTTCAACACTCACCAAGCGCACTCCTTTCTTTTTAATAATGAATTTATTTGATTTTTTATTTAATTATCATTAAATTTCAAAAATTCAGAACTCCTTTTTTTATCATTTTTAAATGATTCTTTTTGACACATTCTCGTATTAATGAATACTTTCATATAATGCTTAAAGAATATTTTCGAGTCTAGAATCCATGAGTCTAGAATCCATGAGTTATATGTTTATAGTTTGTGTGTGGTGATCTCATGTAATTTGCACTTCTGTTTTGAGTTGTAGCTTCCATAATGCATTTCCAAGTTTCCATTTGCATCTTCAATCGTGTTTTAATTTGTGTTGTTTATCTTGAAAAACTAATGATGCCATCGTGTTCCTTATTGAATTTCACATAAGATAGACCCAAATTTTGTTAAATTTGACTCTGTTTTGAGTAAGTTATGGTGAAACTGTTTTCATGATTGCTTGCCTTGTTCTTGCCTGCCTTGCCTTGGCCCAGTTTGCTTGCCTTGTTTAAGTATAAGTATTTATTGGGGTGGCATAATACACGGATGTATCGCCACCCCAGTGGTTATGCCTTAAGTTTCAATTGCCTCGCCATGCTTCATGACCTGAGTTCGATCCGTGTGGAGATTAACTCTTTTGGTCATTTTCAATATTTTCCATGTTTTCACATTTCTCTCTCTTTTCCCTTCAATTATCACGCGCGCACCTCTGGCTGGTTTGGCCAAATTTTGAACTTGTAATCACAAGGTGGTGGGTTCAACACTCACCAAGCGCACTCCTTTCTTTTTAATAATGAATTTATTTGATTTTTTATTTAATTATCATTAAATTTCAAAAATTCAGAACTCCTTTTTTTATCATTTTTAAATGATTCTTTTTGACACATTCTCGTATTAATGAATACTTTCATATAATGCTTAAAGAATATTTTCGAGTCTAGAATCCATGAGTCTAGAATCCATGAGTTATATGTTTATAGTTTGTGTGTGGTGATCTCATGTAATTTGCACTTCTGTTTTGAGTTGTAGCTTCCATAATGCATTTCCAAGTTTCCATTTGCATCTTCAATCGTGTTTTAATTTGTGTGCTTTATCTTGAAAAACTAATGATGCCATCGTGTTCCTTATTGAATTTCACATAAGATAGACCCAAATTTTGTTAAATTTGACTCTGTTTTGAGTAAGTTATGGTGAAACTGTTTTCATGATTGCTTGCCTTGTTCTTGCTTGCCTTGCCTTGGCCCAGTTTGCTTGCCTTGTTTAAGTATAAGTATTTATTGGGGTGGCATAATACACGGATGTATCGCCACCCCAGTGGTTATGCCTTAAGTTTCAATTGCCTCGCCATGCTTCATGACCTGAGTTCGATCCGTGTGGAGATTAACTCTTTTGGTCATTTTCAATATTTTCCATGTTTTCACATTTCTCTCTCTTTTCCCTTCAATTATCACGCGCGCGCCTCTGGCTGGTTTGGCCAAATTTTGAACTTGTAATCACAAGGTGGTGGGTTCAACACTCACCAAGCGCACTCCTTTCTTTTTAATAATGAATTTATTTGATTTTTTATTTAATTATCATTAAATTTCAAAAATTCATAACTCCTTTTTTATCATTTTTAAATGATTCTTTTTGACACATTCTCGTATTAATGAATACTTTCATATAATGCTTAAAGAATATTTTCGAGTCTAGAATCCATGAGTTATATGTTTATAGTTTGTGTGTGGTGATCTCATGTAATTTGCACTTCTGTTTTGAGTTGTAGCTTCCATAATGCATTTCCAAGTTTCCATTTGCATCTTCAATCGTGTTTTAATTTGTGTTGTTTATCTTGAAAAACTAATGATTCCATCGTGTTCCTTATTGAATTTCACATAAGATAGACCCAAATTTTGTTAAATTTGACTCTGTTTTGAGTAAGTTATGGTGAAACTGTTTTCATGATTGCTTGCCTTGTTCTTGCTTGCCTTGCCTTGGCCCAGTTTGCTTGCCTTGTTTAAGTATAAGTATTTATTGGGGTGGCATAATACACGGATGTATCGCCACCCCATTGGTTATGCCTTAAGTTTCAATTGCCTCGCCATGCTTCATGACCTGAGTTCGATCCGTGTGGAGATTAACTCTTTTGGTCATTTTCAATATTTTCCATGTTTTCACATTTCTCTCTCTTTTCCCTTCAATTATCACGCGCGCACCTCTGGCTGGTTTGGCCAAATTTTGAACTTGTAATCACAAGGTGGTGGGTTCAACACTCACCAAGCGCACTCCTTTCTTTTTAATAATGAATTTATTTGATTTTTTATTTAATTATCATTAAATTTCAAAAATTCAGAACTCCTTTTTTTTATCATTTTTAAATGATTCTTTTTGACACATTCTCGTATTAATGAATACTTTCATATAATGCTTAAAGAATATTTTCGAGTCTAGAATCCATGAGTCTAGAATCCATGAGTTATATGTTTATAGTTTGTGTGTGGTGATCTCATGTAATTTGCACTTCTGTTTTGAGTTGTAGCTTCCATAATGCATTTCCAAGTTTCCATTTGCATCTTCAATCGTGTTTTAATTTGTGTGCTTTATCTTGAAAAACTAATGATGCCATCGTGTTCCTTATTGAATTTCACATAAGATAGACCCAAATTTTGTTAAATTTGACTCTGTTTTGAGTAAGTTATGGTGAAACTGTTTTCATGATTGCTTGCCTTGTTCTTGCTTGCCTTGCCTTGGCCCAGTTTGCTTGCCTTGTTTAAGTATAAGTATTTATTGGGGTGGCATAATACACGGATGTATCGCCACCCCAGTGGTTATGCCTTAAGTTTCAATTGCCTCGCCATGCTTCATGACCTGAGTTCGATCCGTGTGGAGATTAACTCTTTTGGTCATTTTCAATATTTTCCATGTTTTCACATTTCTCTCTCTTTTCCCTTCAATTATCACGCGCGCGCCTCTGGCTGGTTTGGCCAAATTTTGAACTTGTAATCACAAGGTGGTGGGTTCAACACTCACCAAGCGCACTCCTTTCTTTTTAATAATGAATTTATTTGATTTTTTATTTAATTATCATTAAATTTCAAAAATTCATAACTCCTTTTTTATCATTTTTAAATGATTCTTTTTGACACATTCTCGTATTAATGAATACTTTCATATAATGCTTAAAGAATATTTTCGAGTCTAGAATCCATGAGTTATATGTTTATAGTTTGTGTGTGGTGATCTCATGTAATTTGCACTTCTGTTTTGAGTTGTAGCTTCCATAATGCATTTGCAAGTTTCCATTTGCATCTTCAATCGTGTTTTAATTTGTGTGCTTTATCTTGAAAAACTAATGTTGCCATCGTGTTCCTTATTGAATTTCACATAAGATAGACCCAAATTTTGTTAAATTTGACTCTGTTTTGAGTAAGTTATGGTGAAACTGTTTTCATGATTGCTTGCCTTGTTCTTGCTTGCCTTGCCTTGGCCCAGTTTGCTTGCCTTGTTTAAGTATAAGTATTTATTGGGGTGGCATAATACACGGATGTATCGCCACCCCAGTGGTTATGCCTTAAGTTTCAATTGCCTCGCCATGCTTCATGACCTGAGTTCGATCCGTGTGGAGATTAACTCTTTTGGTCATTTTCAATATTTTCCATGTTTTCACATTTCTCTCTCTTTTCCCTTCAATTATCACGCGCGCGCCTCTGGCTGGTTTGGCCAAATTTTGAACTTGTAATCACAAGGTGGTGGGTTCAACACTCACCAAGCGCACTCCTTTCTTTTTAATAATGAATTTATTTGATTTTTTATTTAATTATCATTAAATTTCAAAAATTCATAACTCCTTTTTTATCATTTTTAAATGATTCTTTTTGACACATTCTCGTATTAATGAATACTTTCATATAATGCTTAAAGAATATTTTCGAGTCTAGAATCCATGAGTCTAGAATCCATGAGTTATATGTTTATAGTTTGTGTGTGGTGATCTCATGTAATTTGCACTTCTGTTTTGAGTTGTAGCTTCCATAATGCATTTCCAAGTTTCCATTTGCATCTTCAATCGTGTTTTAATTTGTGTGCTTTATCTTGAAAAACTAATGATGCCATCGTGTTCCTTATTGAATTTCACATAAGATAGACCCAAATTTTGTTAAATTTGACTCTGTTTTGAGTAAGTTATGGTGAAACTGTTTTCATGATTGCTTGCCTTGTTCTTGCTTGCCTTGCCTTGGCCCAGTTTGCTTGCCTTGTTTAAGTATAAGTATTTATTGGGGTGGCATAATACACGGATGTATCGCCACCCCATTGGTTATGCCTTAAGTTTCAATTGCCTCGCCATGCTTCATGACCTGAGTTCGATCCGTATGGAGATTAACTCTTTTGGTCATTTTCAATATTTTCCATGTTTTCACATTTCTCTCTCTTTTCCCTTCAATTATCACGCGCGCACCTCTGGCTGGTTTGGCCAAATTTTGAACTTGTAATCACAAGGTGGTGGGTTCAACACTCACCAAGCGCACTCCTTTCTTTTTAATAATGAATTTATTTGATTTTTTATTTAATTATCATTAAATTTCAAAAATTCAGAACTCCTTTTTTTATCATTTTTAAATGATTCTTTTTGACACATTCTCGTATTAATGAATACTTTCATATAATGCTTAAAGAATATTTTCGAGTCTAGAATCCATGAGTCTAGAATCCATGAGTTATATGTTTATAGTTTGTGTGTGGTGATCTCATGTAATTTGCACTTCTGTTTTGAGTTGTAGCTTCCATAATGCATTTCCAAGTTTCCATTTGCATCTTCAATCGTGTTTTAATTTGTGTGCTTTATCTTGAAAAACTAATGATGCCATCGTGTTCCTTATTGAATTTCACATAAGATAGACCCAAATTTTGTTAAATTTGACTCTGTTTTGAGTAAGTTATGGTGAAACTGTTTTCATGATTGCTTGCCTTGTTCTTGCTTGCCTTGCCTTGGCCCAGTTTGCTTGCCTTGTTTAAGTATAAGTATTTATTGGGGTGGCATAATACACGGATGTATCGCCACCCCAGTGGTTATGCCTTAAGTTTCAATTGCCTCGCCATGCTTCATGACCTGAGTTCGATCCGTGTGGAGATTAAATCTTTTGGTCATTTTCAATATTTTCCATGTTTTCACATTTCTCTCTCTTTTCCCTTCAATTATCACGCGCGCGCCTCTGGCTGGTTTGGCCAAATTTTGAACTTGTAATCACAAGGTGGTGGGTTCAACACTCACCAAGCGCACTCCTTTCTTTTTAATAATGAATTTATTTGATTTTTTATTTAATTATCATTAAATTTCAAAAATTCATAACTCCTTTTTTATCATTTTTAAATGATTCTTTTTGACACATTCTCGTATTAATGAATACTTTCATATAATGCTTAAAGAATATTTTCGAGTCTAGAATCCATGAGTTATATGTTTATAGTTTGTGTGTGGTGATCTCATGTAATTTGCACTTCTGTTTTGAGTTGTAGCTTCCATAATGCATTTCCAAGTTTCCATTTGCATCTTCAATCGTGTTTTAATTTGTGTTGTTTATCTTGAAAAACTAATGATTCCATCGTGTTCCTTATTGAATTTCACATAAGATAGACCCAAATTTTGTTAAATTTGAGTCTGTTTTGAGTAAGTTATGGTGAAACTGTTTTCATGATTGCTTGCCTTGTTCTTGCTTGCCTTGCCTTGGCCCAGTTTGCTTGCCTTGTTTAAGTATAAGTATTTATTGGGGTGGCATAATACACGGATGTATCGCCACCCCATTGGTTATGCCTTAAGTTTCAATTGCCTCGCCATGCTTCATGACCTGAGTTCGATCCGTGTGGAGATTAACTCTTTTGGTCATTTTCAATATTTTCCATGTTTTCACATTTCTCTCTCTTTTCCCTTCAATTATCACGCGCGCACCTCTGGCTGGTTTGGCCAAATTTTGAACTTGTAATCACAAGGTGGTGGGTTCAACACTCACCAAGCGCACTCCTTTCTTTTTAATAATGAATTTATTTGATTTTTTATTTAATTATCATTAAATTTCAAAAATTCAGAACTCCTTTTTTTATCATTTTTAAATGATTCTTTTTGACACATTCTCGTATTAATGAATACTTTCATATAATGCTTAAAGAATATTTTCGAGTCTAGAATCCATGAGTCTAGAATCCATGAGTTATATGTTTATAGTTTGTGTGTGGTGATCTCATGTAATTTGCACTTCTGTTTTGAGTTGTAGCTTCCATAATGCATTTCCAAGTTTCCATTTGCATCTTCAATCGTGTTTTAATTTGTGTGCTTTATCTTGAAAAACAAATGATGCCATCGTGTTCCTTATTGAATTTCACATAAGATAGACCCAAATTTTGTTAAATTTGACTCTGTTTTGAGTAAGTTATGGTGAAACTGTTTTCATGATTGCTTGCCTTGTTCTTGCTTGCCTTGCCTTGGCCCAGTTTGCTTGCCTTGTTTAAGTATAAGTATTTATTGGGGTGGCATAATACACGGATGTATCGCCACCCCAGTGGTTATGCCTTAAGTTTCAATTGCCTCTCCATGCTTCATGACCTGAGTTCGATCTGTGTGGAGATTAACTCTTTTGGTCATTTTCAATATTTTCCATGTTTTCACATTTCTCTCTCTTTTCCCTTCAATTATCACGCGCGCGCCTCTGGCTGGTTTGGCCAAATTTTGAACTTGTAATCACAAGGTGGTGGGTTCAACACTCACCAAGCGCACTCCTTTCTTTTTAATAATGAATTTATTTGATTTTTTATTTAATTATCATTAAATTTCAAAAATTCATAACTCCTTTTTTATCATTTTTAAATGATTCTTTTTGACACATTCTCGTATTAATGAATACTTTCATATAATGCTTAAAGAATATTTTCGAGTCTAGAATCCATGAGTCTAAAATCCATGAGTTATATGTTTATAGTTTGTGTGTGGTGATCTCATGTAATTTGCACTTCTGTTTTGAGTTGTAGTTTCCATAATGCATTTCCAAGTTTCCATTTGCATCTTCAATCATGTTTTAATTTGTGTGCTTTATCTTGAAAAACTAATGATGCCATCGTGTTCCTTATTGAGTTTCACATAAGATAGACCCAAATTTTGTTAAATTTGACTCTGTTTTGAGTAAGTTATGGTGAAACTGTTTTCATGATTGCTTGCCTTGTTCTTGCTTGTTGCCTTGGCCCAGTTTGCTTGCCTTGTTTAAGTATAAGTATTTATTGGGGTGGCATAATACACGGATGTATCGCCACCCCAGTGGTTATGCCTTAAGTTTCAATTGCCTCGCCATGCTTCATGACCTGAGTTCGATCCGTGTGGAGATTAACTCTTTTGGTCATTTTCAATATTTTCCATGTTTTCACATTTCTCTCTCTTTTCCCTTCAATTATCACGCGCGCGCCTCTGGCTGGTTTGGCCAAATTTTGAACTTGTAATCACAAGGTGGTGGGTTCAACACTCACCAAGCGCACTCCTTTCTTTTTAATAATGAATTTATTTGATTTTTTATTTAATTATCATTAAATTTCAAAAATTCATAACTCCTTTTTTATCATTTTTAAATGATTCTTTTTGACACATTCTCGTATTAATGAATACTTTCATATAATGCTTAAAGAATATTTTCGAGTCTAGAATCCATGAGTCTAGAATCCATGAGTTATATGTTTATAGTTTGTGTGTGGTGATCTCATGTAATTTGCACTTCTGTTTTGAGTTGTAGCTTCCATAATGCATTTCCAAGTTTCCATTTGCATCTTCAATTGTGTTTTAATTTGTGTGCTTTATCTTGAAAAACTAATGATGCCATCGTGTTCCTTATTGAGTTTCACATAAGATAGACCCAAATTTTGTTAAATTTGACTCTGTTTTGAGTAAGTTATGGTGAAACTGTTTTCATGATTGCTTGCCTTGTTCTTGCTTGCCTTGCCTTGGCCCAGTTTGCTTGCCTTGTTTAAGTATAAGTATTTATTGGGGTGGCATAATACACGGATGTATCGCCACCCCAGTGGTTATGCCTTAAGTTTCAATTGCCTCGCCATGCTTCATGACCTGAGTTCGATCCGTGTGGAGATTAACTCGTTTGGTCATTTTCAATATTTTCCATGTTTTCACATTTCTCTCTCTTTTCCCTTCAATTATCACGCGCGCGCCTCTGGCTGGTTTGGCCAAATTTTGAACTTGTAATCACAAGGTGGTGGGTTCAACACTCACCAAGCGCACTCCTTTCTTTTTAATAATGAATTTATTTGATTTTTTATTTAATTATCATTAAATTTCAAAAATTCATAACTCCTTTTTTATCATTTTTAAATGATTCTTTTTGACACATTCTCGTATTAATGAATACTTTCATATAATGCTTAAAGAATATTTTCGAGTCTAGAATCCATGAGTCTAGAATCCATGAGTTATATGTTTATAGTTTGTGTGTGGTGATCTCATGTAATTTGCACTTCTGTTTTGAGTTGTAGCTTCCATAATGCATTTCCAAGTTTCCATTTGCATCTTCAATCGTGTTTTAATTTGTGTGCTTTATCTTGAAAAACTAATGATGCCATCGTGTTCCTTATTGAATTTCACATAAGATAGACCCAAATTTTGTTAAATTTGACTCTGTTTTGAGTAAGTTATGGTGAAACTGTTTTCATGATTGCTTGCCTTGTTCTTGCTTGCCTTGCCTTGGCCCAGTTTGCTTGCCTTGTTTAAGTATAAGTATTTATTGGGGTGGCATAATACACGGATGTATCGCCACCCCAGTGGTTATGCCTGAAGTTTCAATTGCCTCGCCATGCTTCATGACCTGAGTTCGATCCGTGTGGAGATCAACTCTTTTGGTCATTTTCAATATTTTCCATGTTTTCACATTTCTCTCTCTTTTCCCTTCAATTATCACGCGCGCGCCTCTGGCTGGTTTGGCCAAATTTTGAACTTGTAATCACAAGGTGGTGGGTTCAACACTCACCAAGCGCACTCCTTTCTTTTTAATAATGAATTTATTTGATTTTTTATTTAATTATCATTAAATTTCAAAAATTCATAACTCCTTTTTTATCATTTTTAAATGATTCTTTTTGACACATTCTCGTATTAATGAATACTTTCATATAATGCTTAAAGAATATTTTCGAGTCTAGAATCCATGAGTCTAGAATCCATGAGTTATATGTTTATAGTTTGTGTGTGGTGATCTCATGTAATTTGCACTTCTGTTTTGAGTTGTAGCTTCCATAATGCATTTCCAAGTTTCCATTTGCATCTTCAATCGTGTTTTAATTTGTGTGCTTTATCTTGGAAAACTAATGATGCCATCGTGTTCCTTATTGAATTTCACATAAGATAGACCCAAATTTTGTTAAATTTAACTATGTTTTGAGTAAGTTATGGTGACACTGTTTTCATGATTGCTTGCCTTGTTCTTGCTTGCCTTGCCTTGGCCCAGTTTGCTTGCCTTGTTTAAGTATAAGTATTTATTGGGGTGGCATAATACACGGATGTATCGCCACTCCAGTGATTAAGCCTTAAGTTTCAATTGCCTTGCCATGTTTCATGACCTGAGTTCGATCCGTGTGGAGATCAACTCTTTTGGTCATTTTCAATATTTTCCATGTTTTCACATTTCTCTCTCTTTTCCCTTCAATTATCACGTGCGCGCCTCTGGCTGGTTTGGCCAAATTTTGAACTTGTAATCACAAGGTGGTGGGTTCAACACTCACCAAGCGCACTCCTTTCTTTTTAATAATGAATTTATTTGATTTTTTATTTAATTATCATTAAATTTCAAAAATTCATAACTCCTTTTTTATCATTTTTAAATGATTCTTTTTGACACATTCTCGTATTAATGAATACTTTCATATAATGCTTAAAGAATATTTTCGAGTCTAGAATCCATGAGTCTAGAATCCATGAGTTATATGTTTATAGTTTGTGTGTGGTGATCTCATGTAATTTGCACTTCTGTTTTGAGTTGTAGCTTCCATAATGCATTTCCAAGTTTCCATTTGCATCTTCAATCGTGTTTTAATTTGTGTGCTTTATCTTGGAAAACTAATGATGCCATCGTGTTCCTTATTGAATTTCACATAAGATAGACCCAAATTTTGTTAAATTTAACTATGTTTTGAGTAAGTTATGGTGAAACTGTTTTCATGATTGCTTGCCTTGTTCTTGCTTGCCTTGCCTTGGCCCAGTTTGCTTGCCTTGTTTAAGTATAAGTATTTATTGGGGTGGCATAATACACGGATGTATCGCCACTCCAGTGATTAAGCCTTAAGTTTCAATTGTCTTGCCATGCTTCATGACCTGAGTTCGATCCGTGTGGAGATCAACTCTTTTGGTCATTTTCAATATTTTCCATGTTTTCACATTTCTCTCTCTTTTCCCTTGAATTATCACGCGCGCGCCTCTGGCTGGTTTGGCCAAATTTTGTACTTGTAATCACAAGGTGGTGGGTTTAACACTCACCAAGCGCACTCCTTTCTTTTTAATATTGAAGTTATTTGATTTTTTATTTAATTATCATTAAATTTCAAAAATTCATAACTCCTTCTTTTTTTTATCATTTTTAAATGATTCTTTTTGACACATTCTCGTATTAATGAATACTTTCATATAATGATTAAAGAATTCTAAAATTTTTATTTTAGAAACACTTTGTATTATGGGGAATTTGCAATCCGTTTTAGGGTTTTAACCCTCCTATCTTTCCTCTTTCATTTCAAGTTTGAATTTCATTCTCTTTGAGTTTTAATTTGAACTTGGCTTGTTAGCATCTTTATGTATTTGAGTTTGACTTAAAACCCTTGCTTGTAAGCATTTGTGTTCAATCTTTTCATTATAACTTGAAAGTTTTCCCCATGAAGTTTTTAAACTTCTCACTTACCATTGTTGTGACATTATTTGCGTAGGCATGATGCCTGTAAGTATACATGTCATCTTGTAAGCCCTAATGATACCTCATCTTTGTTAAGATGCATCTTTGTTAAGATACCATTCCATCTTTATTAAGATGTACCCCATTCTTTGTTAAGATATGCTTTGGTTTTCACCTTTCATTAAGTCTTGTAAGAACTTCCCACTTTCTTGATATTATAATATCTTGATACTTGCTTTGGTTGTGACCATCTATCTTGATTGAAATCATTAATATTGTAATATCTTAAATGCTTGCTTTGGTTGTAACCATTCATCTTGATTCAAATACTTGCCTATTGTAATATGTTTGCTTATTCTTGGTTGTAAGCATATTCTTTATATTCATCATGTTTGAATGTTTATGCTTTGTTAAGTTTATTTCCCCAAGTGATGGAACTCTTTAGTTCTCATCCAAGTTGCCTCATCTTTTCCCTTCCAAAGGAAAGTCTCTCTATTGACCCTTGGGTCATAGATATCTCATTTAAACTCATAGGTCTGGATAGAACCTTCTCCCCCTTTTGGTCTGGATAGAACCAATAGGATTTAAACTCATAGGTCTGGATAGAACCTTCTCTCCCCTTTTGGTCTGGATAGAACCAATAGGATTTAAACTCATAGGTCTAGATAGAACCTTTTCTCCCTTTTGGTCTGGATAGAACCAATAGGATTTAAACTCATAGGTCTGGATAGAACCTTCTCTCCCTTTTGGTCTGGATAGAACCAATAGGATTTAAACTCATAGGTCTGGATAGAACCTTCCCCCCTTTTGGTCTGGATAGAACCTTCCCCCCTTTTGGTATGGATAGAACCAATAGGATTTAAACTCATAGGCCTGGATAGAACATTCTCTTCCTTTTGGTCTGGATAGAACCAATAGGATTTAAACTCATAGGTCTGGATAGAACCTTCTTTCCCTTTTGGTATGGATAGAACCAATAGGATTTAAACTCATAGGTCTGGATAGAACCTTCTCTCCCTTTTGGTCTGGATAGAACCAATAGGATTTAAACTCATAGGTCTGGACAAAACCTTCCCCCCTTTTGGTCTGGATAGAACCAATAGGATTTAAACTCATAGGTCTGGATAAAACCTTCTCCCCCTTTTGGTCTGGATAGAACCAATAGGATTTAAACTCATAGGTCTGAATAGAACCTTCTCCCACTTTTTGGTCTGGAAAGAACCAATTGATCCTTATTCTGTAGTTCGTGCCCGAACTACGACCGCTCTGATTTCTCATTGGATAATGAGAATACGTAGGCACAAGATGCAATATCTTGACGAGCAACCTTCCCCCTTCGTTCTACTTTTGGTCTGGATAGAACCAATTGGTCTTACAACATAGAGATAGGTAGAGTTTGGTTAACTCTATGTAAGAATCATGGAAATGATTACTTACTCCCCTTTCTTGAGTGTACAATGTAGAGCTAGAGTTTTTGGATAAACTCTACACAAGCATTGTAATGTTTGTTCCCCTTTGAACCTTGATCATAATCAAGTTTTCTTTAACCCTAGTGAGGTGAACTACAATTGCTCTGATTCTATCCTAGTAAGGATATGTAGGCAGAGGACGTGATGTCTTTGCGAGCAAACTTAGAAACTATCCTTAGGTCTTTACCTACACCTTTTACCCAATCCCAATCCATAGCAAACTTAGCATACAAACAAACAAAAGGTTCCTGTAGAGTACTACAAATGTTTAGGATGTGAAATACCTACCCTATGCATAATCAACCCCCGATCCCCGAATCTCTTAGCGTTGTTGTTACATCATGCAAAAGGTTCTTTCTTTAGACCTTTCCTTTGGATAAATTAAAGTCCAGTTGTGAATTTAAGAATTAAGATTCAAGTTTGAACAATAGCTTGGTATCACGATTCTCACTGCAAAAGAAATGGCGACTTCACTGGGGACACTTAAAACTTGAGGGTTTAGCCTATTTTGTTTGATTGCATGCTCTATTTGTAAATATTTGCTTAACATGTATATTTGTCAATATATTTTTGTGTGTGGAATATTGGATGCTTTGAGTAGTGAGGAAGTCCTATACCCGGACTCGAGTGCAATTATGATAGGATGGTGGTATATTCAAGAAGGCTTACAGGGAGTTGATTCCCGACCAAGCTAACTTGAGAAACCACCACTCAATGGAGGCCCTTTTGAGAGTGGTTTTGTTAAACGAGTATTCGTGAAAACATTACTACTTTCAACCTAGGAGCCCGTGACACTGTGGACTTTTAGATTACATTTTACCCCACTTTGGCCTTATTAGGACGTAGTGCGATGACTATAAGGGAGTAATCCTGAAACAGTTGATACGCGATACTACACTTGAACGAGACTCTCTTGAGAATATTATCGATTACCGAGTGATTTAGGAAATTGTTAATATCCGAAAGATGGGTTGTTGACCCTGGGAACACTGTTAGAACCCGTTCGACAGGTACAAACAACTCATAGTACAAATCCTAGGGGATGGGTAAACCTTTGACTCCTTGCTTTGATCTTGAGCCTAGGAGGTCTTTGTGTGTGCATGTATTTGTGAATACTTGCCTTTGTGTTATGTGTACATCATCCCATCATATCACCACGAGCATATCATGTCGCAACTAGTTTTGTAAAACTCAGTCGATCTCTGGTATTTTTAAAAGTTGTAACTTTTCCAACGATGAAATGAGGTTTTTAACCTAGTCAATCTTCTGATTTTTGTAAAACCAGTTTGCTTTTGCATTGCATTTGCATTATGCATTTGCATTTCTCAGCCTTGCGTCTCTTTGTCTCCCTCTTGTTCAGATAGAGAAGGGATACCTAGCACATATTCAAGACAAATGGCAACAATGGAGGAACTTTTGAAAGCTCAGGAAATGCTGAAAGAGGACATCAGAATTCTCAAGTGTCAGATGAATTGGGTTCTAGAGACATTGCAGAACATGATGAAAAAAGAGGGTCGCTCCGACCATGTGGCGTCTAGAGAAACTAGGGATGAATTATCTCTGATGGTTCCTCTAACTCAAGGACATTCTCGGTATCAACAACCAGATAACCGTCAATCGCGTCAACACGCCCGACAAAGACCAAGGAAACCCGAGAGACATTCTAGTTTGTTTCCAATGTCATACGGTTAGATATTGCCAGACTTGATCCAAGGCGGATTGATAATCCCAAAGGAGCTGAAACCAGTAATTCCTCCTTACCCTATGAGCTTTGATACCAACGCTAAATGAGACTATCATACTGGGGCACTGGGGCGTTCAACTGAAGTTTCTCACCAGTCGGTGTTTGTTCCTCCTCAAGGTTCTCAAAGCCAGAGATTAAACAAGAAAGATCATGTTAGGAAAAATATGGCTTGCGGTAAACGAATTCCAGTACCGCTAAGTAAACTTTACTCGCTATTGATTCAGAATTCGCTAGTGACTCCGCGATTATCCAATCCTGTGCCAGGACCATGGCATAATGCGAACCTGACCTGTGAATTTCACAAAGGAGCGGAAGGACACAACTTAGATGCTTGTATAACATTAGGTTATTTTGTACAAGAGCTGATCATTGACAAACACTTGATCTTCGAAGAAGACTATCCAGATGTAGAATGCGGATATCATACTGGGACAACAGGGCACCTAGTTGAAGAGTGTAAGGGTTTTAAATTGAGATTGAAGGAGTTGTTGAAACCTCATGAGGATAAATTAAATAACAGTGTCGCGATTCTTAAATCCAAAGGCAAAGAACCCGCAAGACCCCTCATAATTCTATATCACAAGGAGCATGTGGTTGTTGAAGGTGTTTCCCCACATAGGGCCTGAAATTTGAAATTTGTTTTATCAATTTTAATTCCCTAAGGCTGGCAGCTGTAGACTGTTTCAGCATTTTGTTGTATTTTCTTTACATTTGAGTTGCTTGTAAGCTGTTGTTCATTTTGAATTGGCAAGATTAATGAAATGTTTGTGCATATTTTGATTAAGTCCATTCGTTTCACTCTTTCTTTTCATTGTTATGAGATGACGAAAAATGCAAAAAAAAATTCTTTTCTTTACTAAACTGTTGTTTAAAGCAAAGATTGGGGAGGATGATGAAAACTATATCTATAACTGCTGTCTATATGCTTTCAATTTAACTTTGTCGATGATGTAAGGCATTGTTTCGATCCCTAAACACTGGAGAAATAAGGAAGATGATCCCTCGTTAACCCCTTCGAGCCTAGAAGTAGGAGTTTTCTTTCTTTACAAAAACAGAAACCTTAAATTTCAAACCTAGGGCGGGTAGTTCTTAGTTAACTTGAAGATATGTGCATACAAGACACTTTTCATATAAAAGTGGTGCATTCAGGTTTTTCCTTCGTATAAAATAAGCAAGTGTCGAAGTTTAAAAGACGATAATGGTTCACCGTAGCCATTAAACAAGGTCGTCACCTCCTTTCTAAAAAAAAGAGAAGAAGAAAAAAAAGGAAATTGAAAAGCCCGCAAAGTCAAAACCTATGAAGGAGACTTAGGCAAACATGGGGCATCCCGTTGACTGTATATTCGAACAAAACAGTTCAGACAAAATTCAGGGATAACAAAAGAAAGGAATTATGTAAGAGTTATCACTCTTAAAAATCCTCAAATAGCAAAAAGCTATCAAATACTATAAGGGAGTTGTGACTACCTTAGGTTTGTAAGCCATCACCAACTATAATCGGTCTAATTCTTAAGCTTGTAAGAACCTGAAAGTATAGTTTGAGTTAACTGAGCGTAAGATTGGAGTTCATCATAGAGAATGGGTGGGACAAATAACTTTGAGCCTTTATCCTTTGTTTCATGAACCATGAACCGAGCCACGTTACAACCCTTAAAAGACCTAATTGAGGTAAGGTTGTTTTGAAAGCATATTACAGCAAGATTGGATAACCTGACTCCTAACGATCTTTGATGTTTGTGTGTGTTAATCACTTTATCCATCATTTGTAAAATGATTGGATCGCTTTCACTTTGATCACTTGATCACTCCGTCGTGTGTGTTTCATCAATAAATGTTTTCAAAAGATTGCATGAATTTTACATTGAAAATTGCCAATTTTTAATGAACAACATTACGTTCAAGACGATCCAATGTCAAAGGAATCCCAACAAACGCTGTCAGCTAGGGAATTTGATTTGATAAAGGAAGCTCAGCCTGGGGCAACTAAGTAGAAGGATTTGTTTATCATTTGTCACAACGTTCATCCAATCATCAGGTCAAGATCAGTTGAATCTCTTAAAAGAACAGTTCAGTCTGGGGCAACTCTGTTGCAGTTAACAACTAGCAGGGGCAAGTTTGGTCCCCAGTTGTCACTTCCACAGTCCTAGACTTTGTTGTGCAAGCACCGTTAAGCTGGGGCAATCACGTCGAGATTTGTAAATCTCTCTATATAAAAGTTTGAAGACATTGAAGCGTCTTTATGCTGATTCTTTTATAAAATTCTCTTGATGGTTTCTTCCCACAGACCATGTAATCTGGGGCAGGAAAAGTTTGAAGACTGTTTGTCGCAAGAGCCGTTGCCCACTTGAAGAGGATTGTTATACTATCGAGGGGCAGAAGTATTTTGTTCTCATGATGCCTTTTTGTCAGCTCTTCGATTAAGTTGTTACTTCGGTTGATCTTGGAACTTCCCTTGGTGATTTTTCCTTCAACAAAGAATTCAAGCTCATGATGGCAATCCGAGTGAAGTCATGATATGGTGTCCTAAGTAGATTACTCTCTCCCAAAGAAGGTTGTAACTTTGAAGTGGAATTGTTGATCTTTATGATCATCCCCGTTGATGTCCAATTTTGGTGAAGTTGGCTGGGTATCCGTGTCGAGATGTTTATTTCATCTCCTATTTTGTTTTGTCTGTTTTATCAGCATAAACATAAGCATGGCATAGATCATATGCATAGCATTCATGCATTTTTGCTATCTCTGGTTATTACCTTTTCCTGTTTCACTTTGGTGTTTTTCACCAAGTGACTGAGTGTGTTGTCTCTCTCCAATAGAGTTGTCAGCCCTTAAGCATAAAATGCCCATCCTTTCTTAATTCCCCATAGAGTTTAATCCTTGTGGATGATGGTTGCTTCAGTTATCTTTTTCCATGATTGGATAAGATGTGTCCCCATTCGAGTTCATTTCTCAATGGTTGGAGTCTTGTTTGACATTTTCTTTCTAGCTTGGTTCTAGATTGAACTTCGGTCCCTGTCGTTCGCCGAACCTACCTGGACGTGCATTTATTTTGCACTATCTATCAAGAAGAACATTTTGTGTTGCCTTACAGCAATAAGTGGCAGTCTCTGTAGAGAAGCTTATCCATAAGTGGCAGTCTCTGTAGAGAAAATTATCCATAAGTGGCAATCTCTATAGAGAAACTTATCAATAAGTGGCAATCTCTATAGAGAAGCTTATTCACCTACAGATAAGTGGCAGTCTCGCATGAGAAGCTTATCCTGTTTCATTATATCCAGCAACAAGTGGCCATCTCTAGAGAAGCTTATCAGTTTATTCGTATCCCTAGATAAGTGGCAGTCTCCCATGAGAAGCTTATCATTGTTATCTTTCCAGATAAGTGGCAGTCTCATTCGAGAAGCTTATCTTAGGGACATTGAGGCACGGTTGTGACCAGCATTGTTTGAAAAATCCAGTGGATACTGGTATAGTTAAATTGGTGGTGACCAATCATATTTCGAGAAAGGCCAGTTGGTAATTGGCATTGGGAGAATCCATGGATAACAGACACTGGCAATTTGGTTGTGTATCATTCCAAGTGAAGTCACGTTTTGTTTTCCATTCCAAGCTCAGGTTTAGTACCTTTGGATATGTTTGTTTCCAAGCTCAGGTTTTATACCTTTGGATATGTTTGTTTCCAAGCTCAGGTTTAGTACCTTTGGATATGTTTGCTTCCAAGCTCAGGTTTAGTACCTTTGGATATGTTTGTTTCCAAGCTCAGGTTTTATACCTTTGGATATGTTTGCCTCCAAGCTCAGGTTTAGTACCTTTGGATATGTTTGCTTCCAAGCTCAGGTTTATTACCTTTGGATATGTTTGCCTCCAAGCTCAGGTTTTATACCTTTGGATATGTTTGCCTCCAAGCTCAGGTTTAGTACCTTTGGATATGTTTGCTTCCAAGCTCAGGTTTATTACCTTTGGATATGTTTGCTTCCAAGCTCAGGTTTAGTACCTTTGGATATGTTTGCTTCCAAGCTCAGGTTTATTACCTTTGGATATGTTTGCCTCCAAGCTCAGGTTTTATACCTTTGGATATGTTTGCCTCCAAGCTCAAGTTTTGTACCTTTGGATATGTTTGTTTCTAAACTCAGGTTTCGTACCTTTGGATATGTTTGTTTCCAAGCTCAGGCTTCGTACCTTTGGATATGTTTGTTTCCATTCCAAGCTCAAGTTCCGTACCTTTGGATATGTTTGCTTCCAAGCTCAGGTTTCGTACCTTTGGATATGTTTGCTTCCAAGCTCAGGTTTTGTACCTTTGGATATGTTTGTTTCTAAGCTCAGGTTTCGTACCTTTGGATATGTTTATTTCCGAGCTCAGGTTTTGTACCTTTGGATATGTTTGTTTCCAAGCTCAGGTTTCGTACCTTTGGATATGTTTGCCTCCAAGATCAGGTTGTTTACCTGTGGAAGTGTTTGTTTCCATCCCAAGCTCAGGTTTTGTACCTTTGGAGATGTATACTTTGGATTCCGAGTTCAGGAATTTCCAAAGACTCGAATGTTGCATTTGCATGAAATCTTCGATGTATCCTAATGCTTTGAGGATATTTGACTTTTGTTCCTAAGATTTTGAGGGATATATATGTACTTCCTGTTTGAAGAGCTGGTCGTCACCAAATCATTTAAAAAGCCCAGTGGTTACTGGTATTTCCTAAATCCATTTGTTATTAATACCATAAGTTGGTCGTCACCAATGTTCCCAGCAAAGCCGTTGCTTTCCCCATTCGAGTCTCAGAGATCTAGTGGATACTAGCATCCCTAGTGCGTCTGGTCTTGTTTCTAGTCTTTTCCTGAAGACCCCGTTCGAACTCTTCGTTATAGGAAACTCCTCATTTGTTTATCACAAGTGAGGTTTGCGTCTCTGATCTTTCGTTTCCCCGATGGAGAATTGCCTTCTTCCCCAGTGGAGTGTGTGTTCCCTTTTCCCCAGTGAAGATTTGTCTTCCCCGGTGGAATTTGCGTCCCCTGTGTGAAAGATTCCCCTTGAGTAACATCATTAGTCATGTATGAACTGTTTTTCTTGTTTTGCCTTGGATCTTTCCCCAGTGTGTTGGGTCCCCCGTGAGTAGTTACTCGTTGTCTTGCCGTTCTTCTATTCTTGCTTGTGTGTCTGCAGTTGTCTTGCACTCAAGCTTCATAAAGCATCATTTAGACTCATTGCATTTTAGCATTTGTCCTTTTGCATACCATCGGATCTAAGGGACAAAATTTTTGGTTTGCTATATTTAAATTCCTTTCACTACGATTCTATGAGGATTGTCATCTCTCATTGCCATCTACTGAAAATATTTAAATAGGGGCAACTGTTGCACCCCAAATTTTGACCCCTTAGATCTTCATCATCATTTTAGGATCATATTTATTTGATTATCTAACCTTAACCTATTTCAAGTTGGTCTTTGTCAAGATACAGGTGAATTAAGGTTCCGTACAGCTGAGAATCGCGGTTTCGATGGGTTAATCAATCAATGTATTGAATTGATTCTCCATGAAATGAGTCTCCACATCATCAAAAATACTACATTAGGTCAAGTATGAATCCAATTTGAGGTCCTTACCCAAAGATCAAGAACAATGCAGTTCAGGATCCCCGATTAGGGTTTTCGATTAGGAAAAGTCAACAGTAGTTTGAATTTTAATTTAAAAGGTGCTCCAATGATGGAATCATGGTCCATTAAGTTCATATGGCTTAGTGAAGTTTACTCAAGAAGTTTCAAGGCCTCAGGAGACCCGGAACATCAACGGTTGACTCGGTAGTCATCGAGCGGTCGTTCGGTTGACCAAAAAGTCAACTCTTCAATCATAAGGAATTTGACCTCAAAGTATGAAGCAAAAATGTTCCTAGTAACATATTACACCTATACATGAAGTTTCATGACAATTGGATCAAGGATTAAGGAGTAATTGAAAAATCGGGAAATTAGGGTTTTGAAAGGGGCAAGACCATAACTCCCTAACCACACATCCAATTGAGTTGGTTCAAAGCTCATTAGAAAGGTCTTGAAAAGTCCTAAAAAAGTCTCACAATGGTCCATGAGCATAAAATGAGTAGATTTGGAGTTATGGCCAAAATCATTACAAGAAGGAGTTATTGGCCTTTTTAGGCATGTTTTTAGCCAACTTTGAGTGGATTTTTGACCTAGTTCTACTTGGAATCTGAAGATCATGAAAACATGAAGGTTGTAGAGCTTCATGAGGGCTTTCCAAAATGTACTAGAACTCCTCCATAGCCCTTATGAGTTGAGAGTTATGAATTCAGCAAGTTGGGGTTTCAACACTTGAGTTCACCATTTTCACTTTTTCACAAATTCACTTTTTAATCACTTGAGCTATTCTCAGCCATTTGATCATGTTTCTATCTGATAGTTAGAGAGTATGATGAATAGAAATGCAGAAAATTAAGAGATTTGGTGGATTTGGCAAGATTGTATGCAAGTGGCATTATTTTAATCAAACAAATCAAGAAGAAAGATAAACTTTTTCATGACGTAACTTGCAGCTGCAGCTCCCCTACTCCCTACCAACACTTCAGTAACTTCCATGTCCTTCATGCCACTTGATTTGTGCATCATCTTGAGCCAAGAACTTGGATTTACAGTTGCAACAAATCTTGAACAAGATTGCATTTACAAAACTCCCTCCAAAATGCCAAAATACAAATCTGCCCCAAACCATTCCTTGGCCTATAAATAGAGGTTTCCTCTATGTTGAAACACACACCATATCACTCTAAAACCCAAGATAAAACCATAGCTCTCATCTTACCTTGATTTTCTTATAAGTGAAGAAACCATTCCAAAAGCTTCTCAAAAATCTGCCTTGAGCATTTAGCCTTCCAAAACCATTTCTACCCACTTAAAATCGTCACAAACCATCTACACAATCAGAAAATGATGTGTGGGAGGTGTTCAAGCTCTTAAACCAGTCAAAAACTTCATTTTCTCAAAAGTCAACTTTCAACCAAGCAAAGTTTGACTTTACACACAAAGTCTGATAAATCTCTGCTCATACCTATTTTGATCACTTTAACCCTCCAAACACCTTTGGTTTATGATGTACCAACTGTCCATAACCTAAAATACCATCATTATTACTTGTTTTGAGTTTTTTTCATAAGGTTCACTTGTTTACTTCAAGTGCAAGAAAAGTTGTTGTTTTCATCAAGGCATTGGTTGGATCTCATTTGGGAGTCTTCAAGGTTTTCCCTACTGTATTAGCTTGCTTGGAGGTCTACAAGAGGTTGGTAGTCACTATCTTCATCTTAAATTGTCATGAGTATGTTTAATGTGCATTAGTTGGGTTGAGTTTAAATGCAATGTGCAGTTCATGTTTGAATCTGCCATATTTTGCTTGTTTTTCTCATTAATGTGTATTGCTCTTTTAATCATCATACAATGTTGTGTTGTTGTGTGTTAAACCTTGAGATTATCTTAAATGCTACTCTATGTCATGTATGAACATATGAAAGTTTGCTTACAACTGTTATGAAGTTTGATGTTGTTTTGATCTGGTTCTGTTTGTGAATGATGTTGATTTGTTTCTGTTGCAGCAGCATCTTTAAATCTTGAATCTGTTTGTTGGCATTTTAGAAGTCCCTACATGTTTCATTCATGTGATGTTTGACTTGGTATTAGTTGAAACTATGTCATGTTTTGGTTCTGCTACCATTTTGTTCTTGCCATTTTCTAACTCATATGCATTTTTTCCAACTCATATACCATTTTCAATTCTAGTACATTTTTGAATCATCTTTATTTTTAAGCTTTGTCTATAACATGTTTTGAATGTGCTTGTAAGTTGTTTGGTTCTGTTGGACTTGTAAAAAAATCATTGGGATGATTCATGTGGCTGTTGAGTTTTGATGACCAATACTTGTTTGGCTGTTTTAGGGTTGTAACCATCATATTTTATTTGCATTGAAGATTGATGCTTGTCATTGCCATGCTAAGTGTATTTCTGAGATATTTTGAACTACTGCTACTGAGATATTTAGGGTTGTAATCACAAGGTGGTGGGTTCAACACTCACCAAGCGCAGTCCTTTCTTTTTAATATTGAATTTATTTGATTTTTTATTTAATTATCATTAAATTTCAAAAGTTCATAACTCCTTCTTTTTTATCATGACATGTGAGGGTTTGGTAGTGTAATTGACCCCAAGCTTCATCCAAGCTTCATCCATGACATGTGAGGGTTTGGTAGTGTAATTGAGCCTATTTGGAGTAACTTTGATGTTGGACAAAGTTTCATTTGAGGTGTGCAAAGTTGTGAAATTGACCTATAATCAAAAATGACCTATAATCAAAGTTTCCCAAAATGCCCCTGCCTTGCAAGCTTCATATCTTGAGCTCTACAAATCAGATGAAGGACTTCTAAGACGTTTTGGAAATCTAAGGTCATAAGGAAAAACTTTCATGTTTGGGTCAAAGTGAGGAGAAACATCCTTCTAGGTTAAAAATGTCTTGGAAGTTGGTTGACTTTTGTTGACCAATATCACATTCATCTGAGGACCCATAACTTGCCAGCATCATAACTTGAGTTTTAGAAATCATATGAATGACTTCTAGTACTCAAAATAAAGCTAGAAACATGCTCTACAAGTCTTGTGTTGGAATCAAGATGAGATGAAACTTTTATCATGAGATAGATGGTCTTGAAGTTAGGCACTAAACAGGGGATTTTACATCGACAACCTTAGAAACCCTAGCTTAGTAACTTCTCACACTCTTGATCATTGATGAATTGATATTGAAATGATATATGACATGCCTCAACACAACATTCCATGATCATAAAGACTTGGAATTGAGTCTTAATCTCCCTTAATTCAACAGTTGACTAAGGGTTGACCAGATGAAAACCCTAATTCTACCACCTTTGGTTGTGGCCTCTTGCACTTGATATAATGACAGGGATAAGCTCCACAATGACCCTCAAGGAATTCAATGAGCTCTCATAATCTTTTCCATCCATAAACATGGACTCATAATCCTCTGATGACTTTCAATTGTCCCCCCAAGATAGGAGATACACCAATCTTAACCATCCACTCCTTCAGTGAGCTTTGACATTCCTCTGATGATAACAAGCAATTGATAGCTTGAATACAACCTCTTGCTTAGGCTTGGAAACTAGATAACCTCCTCCTGCTAGGTACACCTCTCTTAATCCCCTGCAAATGGACAATGGTATGCAAATGCTAATGCTATATGAATGCAATGAAACAAAATCCAGGTAAAGGAAAAGGTTGGGCAAATTTTGGGGTGCAACACTCAGCAGGACAGGTTGATACCTGATGTAATCCCAAGCAGAGCGGATTCTTTCCCAAGAAGGGTGAAGGTTTCTGGAAAGCCATTCAAGGCTGATTTCCCGGGTAGAAGGAAGTCAACCTTGGCGGTTGGTTGTATTTCTCCTGCAGAGTCGGTTTCCTCAATAGAATGGATTTGATCTCAGAAAGGGTTGTTTGTTTCCCAGTCAAGTTTTCTGATTCCCTAGAAGATTTATGTGCTGGTAGGCCATCCAGGGTGTTTTCCTCAGCAAGATGTGGTTTAATCCCCAGCGGAGTGGATTTTTGTTCTTGAAAGAGCAGTACTACCCTGGTTGTGGAAGCCACTTAGGGCTTGTTTCCCCAGTAAGTCCAATTGTATTTGGCGCATGTTATCTCTCCCCGGCAGAGTTGGTATCTTCTCTCTAGCATTTATTTTGCTGGGGTGGTTCTTTTGCATTTGCATTTTGCATAGCATCCTCCCAAATGCGTAGCATTTCCATTTCGTATGGAGCATTACGCCATTTTCAAACATACGCATGTGAAACATAAGCCAGGTTGTTACCTCTTTGCTTTCGGGCGTATCTCCCAGGTGATCGTTATCCTTGCCCATGTGGTTTTCAGGCCCGTCGAACCGGACGCATTTATTTCGCTCTCGGTTTTTAGTATTCCCCAGAGGTGTCGTCAAATTTCAGTTTGTGCTATTCTCCAAGTCCGTACAGGTATTCAGACCTCGGCAGAAGAGATGTGATAGATGCGTTCATCTTATCATGTGATCCTCATCAGAGTTGCTTGTTCAAGTTTTCCCTTTCCCCAGCGGAGTTTCCTTGTGATTGTTATCAGGGATGGTTTTAGCTTCATATGGATTCGATCTTTGGGTTGTTGCTCGCTTTTATTTAGCGAAGGCCTGGCGGCGAGGCCAGATATCCTGACATTTGGGTTCAGTACTTGTTTGTGTTCAACAGAGGACTGGCGGCGTGAATTTTCAAAGGGAGCTATTTTGGGGTCCAACTTTGATCACTTGAATTTCAATTTTACACTTGGGAAGGATCTAGAATCATTTCAGAATTTGATTAATTTCATTTTCCCTCCAAACCCCCATTCCTCACTCCATTCCAAATTTCCCAAACCATCTTCCAAACCTTTCATTTGGATCCAAACCTAAGGGGTATTTAAGTGATCCACTCCAAACCACACACGTCTAAGCTTCATAATTTCATTTCAATTTCAGAATTGATCTCATTCTCTCTCAAGTTTCTCTCAACTTGTTCATCTTCCAAAACCTTCACCAAAGCTCTTTTCTATTGAATTCTTTGATTCTTCCTTGGAATCAATGAATTCTTGAGCTCAAACCTCCATCCATCATCTTCATTAAATTAATTTCTTCATCTAATTTTCGTGCAAAATTGGATCTGAATCTGGAAGTGATTTTGAAAGTGATTATTTGGCTTATTTTGGATTGATCTTGAACGATCTTCATTGCTACTACAAGAATTGGTATGGATCTTGAAGTATTCCGGACTTCTAGCAATCACTACAAGAAAAACAATGGATTACGACGGTTATTTTGGCAGATTACGACAGTTAAAACCACTGTCAATTACATTCTACGATGATTTGTAGTACCGTCGCAGAAACATGTATCCCTAGGCTGTTTAGCGACGGTTGCCAAAACCGTCACACCAACCGTCGTTATATTTCACGGCGGGCTGAAACTGACCTAAACTGGAGATGGCAACGGTTAAAGACCGTCGTTACTAGCCTTTTGATTTTTGTTTTCATTGTTGATCGTGACAGTTTAAAACTGTCGTGAACTCTATTTCACGACTGGTTGGAACTGACATAAACTGGAAATGACAACAGTTAAATACTGTCGTGAATATACTTTTAATTTTTGTTACCATTGTTGATTGTAACGGTTTAAAACTGTCGTAGAAAACGCTGCAGGTAATTGGAAGTTTCGCAGGAAAAGTCGCAGCAAATTGTAAATTCACAAATAATTTCTCTCTCAGGTTTTTAATTTTTATTATTAATTGTGTTTAATTCATATTTAAAATATTATAGTTATCGCAACAAATTGTAAATTCGCAAATAATTTCTCTCTCAGGTTTTTAATTTGTATTATTAATTGTGTTTAATTCGTATGTAAAATATTATAGTTATCGTTAAATATCAAAGTAACAATAATATAAAATTAAAATCTAATTTGAATAAGACAATGCAACACTAATCACATTCAAATTTTTAAAGTAACCAAACATTACTATAAAGTCAATAACAAGTACTTCTAAAGTTACGTTACTAAAAATGACATAATCAAGTTACTAAAGTATAAAATAAAAGGACCAGCAAAACCAGAACCAGACTCCTTATAATCTAAGATCTCACCATGTCTATGTTTTATCTAATTAGCCACTACACCACCCCAAATAGCACTTCCAAGAACAGCAAAAAATTACTCGAACTTCTAGACTGCACTGTTACATTTAAAACCCGACCCGAACGCAATCTGCCAGACCAGATCGCCTTTCGCGACCTGACCCTTAGCCTCTGCATAAGCCAGTTCATACCAGAGAGAACTACTGGAAGTGTTTTTGAATCGATGCAGAGTCATCCGTGACGGCTCCATATGCCACTCACTCAGTTGCAGATTCTTCTGTATCTCATCAAGAACAACCCTTCCACCAGCATGAATACAGAAATACTCAAAAGTAAGCTTGAAATCTCGTATATAAGGCTTCACACGTGAAGCTTTCAACACTTTTCTTCTAACCAATGACACAAAAATTTGATGGTTTATTCGATAATAGTATAGCAGCACCACCCATTCGGAAAATGCAATTCGAAAGAAGATTTGATCGGTCGTTTCTGAAATACCAATTCAAAGTTAAATTCTCCATGCTTAAAACCACTGCATACGAATTTGGATTTGCTTTCAGAAGATCTTTCGCTAGATCAATTGAAATAAGACCTGCACTACAACCCATTTCGCCGAGATTATAGTTTTTTATGTCTGTTCTCAGCTTGTAATGATTCACAATCATAGCAGAAAGCGAAGGTGTTGGATTGAACAAGCTACAATTCACCACAAGAATATCAATATCTCTTGAATTAACACCTGTTTTAGCAAAAAGCGCGTCTAATGCTCTGATCATTACTACTTCTGCTTCTTGACGTGCTTCTTCCATACATAGATTTGGCGGACGGGAAGTTATTCCCTTCTGTAAACACGTTTCGTCGCCTAAACCTGCTCTGGATAAAATTCTGCGTTAGAATTGAAGTGTTTCTTCTCCGAATTTTCCGCTATCTTCTAACATTTCCACGAATGATTCCACTGTTATCTTTCGTTCATTTTCCGGTTTGTAGCAGGAAAAATCGACCAAGTATATCAGCGAAGCTCGTTTCACGTAGTACAAAGCAAAGAGGAAAAGGAGAACGATTGAACCGGCCGCAGTCTCCACTTCGATTTGGATGGTGTGGTTTGACCAGAGCTCTGAGAGACGGTCGAGTTTCAGATCGGTGAGTTGAAATTGAACGGCGAGAAAGAGAGTTGTAGTGTTGAATAACAGTATCAGTATCGACATCTGCCAATACCGTTTTGTTGCGGCTGTTTAATAAAACCTTGGTCAAGATAAATGCTTGCAAATATTAAAATTATAAGAGGATGGTTCTAAAAACACATACCTAGCAATTGTGACGATGCTCATAAATGGAAGAGATATGTACGGTAAAGGAAGAACTTGTAAATTCTCGGCTGGAGGCATTTTAAGGTGTCCTCGAGCTAGCTTCTATGCCACGAACGAGCGACCATTAAGGGAGTCCATATTCAAAACAAAAATTAAGAGTGTAAATCAAAGAATTTGAAATCCGTCTAAGATACATATTGCTCGAGAGTCGAGACAATAAAAAACTATGTTTGATTAATGTAAGTACAACAAAACACCGTACACAATCCTACACTGATAAACTTGCTCATAGTTTTGATATAGCGATGATTACATCTAATTTTTATAGCGAAGGTTTAGAATCCTAGACATATTAAACTTAACAAATATTTATCGATACGTACCCATTTGCATTCTCGGCAGTGAGACTGGCGCCCTTGGCAATCAATAGCTGCGAACCGAACAAAAAATACACAAAAATAAATAAATAGAACTTCAATGTTTAGAGCAACAATAAAATTTTCTCCGAGAAGAAAAACGAAACATACTTGACAACATTGTGCATTTCCACCACATGCAGCATAATCGAGTGGAGTCCTCCTAGAACTTGCAAGAAGCGCGCACGGATATGGAAACAATCGACAAATAGTAGGAAAATAAATGCCGAATTTCCAAAGTAAACATTTGACATCACTTTATCAGATGAACTATGATAATAAATAATTATCGATTAAATCAATAGTAGTTCTATCCTCTACGGTAACCTCGGACACGGAAGCTCCTAATTCCAAAAGCAAGTGCACACTTTCAACATATTCGTTCAATACTGCCATATGCAGAGCAGTGATGCCTCCAGCAGAATTTTTGTTAATCACCTCGCAAATACCACTTCGTATGCAACCGATCAAAAACAAAATTAACTTACGGAAACAATTTTTAATCGATGATTACAATTTTACATTAGGATTTCTAAGTTCCTTTGATCAAATTCTTCGATTCATTTGTAATCGCCCGTCTGTAATACATCCCAAAAGTCAGGGATGCTTGGTATATAATCTGCGAGAAGGATCTGACTGCACCGAGTGTGGCCATTCAAAGCAGCCAAATGGAGGGAAGTACCTCCGTTTAGGTAATCAGTTTTATGAATCTGCAATCCAATTTAATAGCCAATCTTTTACAACTCATTTCACCGATAATTTATCTCGTTAAAAAATAGTACAAAATCGGTTTGCAGTAACTATCATACATTCGATTTAAAAAGGATCAGAGTCTGAACCACCTCCCAATGACCATGTTGGCAAGCTTGCATCAGTGCAGTCAGTTATCGGTATAATAAATAAATCGTAAAGTAAGCAAACAAAAAGTTTTAGACAGTAAAAAAAGTATGCATCAAATCAATGTTTTCTTCTGCAGATCGTACATAATATCGGTTTGTTCAAATTCTTCTATTCTACAGCATCATAATACCGTTATAGCTGAAACTAGTACTAATCGTGTATCAGTTTGTCCAAATTCCATTATGCTACGATGCAATAGCCACTATTCGACAACAAAATAATATCGTATTATTACCTGACCGTGATAATTCTTGAGATTTATATCAATGCCAGATTCAAGCAAGAGATACACTGTCTACATCAACGGAAAACACGATCTGTTCAGAGGAACCGCGAGAAAAATGAAACAAGTAAATGAGTACATTGAATTTTGAATTACACCTCATGGTGGCCATGAGCAGCCGAGTAATGCAAAGGAGAATTCCGAACTCCGAACGTCAAATACCTCGCAAGATGGGGGTTATATTCCAACAAGGCCTTAGCCTCTTGAACATCAGCATCTCTTGTTGCAGAAACTAGCCTTTCCCCAAATGCAGAACATCCAAAAGAATTTCCAACCAAACTTAGAAATTTCATGGCCCTCAGAAATCAATTAACCAACACAACAATTAACTATAATCAGGAAAAAAAATCCCCAATTTCAGTTTTTCACAAATGTCCTTTACATGGAATCTTCAAAGCTCAAACCTTGGTCAATCCGAAATTCTTATATATAGAATCATTCATTCATTCATTCAATCACTGATTTCAACAAACTAACAACAGAATTAGTTGTAATTATCAAAGACAAAGACCACCCTGATATAAATCTTGAGAAATTCTCCACAAACATTAAACCTATGAAACCGTTGAAAAATCCAATCATTAGTACATTTATCAAAACAATTTTTGAAAGTGAAGACAAAAGACACATTTTTAATCAACCAACAATTTTGATAGTGTTTGGGTGCATTAATCAACCAACAATATCATCCACCATAGAAACCCAAGACACAATCCATATATCTTCATCCATTTAGTGAAGACAAAATGATAATAATAGTTAAGGATTCTGATCTGAACAAGTTGGAAACCTTACATATATAATCAATAATCAAAATTGAATAAAACAGTAAATAAAATTGAGCTGATACTTTCATATATATTCAAAAAATATTGGTTCTACTGTTTGAGTTGATGATAGGGATTGAACATAAAATCATACAATGAATAATGGGTTGTGCTAACAATGAACAAACCTGAATATGAATGTGGTATACTGAATCACTTGAATCTCTTAATTTGTTGTATAAAGGCTGAGGTGGTTATCCCAAACTGTTGCAGCTACCATCATAGAACGTGAGTAAGGACAGTTTCTAGCAAACTGTCATGACTTTAGTGTTGTAGATTGGTAACTTTCTTGTAGTGATATAACAAAGAGGCAAGTTGAAATTTAGCAAACCATTGTAAAATAAGTACAAATTCAGCAAATCATTGTAAAATAAGTACTACTAACAGAAGAAAAATGATTAAAGACATCTTACATGTTCTGCTTCAAAACCAAAAAATTTATGTTCAAAAAATATACCTTCAACTACATATTTAATTAATAATAAAATATACCTGAATTATCGGCCCTGAATCGAATTACGGTCCAACCACCGGTCGGAACGCCGACGGTGTTCCTTTCCATAGGATCAACCAAATTATATTTAGCAGGATCTTTGGCATGATCAAAATTACCAACACCAGTTCCAACAACAAAAAATTTATAACCATGAAGATGAAATGGGTGTGATCCAACAGTAAGAAGATTAGTATCCTGCAAAACAAGCTCGACTGTAGAATTAAAAGCACGGTTTTCGGCATCACAAAAGTAACATTGTTAAGAGATGCAACTAAACGTGTTCCATTGATGCATGTCTTTCCCTTTTCAACCTCCATTGCATATGTATCTAGAAAAAAAATTATGACACATTTTAATAAGCAAAATTAACAAAATATTTAGTTAAAATTACTATGTTTGTTACTTTTTATAAGCACTAGTTCGCGCATGCGAAATAGTGCTTATAAAAGAGACGAATTTGGACTAATGTTCTTACGTTTCTCTGAGCAAGGAAAAAGTGGTCCGGGCTTTCCTAGATAAGAAATAAAATGTCCACCAATTATCATAAGCACATGTGTGGAAACTTTAATATAGAGAAGAACATCTATTTCCGCCCCAACCACTTACTGCTTAAACAAATACAAGTATAATGAACACTAAGTTCATACAAATTTGAATCTACATAAATCAATTAAGCATAAAGTTTTCACAACATTAAATTCTAATTTAACAAGAATCACCCATACATAATAAAAAGAAAGATTTACTATTGACCTTAGTGAACACATCGTTAAAGTTAGGAATGGTCAGTTATGAAATAAGAAACAAGATCTAATCAACCGATGGCCAAAATCAACACAGGGCATATCATCACGGGAAAATTGAGAGATGACATATGGAATTTAGATAACCTGTACTTTCGAATTTTATTTGGTACTCAACTTTCAAATTTTATTTGGTACTCAACTTTTGAATTTTTATAAAGGGAAAGCCTATGCTCAAAGATTCATAAAGCTTCCTTTCTTTTTACAAAAATCCAACATGTTTTTTCACCCATCAATGTGGATTCAAAGCTATAAAAGAGAGACATCAGTGCAGAAAAATGGGAGAAAAAAGAAGCAGACATAATACACAAAAACATGCATAAAGAAGAAAAAAACGAGAATTACATGGCAAAAACACACACAGATTGAAGAAGAGCAGTAAGCAAGAATAATCGAGTCACTATTATTCGCAAAGAACAACATGATAGCAGAGGCAACGCCACATTCAGACGATTTAGGGATTCCAACAAAGCAGAGCATCATCATACACATACAACATTATACGCACAATAGCAGACAAATTTGGAAAGAGGCACACACGAATGAAAAGAGGAAATTGTAGCATCAACGAAAAGATCAAAAGTAAAACTCAGAGTGTACCTTAATCCAGCTCCAAGTAAGTTGTTGCTTTAATTCCATTATGTTTCCATGATTGAAGCTATGAGTTCGTCACGATTCCGAGTCGAATTCCAAACAAAATGTGATGTGAGCAAAGAAATTAAGAGAGGTGAAAGACGCAGGGGGTTGTGAGTGATCTCCGCCGTCGCCGGCGTGATGTCACAACGTGGCGGAGGAATTCAATACATGGTCGTGTTTTTTATGAGCGAGAGGAGAGAGTATGTCGCTGCAGCTAGACATGATCACCGAAAACAAAATCGAGCCTGACACCAACTTAGGACAAAACCATTGAATTAACAGCACACAAGATTTCAAATAAAGGTCCTATACCAGAATTTGCTACCGCAACCCTTCAGCATCAAGAAACTCGATACGACGAGTCCACACAGATAAATAATCCATTTTCTTACTCAAATTTAACTTCAAACAGAGAAATCTAACACATAATGCTTAAAATCCAAACCAATTAAATACAAAATTCAGAGTAAAATCCAAACCAATTAAATACAAAATTCAGAGTAAAATCCAAACCAGGATCCGATTCAGGGTTTGAGAAGTAATTTAGGGTTTGAGAAGACAAATATGTTAAGATTCGAATTGATAGTGGTTGCTTTGACGGTGATTCACAATGACATCGTCAGCGGTTGAGAAAAATGTCAGTATCCCTCTTTCTCCAAGGACGTGAGCGGCGATTTCTTAAAAAGAAGTGAAAATACACATAAAAAGTGAAATGAATTTTCAATTTTAGTGGTAAAGATGAAATTTTGGAGGACGACGGGTGGATATCACCGTCGCGGTTGCGAGAGAATCTGAAGTTTTTGACAATTTTGAATTCACGACGGTAGCTCCCAGTCATAATACAGTTTTATTTTAATAAATTTTTTTATTTCTCTATTTTAATTGAATTGTTTTGTTTATTTGATATTTTATAATATTATGAGTATATATAGTTTAATTTTATGTTTAATTTTTATTATAAAAATTGTTTCTAAAATTTTGAGTTTATAAAATTTTAATATAAATTTTAATTTTAATATTTTAATTTTGAATATAATATTTTAAATTTAATTTTTGCTATTAAATTTTTTTTTTAAATTAAAGTTTTATTTTGAGTATATATAATATTTTCATTTTTATGTATTTTAAGTTTAATTTATTACTATAATTATATTTTATAAATGATTTTAGTCATTTATTTATTTAAAATAATAGACTTATTTGGATTTACCATTGGTTATAGTTTGTGTCACTGGGTTTAAGGGGCGACAATTGTTCTACCGTCGGGACATAAAATTTAGGGCGGCTCTTGAGACAGTCGTGAACTTATTTGTAGGACGGTTTAATGATAACAGTCATAATATTTAATAATCTTTTAAAAATGTAAGGGCGGTAGGTGTATACTGTCATGTAATGCGTCTCTATATTAGAGTTACAACGGTTATCAAGTAACTGCCGTAATTTTTGTGTAGTAAAATCTTAATTTTCTTGTAGTGAATGGATCTGTTCAATTGCAGTTAAATCAACATTAACTGAAGCAATTCTCCACTTCGAAGGTTGGAAATTCTCGATCTGAATCTGTTTTTAGCTTATTTGCATAATCATGTGGATTTTCATCTTTGATTAGATTTTGGTTAATTTGATCAGTTTGATTCATGATTTGGTTGTGTTAATTTGTTTACATGTTATTTGAATCATGATTTGCTGGTTTAGTTTCGTGATTAAGTGATTATGCATTCATCCGGTTGATCGGATAAGTGCTTATTTGCTGAAAATATTGTTCTGTTGTTGTTTTTCTGCTGTTGGCACAGTGTTAATCGGTTAACACATATGATTAACCGATAAACCATTTCAAATATTCAAATTTTTTCAATGTTTTCAAGGTGTTAATCGGTTAACGCCTGGTGTTAACCGATTAACAGGTACAAATTTCCAGATTTTCAGCCATTTTTAAGTGGTTAATTGGTTAACCTCTGGCGTTAACCGATTAACACTATGCCAGTGGGTCTATTTTGCTAATTTTCTTGCTTGTTTAAGTATCGGTTTGCATCGAATCATCGTAGTTCAATATGATGCATTAGAAGTGAATTGTTTTGGGATATATGTCGCTGTTTTGGTTGTTTAATCGAGACCTCATCGACTTGTGTTTGTTTTTCACTCAGATGCCTACTTTCGTAGTTTGTCGTTCAAAGTGATATTTGTCTTTTGTGCTTGCATATTAATGTTTGCTTGCCTTCTTGCATTTGCATTTCCTCATTTGTATTTGATCTTTCTTCTTCCTTTGTCTTCCTTTGCCATGTTAGCCTAGGATCTAATATTCCTTGTTTAAGGTTGGTTATGATAGACATTAGAACTCAAACCATGCATACTAACATTAGGGTAAATGTTCCCCCTTTTAATCCTAACCTTAGGACCACTTTGCATGACAACGTTAGGGCCGAGTTTCCCTTAGACCTTTCGTGCGTCTCTTTCTTTCTCATCTCAAAACAATTCTAACTCATCTAATAAATGCGATGAACATTGTGCGCTACGAGCCTTCTGCTACATTCGGAATGATGAATGAGGGGTCTCCGCTCGCTTGTCTAGAGTGTTTAGTATACGTCCCGTTTGGGGGCGATACGCGACGCATTCGCCCCTATGTCATAGTCTTTAGTGCAACGTGAATCACAAATCGAATTAATTCACTTCACTAAAAAAACACAAACAAACTTCAAACTTTTTTCCTTCGGGATTAATCGGAAGCTTTTTTTCGTAAAAAGAGTGTTGTTAAGCTTCGGTTCTACCGCAAACAGGCATCGTCCCTAACTGCTGGAACGAAGGTTTAACCCTACTCGGTTAAAGCACTTAATCAACCTGTGATTTTGTGTCAGCCCGAACTACGTTTTCTCTTATGTCTCATACCAGATGAGGATACGTAGGCATAAGACGGTGATGTCTTGGCGAGCAACTTCCCCCCCCCCCCCTTTTTACCCGTATTTAGCCGAACTACGTTGACTCTGACTTTGCCATTGCATGAGGGAATACGTAGGCACAAAGCGGCGATGCTCTGCCGAGTCTCTTTTCTTTTCTTTTTGTCCTGTGAGCCTGTAGCTAGATAGTTAAACACACCCTTAGATAGACAACAAGCGTTAATCCCGTCGAGTATGAAGGACGTGAGGGGTGCTAATACCTTCCCCTTGCGTAACCGACTCCTGAATCCAGGACTTGGTTGCGATGACCTTGTCTTTCCCTTTTTCGTTAGGTTTTTCCGATCGTTTCCTTTCCCTCTCTTTAGGATAAATAACGAAAGGTGGCGACTCTTCTGTTTTCTGCCGGGTGTTTTTCGCAGTTGCGACACACACCACATGAGCTCATCAATTTGAAGTGTGTGGTATGTACTTCTGATTTAAATTGATTTGGGCTTTGGATTTGATCCATATCTCAAGTTTGAAGTGAAAACTTTTATGGAAGAAAATTTGAAAATGATGCATATCATGGCATTTTATGTTGGTACAATTGTGGTAAGTTCTTTTATGATCATATATTGGTGTAAGAGGTTCAAAAGTGAGACAAAATAAGACCTATAATGTACCAAGTTCATGTTATGACCAAAAGTCCAAATTTCACTTTAAAAGTCTTCTACATGGCCATGTAATTCCACAAGTCAAATGAATTTTGAGTTCCATGATGTAAATAAAGCTCTTAGGCACAATTTCCATGTTGGTTAGTAATGTGTTTGAGGTACATAAGTTCATGAACTTGACCATTGAAACAAGTGACCTATAATGAAACTTTCCCAAAATACCCTTTCCTTGTGAGGTCCATAACTTGAGTTCCCCACATGAAAAATAGGACTTCTAGGACTTTTTGGAAAGCTAATATCATGAGGAACAACTTTCATGTTCACTTAAAGTTAAGGGGAAACTTTCTTCTAGGTCAAAAATGCCTTTGAATTGAGTTGACTTTTTGTTGACCAAAATCCTATTCATCTGAGACCCCTAAGTTGCTGGCATCATAACTTGAGATGTACAAACCCAATGTATGAGTTCTTATACTTAAAAGAAAGCTTAGAAAATTCTCTACAAGTCTCATGTTTTCATGAAAATGAGATTGAGCTTGCAACATAGGTGAAAATGACCTTGAAGTTGGGCACTAAAGATGGGGATTTTACACTGGAATCATCTGAAACCCTAATTTAGTAACTTCTTTCACTCTTGAATCCTCTTGATTTGATCTTTTCATGATATCTTATATGCTTCAAAATGACTTCCCATGGCTTGTATGACTTGAAGACCAATTTAGAAACCTCTCAAGTCCACAGTTGACCTTGAGTTGGCCAGATGGAACCCTAACTCCAAGTTCTTTGCCTGAGGCTCTTGTAGATGAATTGCATGACTACACAAACCCCACCAAGACTCTCCAAGGTATAAAATGAATTTCAAAACCAAGTGTTGTCCAAATGAATGACCTCATGAACTCCTGGTGATCCTCTGACGAGCCTCTGAGATAGGAGATAACATCCACACACCCCTTTCTCTTTTCAAGGAGCTTTGATCCTTCCATGATGATGGTAAACACTTGATGGCTTGCACAAATACCTCCTACTTGAGCTTGAAACCAAAGAGACCATCATCTTGAATGGCACAACAACTCTTGATCCCCTACTAAGAACAATGCTATGCAAATGCAAATGCTAAAATGCAATGAAACATAAACCAAGTTAAGAAGAAAAGGTTGGTAAAATTTTGGGGTACAACAAAGTTCAAATTCCAAAGGGAACTATGTCAAAAGTCCTCTTGAAGTTTTTTTCAAAAGTTGACTTACAAGTCAAGAAACATGAATATTTTCTAAGTTTTGAAATTCTTCACAACTTAATGAGCTCATAACTCAAAATCTATGCATTTTTGGGCCTCAACCCCATGGGAAAATTTTGTAGGGCTCCTCAAGATTTTTCCAACAAGCTTTGAACCACTCCATTTGGATGTGTGGTTAGGAAGTTATGATCATTTCAATTTGGCTTTAAATTAGGGTTTTTCATGAACCCTAGTTTCTTGATTTGCAAGTTATCCATCAATCCTTGATTAAATCTCAATCAAACTCACTATTTAGGCACAAAATGATGTTGGAATACTTTCTTGCTTCAATTTCCTTCAAAACCCTAAAAGTCAAAGAGTTGACTTTCCAGACAGACGAATCGAACGGCTAAAATCTTCAGGATCAATCCTCAGTGTTCTGGGTTCTTTGAGTCTTTCAAACTTCTTGAGGATACTTTAATAAGTCATAGAAGTACCATGAACCATGATTCGAGCTTTGGAAAACCATTTAAGTCAAAAGTCAAACTTTAGTTGACTTTTTCCACTAGAAACCCTAATCAGGGTGCTGTGCTGCACTGCTCCTATTCTTTTGGTAACAACCTCAAATAGAACTTGTTCTTGGAAAGATGTGAGTATCTTGATTACATGAAGACTTGATTTGTAGAAGATCAATCCAAAACCTTGACTGATCAGTCCACATCCTTGATTTTGATAGTGTAAAATCCTAATTCATCTGCATCTTGACAAAGATCAACTTGAAAAAGGTTAAGGTTAGATAAGACATGCTTGATACACCTAAAATGATGATGGAATCTAGGGGTCAAAAGTTAGGTTATGACAGTTGCCCCTATTTAAATATCTTTACCAGATGGTATGAGAGATGACAATCTCTATAGAATCATGGTGAAAGGTATTTAAATATAGCAAAAAAATGTTGTCCCTTAGATGTGATGGTATGCAAAAAGGATGAATGTTGACCATGCAATGAGTTCTAAGAATGATGCTTCATGATGCTTGAGTGCAAGAAAAATGCTGACATACGAGCAAAAGAAAAAAGAAGAACAAAAAAAACATGTAACCACTCACCGGGAACATAGACACACCGGGGAGAGACCCAAAGCAAATTAACCAATAGTTCTGACATGACTAAAGGTGGTACTTTTCGGGGATCCTCCATACAGAGGACAAGGAACAAAAACTCCAATAGGGAAGACAAACCTCCACTAGGGAAAACAAATCCACCGGGGAAAGGGAAAAACTTTGCTTGGGGAAATTCAAATTTCCACTGGGGAAATCAAATCTAGCCAGAGGATGCATCAAAGGAACCAAGGTTAGGACACCACACAGGGGAATAAAAATTCAACGGACTCGGACTCCAAACTGGGGATTCAAAATACCAGAGACACGATCTCTGTTGGGGAACAAACCAATGGGGATCTTCCTTGTAGTGAAGAGTTCAAACGGGATCTTGAGGAAAGGACTATAAAAAATACAAGACTCAACGGGGATGGTAGTGACTACTAGACCTCCAAAACTAGCTGGGGATATCTAGGGATTCACTAGGGATGCTAGTAAGGACATTGCCAATGACCATTGGGCTTTTAAAGGATATGGTAACAACCAAAACTAAGGTACTAAAAACAAACGAACTTTAAATGATGCCAGTCAAAACATTATTGGTCTTTCCAATAAATATGGTGATAACCGAATCAACAACACCAATAACAATTGGGCTTTAAACAATGTCAGTGACTACTGGACTTCCTGAGGAATGCTAGTAAGACTAGACTTCACGGGGAGATATTGGTAACGACGCACATTCCAATAATGATTAGGTTTTAATCAAGTCCGGTAACTACTGGACTTCTTGGGGAAATGTTGATAACAAACAACATCCAGAAATATAACAGAGTTTGGATGAAAATCGCCAATTGCAATTAGACTTTAAACAATGCCAGTAACCACTGGACTTTCTTGAAGATTGGTGACGACCAATACGGAAATACCAATAACAATTGGATTCTAAGCAATGCCAGTAACTACTGGACTTTTTAGGGAATACTAGTAACAACTAGACTTTTAAGAGGACATGGTGACAACCGAATCAATGATACCAATAACAATCGGATTTAAAACAATGCCATTGACTACTGGACTTTCAGCAGAGTCGGTTAACAAACAGGATATCGACTGTGGAATAGATTCAGATAAACACCAAATCTTGGGGATAAACTGCAACATTAGTAATGACTAAAGTTTGGTAAACTACCAGTTAGCAGTATCAAATAGGGGTCAGCGACCGAACTAATGCTAGACTTCAAAGGGGAATCTGGTGACGACCAGACAAGCAAAATCAACAGGGAGCTGGTAACAACTAGACTTCCTGGGGAATCTAGAGGGAAATAAAACATCCTTTAGGGATTAAACCAAAAAAAGAGGATTTCCTTAAAGACGAGTTCGAACGGGATCTTCAGGAAACAATTGGAGGTGTAGGCGACAAACAAAACATCCACAAATGAACTAGGAGTGTTGGTAGAACTAAACATCCTAAGATTCATCGGGGATGTTGGTAACAACTAAACATCCTAAGATTCATCAGGGATGCTGGTAACAACCAGCCATCCTGAGATGAGGGATGCCAATAATTATTAGACTTTTAAATAACGCCAGTCAAGACCTTACTGGACTTACTAGGGATAAGGCGACAACCCTACTCCAAAACACCAATAACAAATAGGTTTTCACCAGTCAAAACATTAATGAACTTCAAATAGGGATAACCAACAAAAGGAGATGCCAATATCAATTGGACTTTAAACAACACCAGTCAAAACATTACTAGGTTGTAGGGGATTTCTAGTAACGACTAGACTTCCAAGAGGATGTGGTGACAACCAAACAGTGATACCAATAAACATTAGATTTAAACAATGCCAGTAACTACTGCATTTTCCTGGGATATAAGTATTTATCACAATAATACTTAAGCCAAATAACTTGACAAAGTTAAGGTAACAACCAAAGGGTAAGCCAGTGACAACAGGTCTGGAGCAAAGGGTTTGGTAACGACTAAAGGATCTCAAGATGACATCCAGTAACTACTGGGGAGGGAAAGCATGATGGATTCTTAACAAAGAAAACCTCCAAACCTGATCACAAGGGCTACATTCATAACAGACCCAAAACGAGAGGTACGCTGAAAAAATGCATATGCTAAAGGTATGATGTAGATGCAATGTCGAACGACCCATAGGGGGAAGCAATGGAAGATAGATAATGATCTATCACAGGGGAAACAAAGAGAATCACACTGAATCATATTGTTGGAGAATGGTATTAATCCTCTGGCGATTCTGCTGGGGAAACAATCTTTGTTCTTGCTGGAGAGACGTCACCACTTCACTACGGCTGATAAAACTTCATAGTGTGGCGGCGTGGAGAAAATAATCTCCATAGAATATCATATTTCTAAAATGATGGTATCAAGGTTTCAACCGTTCTGTCCTTATGAGAAGAGTCTAAATTTACACTGTCATATCGTGATCAAAGTTACGTTTTGCTTGTTAATTTTATTCAAAACAAATTTGTTTCAAAAACTTTTTCCTTCAAAAAATCATTATTAATGAATAAGTGATATTTTGCATAACAAAAAAAAGGTTGAGCATAATATAAACAAAGATTGGTCCAAATCTGATTTTATTCAAAGATGGAAATTTTCAAAAGGAAAAATCCCATGGAGCAATTACAATTTAGAAAAATGGCAATATAAGTAAAGGTTTACAAAAGTCCAAAGATCATCCAGTCCTAACTAGATAAGGGTCGGTCTGAAATGTTGCCTCTGACGAGAGTAGTAGAGAATGAGCCTTTTTGACGATCTTCTGCATGTAGTGACAACTCTTGATGTGGTGAAATGCCTTTGTTGCTCATTTTTACCTAAGCCGCCTTTCCAGGTTTTCGACTTACCGGACTTTTCCTTTCTTTTGATTTATCCCTAATTTTTGTTTGGATCTCCTTCATAGGTTATGATCCACCAGGATGCCCCCTTTTTTTTTTCCTAAGCTGCCTTTCCAGGTTTTCAACTTAGCGGGTTTTTTAGGCATAATATTTCCTTACTGCATCTGAATTTATGGGATGAGGGAGTTATTCACGGTCCATCAAATCCAGGATCAGAGAGCCTCCAGAAAAGATCATTTTCACAACGAATGGGTCGTCGTAGTTTGGCATCCATTTTCCGTGCATGTCTCGATGTATTGGAATAATCTTTCTGAGTACCAGCTCCCCCTCCTTATATTCTTTGATTTGGACTCTTTTATCGAAGGCCCTGTTCATTCTCTTTTGGTAGAGCTGACTGTGGCACATTTTCGTCATCCTCTTCTCATCAATGAGATTTAGAGTATCGAACCTTTCCTTCACCCATTCAGCTTTTTCGAGCTTGGCTTCCTTCGAGACCCCTAACGAAGGTATCTCAACCTCAATAGGAGATACTGCGCCCATCTTGTAGACCTGGGAGAAAGAGGTTACCCATGTTGAAGTGCGAACAGATGTTCTATATCCGTGCAAAGTGAATGGAAAAATTCCATGCCAATCTTTGTAGGTCACTACCATCTTCTACATAATCTTTTTTATGTTTTTATTTGCAGCTTCAACAACATCATTCATCTTAGGCCAGTAAGGAGAAGAGTTGTGATGTTTAATTTTGAAGTTGTCACAGAGTTCTTTCATTTCTTTTTTGTTCAGATTTGTCCCATTATCTATAATGATTTGGTCAGGGATTCCGTAACGATAGATAATCTCCTTTTTGATGAACCGGGCAACCACTTGCTTTGTTACATTTGCATATGATGCAGTTTCTACCTATTTGGTGAAATAGTCGATAGCGACGAGGATGAACCGATGACCGTTGGATGCTTTAGGCTTGATTTCCCTAATCATGTCAATGCTCCACATTGAGAACGACTAAGGTGACGATAGCATGTTAGAGGATGAGGTGGCACGTACACCTTGTCCGCGTAAATCTGGAATTTATGGCACTTTCAGGAGAACAGGATACAGTCAGTCTCCAAATTCAACCAGTAATAACTAGCCCTCAATATTTTCTTGGCCATGGCATGGTCGCTTGCATGAGTACCGAAGGCACCTTCATGAACTTCTGTCATTAGCATATTTGCTTCTCTTTTGTCGACACATCTGAGTAAGACCATGTCGTGATTTCTTTTATACAAAACATTATTGCTAATGAAGTATTCGGACGACAATCTTCGCACAACTCTCTTATCAATTTTAGAGGCATCAATCGGATACTCTTGATTTTGGAGGTAATTTTTGATGTCATGGAACCATGGTTTTCCATCAAACTCTTCTTCAGCCATCATGACGTATGTTGGCGCAGTCTTTCTTTCAATGCTAATCAAAGGAGTCTTGTTGATGAACTAGACTTTCCACATTGATGCTAGCATGGCTAAAACATCAGCAATATGATTTTCAGACCTCGGGACGTGTCTGAAAGTGATCTCGTCAAAGTACTCGATCATCTCCAAAATATAGTCTTTGTAAGGAATCAATTTTTCGTCTTAGGTCTCCCATTCGCCCTTGAGATGATAAATCACCAAGGAAGAGTCGCCAATTACTTCCAGAATCTTAATGCGAAGGTCAATGGCAGCTTCAAGACCTAGGATGCAGGCTTCATACTCAGCTATGTTGTTCGTGCATTTGAAGCACAATCTGGAAGTAACCGTAGTATATCCTCTGGTAGGATTTTCCAAAACAGCACCAGCACCATGACCTATTTTGTTTGATGCACCATCGAACATCATCTTCCAACGGGAGACAGGTTTAGGACCCTCTTCAAGACCAGGTTCTTCTTTAGCTTTGTGAAGAGATATGACATCTTCATCGGGAAAGTCGAATTTGAGCGGCTGATAATCCTCAATAGGTTGATCTTCAAGGTAGTCTGATAAGAGACTTCCTTTTATTGACTTTTGTACAACATATTAGATGTCATACTCTGACAAGAGCATGTACCATCTTGCTAGTCTTCCCGTCTGAGCAGGTTTCTCGAATATGTACTTTATTGGATCCATTTTGGATATCATAAGAGTAGTGTGACAAATCATGTACTGTATCAGACGTTTGGCCGCCCAAACCAGGGCGCAACAAGCTTTTTTCAACGGAGAGTAACGACTCTCATAATTGGTGAACTTCTTGCTCAAGTAATAGATTGCATGCTCTTTTTTCCTGAATTCATCTGTTTGGCCCAAAATGCAACCATTGATTCTTCGAGCACCGGCATGTACATGAAGAGATGTCTTCCAGGCACATGTGGGATCAATATTAGAGGCTCCTCAAGGTATCCTTTGATCTTTTCAAATTTCGACTGTCAATTCTCGTTCCATACCACCACTTGATCTTTTCGTAACAACTTAAAGATTGGCGTGCAAGTAGGAGTCATGTTGGCGATGAACTTGGAGATATAATTTAGTCTTCCAAGGAAACCTCTGATTTGTTTCTCCATTTGTGGTGCAGGCATTTCCTGGATGGCTCGTACCTTGTTGGGATCCACTTCGATTCCATGTTGACAACGATGAATCCAAGTAGTTTGTCGGATCTGACTCCGAAGGTACATTTGGCAAGATTTAGTCTCAACTAATACCTCCTAAGTCTTTTGAATAACTTCAGCAGATGATCAAGGTGATCTTCTTTGCTCTGAGACTTGGTGATCATGTCATCAACATAAACCTCAATCTCCTGGTGCATCATGTCATGAAATAATGCCACCATGGCTCACTGATATGTTGCCCCAGCATTTTTCAGACCAAAAGTCATGATCTTATAACAATAAGTGCCCCAAGGTGTGATGAAGGTTGTCTTTTCCATATCGGTTGGGTCTATTTTTATTTGGTTATAGCCGGAGAAACCATCCATGAATGAAAATACCGCGAAGCTGGCTGTATTATCCATCAAAGTATTGATATGTGGCAGAGGGAAATCGTTCTTCAGACTGGCTTTGTTAAGATCCCTGTAATCTATGCACATTGTGACTTTGCCATCCTTTTTAGGTACAGGTACAATGTTAGTCACCTATTCTGGGTATTTTGATACTGCTAAGAAACCTGCGTCGATTTGCGTTTTGACCTCATCTCTGATCATGAGAGCCATGTTAGTTCTGGATCTTTGGAGCTTCTGCTTAACTGGAGGACACTCAGGTTTAAGAGGGAGCTTGTGCATTACAATGTCGGTATCCCACACAGGCATATCTTGGTACAATCAAGCAAACACATCTATATACTCTTTGAGAAGCATTATCAGTTTGTCTTTAACCTCTACCCCAAATGATGCCCCAATCTTAAATTCTTATTTCTCTTCTTCACAGCCCAAGTTGATGACATAAATTTGTTCTTTGTAGGGTTGAAGATATGCATCCACGTACTCGGTCATTTTTAATAACTCTTCAGGGATTTCAGAATACTCATCACTCTCGTCTTCGACTTGGAATACCGGTGAATCAAAGTAAGAAAGAACTGGATGATCAACGGATTTGGTGGGTGATGGAGGTTCTCTGCATGTGGTGAACAAGCTTAAAATGAACAAACACACACAAAGAGATGCAGATGATGAATTTTTTTTAGGTTTTTTCAAAAAGATTTCCATTTTTTCATTTTTTACAAAAAAGTGAAAAAAAATGCAATGAACAACAAAAAATGGAGTTTAACAAAACACTCATTCATTCATTGATCTTTTAATTACAAAAGTATGGCCCATACAAAATGATTCATTGGCCCCAGGCACTACTATGGATTTAAAACAAAGAAAATGCTAACAAGCAAAACAAACAAATTACTAGAAGAGCGGTAACATGACGGGAATTTCTATTGCCTCCCAGTTGCACAGAACGACTTCACCTCGGAAAAACAGGTCGCCTATGCAGCTTACTTCACCGTCTTCTTCTATAGCGTTTACTTGAACACCGCCACTTACGAAGATCTCCTTCAGGGTCTTCAGGCGCTTGTTGTTGACTTCTAATTCTTCATCTAGAGTTGGTTTGTAACCCAACCCTTATCGGTCATTCTTAGATCGAGCGTTGACTTCGATTATCTCTCCCTAACCTTGCGGAAGTCCTTCCTTTATGGCAATTTTAATACTCCGGGCAGAGGCGAAAGATGGATCACGTGTAATAACATCGCCCTCAACTAACACAACATGTGTAATCTCTAATGCTTAGAAAGTTGTTTCGAATGCATCTTCATCAGCTTCGATGTATCGGAAAGAGGTTAGGTTGCTCACCATCAGGTCCTCTTCACCGTACACCATGGCCAACTGACCCTTAGTAATGAACTTCTTCTTTTGGTGTAATATGGATGTAACAATGCCCGCTGCATTATCCACGACCTTCCCAGCAGACAGCAATACGTCAGATTTATGTCCATTACCTGGAAGGTGATTTCAAAGACTTGGGGTCCCACCATGATCAGAAAATCAACCTCTCATATTACGGTTCTCCTCGATCCATCGAAAGCCTTCACAATTAAATATGTGGGTCTCATCTCAGCTCCTTTGTATGTCAACTTTGCTAATGTTCTTTTGGGCATTACATTGAGGGTTGACCCAGTATCGACAAGTACTCTGGAGAGGGTATCTTCTTCACACTTAATAGATATGTGCAAGGCACGGTTGTGCTTGCGACCCTCAATGGTCAAGTCACTGTTATCGAAGCTCAGCATATTGCATGCTGTGATAATCGCAACGATAGAGTCAAATTTCCCCACAATGATGTCTTTTGTTACATGGGCTTGTGTGAGTATCTTCAACAGAACTTGTCGATGAGCGAAAGAACTCAGTAGTAACGACATAATGGAAATCTTGGATGGTGCCTGGTTGAGTTGGTCCACTACCCGGTAATCGCTTCGGTGAATTATCCTTAGAAACTCTTCCTCATCCTCCTTTGGGACTTCTTTTCCTTTAACACCGGGCTCCTTGGAGATGGCTTCCTTAGGAACAGTTTCCTTAGGAGTGGTAGTGGTTTTTTTGGGAACAGTGGAAGCTGCCTGAGGAACCGTAAAATTTGCACTGGGCTGATATATTCGACCACTGCGGGTCATTTTTCTTGCCACGATAATGTTTGTCGCATCCTCTTGTTTTCTTCTGGCCTTCATGTTGTACCAGGAATAGTCATACTTCCACGATACAACTTTCGGATTGGGAACTGGTCCCCTCCTTGGATCGAACCTTGGTTTTGGTTGGTCTGCAACTGGCGCAGGGTTGTTGTGAAACACAGGCCTGACAACAGCGGGAGAAGCAGACTTGAATGCTGGCCTCTTTTTAGATTTCTTCGATAAATTGAATATTGGCTCAATCACCGAGACGTCTGTAGCACCCCAAAATTTTCTCATCTTCTCTTGTGTTCTTGGCTTATGTTTCTTTGCATTTTCATATTCATGTTTGCATATCATTTGTTCTTGGCAAGGGATCAAGGTATCACGGTTTGTTTCTTAAAAAAGAAGTTTGTGTTTCTTCAAGTTCAAGCAAGATGTTATTTATGACTTTATGGTATTCTCAACCCCAGAAGTTCCTCATCATCAAGTGTGGTTCAAGGCAACATCATTCCAACATCATATGTGTTTCATAATGGCTTATTGTGCAAGAAATAAACAAGAGATTCAAGTTCGGGGCAAGGTGTTTGACCTAATATAGCAATTTGTGGATGCTATGATCAAATGAGCATATCTCCTTCAATTTTCAACATCTTGAGGTGGTTCTTTTTCTAATTAACTCTTGTCACCATCCCTAACAAATCCTCTTTGCAAGGAAAGATCAAATTATGCTTGGAAGGTCATCAAAGGTTTGAAGACATTATAGGTCATTTTGAGTTTTGGAAGGTTTTCTTAGTTAACTTTAAAAGGGCATAACTTGGTCAATTTTCATCATTTGGAGCCCCTTCATTTACTAGAATAAACTTGAAGATTTCCTCTACAACTTTGATTCAACATGGAAGAGCTAAAAACCCATGGAAGGTCTTAGTTTTCATCAAAACATTATAGGTCTATTTTTTGGTCCCTAAAAGACTTGAAATTTTTCTAAGTGTTTTATGATTTTCACTTCTTTCATGGAGGCTACGTTGAAAGACCATATCTCTTAAATCAAGCTGAAAAATCAATACTTTCTTTTCACATTGCAAACATTGCATCTCCCTCTATCCAATGCAAGAAGAGCATCTCAAAAAGCCTCCTACATTGTGAGAACCATGGCTGCAAAAATTGAATTTCAAAGATGGATTTTCACTCCAAGTCAGATTTGAATTTGATAGAATTAGCTCCTAATCACCAAGTTAATGCACAAATTGCACTTAAACATGTTTAATAAACTTGCCTGAAGTTATTAGCACATTGAAACGCATGATTTGAGTGAGTTTTGATAGATTGCAAGTCACACTTTGCTCATGCTGCAGGTGTGCATGATTTCCATCCAAATTGCCTCATCCACCCTCCATTTTGATTCAGGTAGCTTCTACTATAAATAGGAATTCATTTCCACCCATTTCCACAAGCTTTTGATAGCCAAAACCACTCTGCTAAGATCCCATTTGAACTCTTAAGCTTGAACTTCGAATTTCCATTTCCACACCTTAAACACTCAAATTCTCCACTCAGTTAGCTTCACCAACATTCAGTGAAGCTAACCAGATCAAGAACTTGAAGAATCGTGGCCTGAATCAAGCTAGGGAACTCCATTTTTAGAGCTTCAAGGTTGAACTTCAACATGTATAATTCTCAACCATTTTGATTCAAATTTATTGCTAAGATGTAGCCCTTGACATGGTGGTGCTGTTTGTATAGCTAGTTTTTAGTTGTAGTTGAGTTTTGTTGTGAATTTTCAAATTCGTTTTTGAATCTTGTTCTGGTTTTTTTCAAATCGAGTAAGCTTTGATTTAAAGAAATTTGTCACGATGATATGGTTGAGATCGTCTTGAAAAGACGCATCAGATGAAACCACTATGAGCTCCATTGGTTATGGTTCCTTGGACCCACGTTTTTCTGCATTTTCCTTTGAGTTTCAAATGGCTGGAGGTTGAAGATGATGATTTGGCATCATCTAACCGTCCAAGCATGCCAGATGTTTTAATCATATGTGTTTGACTTTTGTTAGCTCCATGTGGTTGAGCTGACTTAAGTATACTGTGGATGCGTGCTTTTAGATCCTTGGGTTAGCCATGTCATTTAATGAGGCTAGATCCAACGCGCTGTGTTTTTCCTATTTTATTTTCTTTTTCTAAATTGTTATTAATTCCTTTTATTTTTCAGAAATTCATAATAAATTCATTTTTTATCAGAAAAATACCAAAGTATTTTCTAAAATTCTCTTTTATTTTTCTCTTTCTGATTTATATTTTTGTGCATTTTTATTTTGCATTTTTGTATTTTTCATAATTTTTATTTGTTTTACTTGATTTTAATTAGTTTAAAAATACTTTTGAGCCATTTAAAATTATGAAATTATTTTTACATGATCCTATGATAGTTTTGAACCTATGGTGATTTTATTGGATTTTTGTTTTCTGTTTTGGCTATTTTCATGTATTCTTGATTTATTTGCTTATTTTTAATTAGTTTAAAATTATTTTTGAGCATTTAAAAATGTTGAGGAAATTTTCATATGATCCTATGATGGTCCTAAACCAATGGTGATGCCCTTGAGTCTTCACTCATGCCTTGGTATCCTCTTTTCCTTTTTTAGGGTTTTTGTTTTATTTTTATTTGTTTTTATTTTGGATTTTTTTTTTTTTTTTTTGTTGAACAAATGATTTTGATCCATATGACGTGATTCTCTTGATTTCTCCTCATTCCATTTAGGTTTTTGATGTTTGCTTTGGTGATCCCTCATTTGTGGTTGTTGATAATGGTGGATTCACTTTGATGTTTGACTTTGACTGTCAAACTTAAGTGATCTCTCTTATGCACTCATGATTGGATGTATACCTTTTGACCTTGTTATGTTGCTGCCCCACCTTGCCTCTTTGTTCATTTTATTATTTGTTGCTTTGCTTCTTGATTGATTCATTTGATTGGGCATTGTGTGGTTTTCCTTACCTTTGGTGTTTGTCCACATCTTGGATGTGGTTTGGATTTGATATGCACCTATGATATGTTGACTTGAGGTGTTTTTGTCCATCTTGTTTGAGCTTGAACTTTTGTGTTTGAGGCTTTGGTCTTGATATCTTTCTTCTTCATCTTTCTTCTCTCTCTCTTTGAGATTTCTTTTATCTTTGTTTTCATGTATGATTGAATTCGATATTGTTTACTTGTGTTTGCTCACATGATCCCTTAGGATTCCTAGTCCCTCTGTTTAAGATGGGAGTAGGAGAGACACTAGGCTTTCAATCCTTTGCATGATAACAATTATGATAGTCCCTTTCACCTCAACTCTAGGTCCATCACTTGTATGATAACATTAGGTAGATTTCCCTTTCATCCTAACCTTAGGACCATTTTGTATGATAACATTAGGATTTTCTAGTTCTCCTTTAGGGGTCTCTTGTGTCTTCTCTTCTCATCTCAAACTTCTTTGAGACACTTAATAAAGAATTACAAAAGTTGTACGTTACGAGCCTTAAGTACACGGGAAATAATGAGTGGGAGAATCTAAGGTTCGGGGGTTGGTTATACCTAGGGAAGGTGCTAGCATCCTAAGCATCTGTAGTACTCTACAAGAACCTCTTGTTTTATATTTGTGTTGTTGTTGTTTGCTAAGGGTGAAACCTAGGGGTTTATTTCTAAGTATGCTCGCTAAGAAATCGCATCTTGTGCCTACGTATCCTGATGGGAATGGAATCAGAGCATTCGTAGTTCCCCTAATGGGATTGAGGAACCATTGACTATGGTCAAAGTTCCAGGGGGGAGAAGGTTTGTTGATTGATTCTCGGAGAAGAGACAATTCGTCATCTTAGGGAGAATACTCGACTTAACTACCACAAACATGCGGAAGACGGTCTTTGCGTCGCATTTGAGAGAAGAGCTTCAACTCGGATTTGATCGACGAGTATTCAACGTGGCTCTCTCGAGTGGAAAAGATTCTACATCTTTCTCGATTATGTTATGGGGTAGGAGAATTATATATCATCTTCATAGATAAATCTTGTCTAATTCTCTTGTGGGAGAAATAGGGGGTTTGATTTATAAGTTGTCTAAGTTGAGAAATCTCAAGGGTATCTATCTTGAGATACAAGGGTGACCTAAGTTGATCGACCTGAAAGGAGTCAGGGATCAAGTAGGGGAAATGGTGCAAATGAAAATACAGTGTGTACAACTTATAAAGTCATATACAGGTTCTTCCCTTGGACATGGACATGTGTAACTACATTATTATAGAGGAAAACAGATAGAAGCTAACTTCAAAAAGGACGTTTTAAGAGTTGTTATGTACCAACATCCTAAGTACAATCCTCACCTTCTTCGTTCTCACGGGTCGCCATCAACTGTGCATCCCAACATGTTTGTATACACTGAAGATGTTCATGACTCTCCTAAATTCACTCTCTCCACACCTGTTGAATACCTGGACGTTCTTTGTGAACTCATTGTGGATTTTGTGAGCATGAAAGCTCACTATTTTTATCTCCTCCCCGATGTTCGCACTCAAGGGTGGAACCAATATTTTGACTGTCTTAATGGTCCAATATTTCTAGCTTTTGTAAGGGATTTATAGATTCATTCCAAGACCTCCTCCACTCAAATAGTGTCCTTCGTTTTTTGCAAAAAGATTGTTATTATAGAGAGACTCGTTGCCAAACTCATTAGCCATGAAGGTAATGGTATCTTATGTGAGATGATGGGAGAAAGAAGGTCTGATATGGATGAGATGTCCAAAAGAATCTTTACAAATGAAGATCTTGTTGGGAAAATCAAGGATCTTCAACCTATTTTAAGGATTTGGGAAAGGATCATTATGGGTTATTTCAACCCCAGAAGAGCAACAAGTTCTCCATACTTCATCAACATAGATAAGAAATATATCATTTTCTTTATCCATTTTGATCAGAAGATTAATCTTCCTTCTTTTTTCTTTAAATTCTTAAGAGATGCTATGAAGGACTCAAGGAATGGATGCATAAAGGTGAAGAATTGGATTCCTTTTTGAAGGATTATTTCTGACATTCTGATGGAGAGTTGTCTGATAGACTCTCTAACAAATGAAGAAAAAGCTCAAAGACTTGTATCCTCTTGTGGGAGTTTTCTCAACACCAAGACTCTGAAGAATATGGGTACGATCTCTACTCTGGTTAGTCCAGTTGTCAATATCCCCAAGGAGGAGATTCTCAGAAGAAGGACTCCACTGGTTGACTTCCCATCTATTCTAACTCAGAGTCGGGTAGTTATGAGTACCAAAAAACCAACAGTGACTCTGAGGCTGCTCCTTCATCAATACCAAAAGCTATCAAGGAGATAAGAAAATTTTACCAAAAGAAAAATAAGAAGAGGAAAATCCATCAAGGAGATAAATAAGTTTTCTCAAAAAGAGATAATAATTAAAAGGGAACTCCGATGACTTCTTCTAAAGTAACGTCTAATGTTGCTGTTGTTGTTGGTACCGATGTTGTTGTTGTGGCTCCTGCTACTGTTACTACTTGCTCTACTGAAGTTGTTATTTCTTATGTTGCTCCTCAACTTTTTAATGATAATACTTCATCCATCCCCACAACCATCATAACCTATTCCATTCCATTCATTCTAGAGCTCATTGTTTCCTCTGCTCCCCAAACCACAGATTCAATAAACAACTCTATTTCCAACATATCTCAATCTGACACCCACACTCTTCAACCAACTCCCATCTTTGATGATGAGTCAGAAAATGAACTCTTTGTATACCCAGATAGACCATTTTAACCTTTGTACAACCATACATCCTCTAAAGTTTTGGATGATTTATTTTATTAGTTTGAAGAGGATGCTTTTGGAAGATTCCATGCTTTCATTAAAGCTTGCAGGGCAATGCAAACTTATCTGAAGTATGTAATCTGACTGAGGCCTTAAGAAGATGGATTGTAGTTAGCTCTGAAGAGTTGGAGGTTTCCTGCTTGAATGAAGCCAAAAGGAACTTCAATGCAAGACTCTCTGGTATATTAGAACCTCTACTTTATAAGCTTCCATCCACTCTTCTTCTCCCAGCACCAGAAGTGATTCCTTTGCCTCTTATTCAGACTTTGTTGGTTTCTGCTGATACTTTTAAGGAAGCTTCTAGTGTTTCTGGAACCAAGGAGACCTTAGGTTCTGAGGATTATGTTCTGAAATAGTTGGAGTTTCTGGCTGCAGAGAACTCAGAAGTAAAGGAAATGATGTTAAAGATCAAAGGGTTTCTTGCAGAGATTCTTTCTTGACTACCCAAAAACCCTATTTTACCTTAGTTTTTCTTTAACTTTTTTGTTATCTTTGTTTGGTTCTTACATTTCCTTTTTCTATGTACTCGCTCATCTTTTCTAATTAATGCAAATTATCTTTCTGGCTTATTTTCGTTGTCTCTTTATTCTTTTTGATTGATGACAAAGGGGGAGAAATAATGTAATGATTTTGATATATCTAATTCCTAATATGTATACCCAAACACGTTTCTAACTGTTTAACTTGGTAATTTTCTGAGAGCTTTGAAAATTTCATCATTCTGACTAAGTATTTCAGGTTATAAAGCATCAAATCAGACGCATACAAGTTCTGAAATTTGTACTCTAGACAATCAAAATTAGCAAACTACTTTGATGAGTTCTGATACTCATGATGTTTCTTTGATAACACTTTGTTACAGAAATTGCTCTGATACCATGTATACCAAAGAATGGCTCTAATACTTGATATCAGAAAGCTCTGATATGAAGAGAAAGTTATAACCACCTGGCTTATGCCAAACAAGGAAGTTATTTATGTCCCGTTGATTTAAATTGTTAATATGTGTTAAAAGTTTTTAAGTCTTAAATTCAGGTGAAGCTTGCAAACCTAACTCTGACATTCTAAGACTTAAAATAGTTTTTAACAATATAAAATTCAGGGGGAGTTTACAATCCTCACGCTGATATTTTTATGTGATTAAACTATACAAAATTTGGTCATCAAAATACATGGTTTTGTCATCATCAAAAAGGGGGAGATTGTTAGACCAAGATTTGGTTATGGATCTGGCCTTTAGTTTTGATGATAACAATACATTTATTCATAAAGAACAATTTTGTATTCTAATAGTTTTTGTCAAGTATGTAACTCTTATTATACAGGTTCTGACTCTAAAGTATTAACGAGTGACATCATCAGATTATGAATCAACAAACTCTGATTTTGAAGAGAATCAAGCGCATTACAAGAGATAGTCAAGATCTAGAAAGCGATTAGACAAAGGTTCTGAAGAACATTTGTGCTAAAGCCTCTAATCACGACTATGACTGAAATGCCTCTGAAGGTTTTGTTTTCTTCAAAGGTTATGTGCTCAAGATTTAAAGATTCTGAAGAACGAAGTGCTGAAGACTCTGAAGACCAGGTTCTGATAAACAGTGTCAAAAATCTGAAGACTTTAGTTCTGAAGACTCTCAACAAGGCCCTTGATTCTTCTAACCATGATTCAATAATTTCATTCAGAAGCCTCTGATGATTAGAAGATGATAAGAACAAACTGTTACATGAGATAAATAGTACACAATACAAGATCAAAATATTCCTTCCACTACGTGGATTTCATAGAGTAAGTACATTTATGTTGTACGATTTTTTCTCCCACCATTGATGATGTTTATTCAAGGCACCAGCTCATACCTAAAGATTCCCATTCTACCCTCCAACGGATCTTTCTTTGGCTATATAAGGAAGACGTGATATAATAGATCAGACTGCTACATTTTCTCTGATAACATTATTTTTTTGAATATTGTAAACACACTTAGAACTTTTGTTCATATTGTGTGTATCTCTCACTATACTTAAAATTTGTGTTTATCTATTTTGTAAAAGCAATCTTTGTACAATTTGTATAACCTCAAATTTGTTTCAATGATTACCTTAACTGACTAGGGTTTAATTTGTATACTTAAGAAGACAAAGACGGTTGTCTTTATGGTGTCTGTAATCTATTTGATAATAGTGGATTCAATCCTTATTGAGAAGCCGAAATCACCTTAGTAGGGTGGACTGGAGGTAGCTTAGTTAACAATGAACCAGTATAAAAATAACTTGTTTTATTTTATTGTGTGTTTTCCTGTTGTATTGGTTTTGAAATAGGATAAATTTTTTAGAAACCCAATTCAAACCCCCATTTATTGTGTTTCTTTCCACTTTCTTCAACTTGTATGTCAACGACTGATTGATGTGACAGAAGTACAAAAGCAAATCTACTTTTTATGTAAAGTAATGTACTTTGTACCAAAGAAATTTCTTACGTCCCATCATCCTCACCGATTATCTACTGCAAAATTACTTAATTTTTATCAAGTGTTTTAATTTAGAAAGGTTGATTTTAATTTTAATTTTAATTAAGTTAATTAATAATTTAAAACAAAAATAAAGGCAGGGATTCATTCACCCCATGGGGGATAAAAGAGTAAAGTAAATAATAATGGGCCTAAGATCCACAACAAAAATACAAAAAGGAAAAAAATTGCAATCAGCAAATTAAAGTGGGTGTGGCAAGAAAAAATGAGCCAAGCCCAATTAGAAAAAGCCTAAGAGTGTTGGTCAATATATTGGAGTATTGACTCCATCTGACGCGCCAAATCAGTTGACCGAGATGGTCAATATGATCTAATGGTTGAGGGAAAAGGTGCATCGTGATTAGAGTGGGGCTCTCTATACAGGGACCATAGAGTCAATGAGAAAGTAAATGGATCCAGGGGTGAGCAGAGAGCCATGTGACTCAATAAGGGCGGAGGTAAAGTTGATCAAAAGATCATATATATATATATATATATATATATATATATATGTAATAACCTAATTTTTAACCCTAAGATCCCACATGTCATTTGCATCTCATCCAACAAACAAGATCGCAAGCTTTGGTTCTCTTGTCTTCCTCTACAAGTTTTTTCTTGGAAGAACACTAGACACCTTTGTTTTCTTGTTTGTTTGATATTTATTTATGTTTATGTTTACTAACCATTGATTAAAATCCAAAAAAAACATGTTATTTTTTTCTTCAATAACTTTTTTAGGAATAATTTGGATCAAAGATATCAAATATCAGTCCCTCAGCTCGAGTGAATTTCACCTGGAAAAAATAAAAGTTGATCCCCAAAAAATTCAAATCACCTAATCAAGAGTCTCCCAAGATTTGATTGACTTTTATTCAAGAGACTCCAAGGTTCATATGTTTATTTCCATGCCTTCTTTGGAAAGCAAAAGAATCGAGCCAGAACCAAGACAACATATCATAAAGGCCATTTTCACCATTTTTGTCTCTGGTAATCAGTTACCCTGTGCGAATTTTGTGAAAATTGGACAAATTCAAATTCCGTAGCTTTTTTGGCACCAAATTCAAATATTTCAACATGAGAATATTCTATATCACTTCGTTTTAAACCCCCTACCTCATCATAATTAATTCCCACCATACACCTTCACTAATTACCACTTGCTCATTAATCTCCCTCCAAATTCAAATTCCAAGCCTAATTTTGATTCTAAACCAAATTCCAATCCACCAAATTTTCCAAGCCTGAAAATCCTATAAATAAAGACCTCATTTCTCTCATTTGATAAGCTTTTGATAGCCAAAATCACCTTGTCAAGTTCCTTCTTGACTCTCAATTTTCTCCAATTACCAAATTCACCAAAGCTCTTTCTTCCTTTGAAAGTTAGTAAGTTCATCATTAGAACTTAATAATATTTAAGCTAAACCTTCATCCATTCACTTTTTCATCATCAATTCTAGTAGATTAAGGCTTTGAAGTGTGGTTTGTGAAGTTGATTTGAAGAATTTCCAGATTTGGAGTGGTAATTTCTTGATCCACCATTGTTGCTCTTGATACATCTCCCACAATGAGATGTATTGTTGACTCTTGTTGCTTGATCTTTGGATCTTGCAAATTGTGTTCTATTGGTGTTGATTGTTGTTATTTTACTTGAATTTTCATGCGTAATTGCATCCTTAATCATGAGAGGTTTGAAGAAATGATTGATCAAGTTTATGCACTTTTTTGAAGAAATGCTCAATTGCTGTTGTTTTTGCAGTGGGAATCGGTTACCTGATTTGGGTAACCAGTTACCCAGTGTTATTTTGTTGCTTCACTGCTATTTTAGCAGTGGTAACCGATTACGAGTTTTGGGTAACCGATTACCCAATGTTTTTTTTTGTTGCCTTTTTGGATTTGTTTTAGGACTGATTTGGTTCTTTCTTCTTCTTCTTCCTTTCTTTTTGATTTTTGTCTTGGAATGCACTTTTTAAGGTCGTTTTCCTCTTTAAATTCATTGGACTTAGGGTGTAGATGAAGTTGGATAAACATTCATTAATTCAAATATATCTTTAAAGTGAATTCTTCAATTCATTTTAGGTGCTTTGAGTTAATGATATGTTTAGTACTTTAATCCACCAAGATGAGTGGATGAACTTAAAGATGTAATGATCTTGAACTTGTAATTCAATTTGGCATTCCCTCTGCTCTTCTCTCTTTCTTTTGATCGATAAAAATCTTCAATATATTTTGAACTTATTTTAAGTTCTTGATGAAGATGAGATCGTTACCTATTTTTTCTATTCGTTCGACATTGTTATTGACTGGCCTCAGATAGTCGTGGTTTCTACATAAACCCAATTACAATTGTTTAACATAACATTAAATTGTCCCGTAATCGGAAAGTGATCATTCGTGGCTCAAACCTATGTTTGAAAGTCCAAGTATGGTTGATTATTTGTCTTAAGTCCATCACCTATGAAGCTTGTTGTTAGGAGGATTTGGTGTTATCAATCCTCTAATAAGTTTTCATCAACTTTGGCTTAAGTGCATGAGTTGACCATCGTTGATCATTTGCTATAACGACTAATTACTAGCACACTAACGATATCATTGTACTAATTTTGTTTATGTTTCCTTCTTGCTCCCAATCTCTCTTTTATCTTTATGCTCCATTATTAGCATCTCATATCATATCTTGTTTAAAACACTAATAAAGGATTAAACCTCTAAAAAACTCGGTGCTCTTAACTTTGTGGTTATGTTCTTGGACTATTCTTAGACCTTCGACCTCTTGAATTATTTTTGGACCCTTAGGCTTAGAATTAGAACCTTTTCCCCATGCTTGAAGTATTATGGATCTTTACCTTTATTTGGCTTGCTTATTGGCTTATGCTGAAGATGGATGGAATTCTTTTGGCTTGCTATGGAGTGTGCTACAAGTTGGTTAGATCCTTCTTATCTCTAGCTTTTATTTTTCTTTCTAGGATAGTCACTTCATCTTCTCCCCTTCTTAAATTTTCAAAAATCTTCTCCCTCTCTTAAAAACCTTCTTGTTTTCAAACTTTAAACCGCTTTCACAATAAAACCTTGACTTTTTGTTAAGTGATTTTCAAGCTTTGTTTTCTTAATAAATGTCAATCAATGCTAATCATATTTTGAAAATTTTCAAAAATACTTTTAAAAAAAAGATCAACCTCATTCAAACTTTTTGTTACTTTGTGCACTTTTCATTTTAAAACTTTTTATAAGGTTTAGACATGATTCATTTTCATAGTTGAGATATAGTTCTCTTATTCCCCATAGTATTAATATTTTGACATTTTCCACTTAGATGTTGAGTGATAGACTTGTTGATAATCCAAGCAAATCCTCTATCTTTAAGTGATGCAAATGTTGTCTTATACTTGTGGGTGACTAGTCGTAGTTTTCTCCTTAAAATGAAGACTTGTCTTTACATTTAAAATCAATTAAAACCAACCAATCTTTGTTATTTATACCACAAACTACGAGGTTTTGAGCCTATACTGCACTTTGTAGGTACATAGGCATGAGGCGATAAGTCTCTCCAAACACAAAAAATCTAAAAAAATAGTTCTCTTCTCATCTCCCCAATATTCTTTCAAACAAACATTTTTCAAACCAAAAAGCGTAAACATTTCAAAGGGCTCCTATAGAGTACTATAGATGTTTTGGGTGCTAACACCTTTCCATTGCGTAACCAACCACCTTACCCAAATCTCTGTTCATTTGTTCTTGTATTAGAACTCTTTGGTTTTGTTCGCTCTTTTTTCTTTCCTTTTTTGGATAAAATAAAAGTGCGGGGCGACTCTCGCTATTTTTGAGTTAATTTAATAAATAACTTACACTCACAATTTTACAGCTACAGAAAAGTGGTGACTCTGCTGTGAAAATAAGATTCCTAGTGGGTTTCGCCTACTTTGATTTATTTATCGCTTTTTGATTGATTTGTTTATTATTGTTTGTTCTATTTGGTGCCTGGTGATTTGTTTGGTATAGTCTTGTTGGCTTACATGGAGTATCCTTACTAAGCTGACTTGAGATCCCTCGCTCAATAGAGGCCCCTTTGGAATTACTGATGTCTTACGAGTAGTCGTAATTGGCATTACTTTTTTCGACTAAGGAGCCTGAGAAGCTGAGGACCTTAGAACCCTTTAACCCATCTTGGCCTTATTAGGACATGGTGCGGTGGCTATTCAAGTGTAGACTTGAATTAGTTGTTACACGATACCATACTCAGACGAGTTTCTCTTGAGAATATTGTTGGCCGACGAGTAGTCATTTAAGTCGATAATATCCAAAAGATGGAATTATGACTCTGGGAACTTTTTAGAACCTTGTTCTATAGGTGATGATATAACCTTAGTACATACCATTGTGGGTTGGTTCTTACCTTTGGCTCCATGCTCGTGCCGAACCTTTGAACCTGTGTGCTTTGTGTGTCTTGTTTGTGGGTGTCACATCTTGCACTCATGTATTCACGGGCATTTTGTTTCAGTCAGTTTTTAAGGATCTCAGAGATTTTCTTTGCAAACATCGCAGATATTGTGATTATGGATATTGGAAGGAGAAACACTCAGAAGTATGGTTTCCGATTTCCCAATCTTACAGATTTAAGAAAGCTAGTGTCCTTGGTAGCTAATCTTTCAGGCTTCAGATCTTGTTATGGGAGGCTTCTATTTGTTCTTTCTACCAACATGGAAGACGAAATTATGAACACCCTTGTGCAATTCAATGATCTTGTCTACTGATGCTTTACTTTTCCTGACTATCAGCTCATGCCAACCTTGGAGGAGTATGCCTATCTTATGGGTGTGCCAGTCTTCATTTAGTTTCTTGAGCGACGCATCATGAAGAGACATGCAGATGATTTATTTTCCTCTACTACTTCATCATCACATCCTCCTACTTCCGGTGCTTGGAAGGGTATCGTGAATCATCTCGTTTTAGAGAAGACCACCATGAAGGACAACTATGAGAGAGAGATTAAGAGAATCTAAAGGAAGTATCAGCTCGAATCGTTATCAGATGCTCCTTAGGACCTAGTTTTTTTCTTATTGAACATTGATCTTATGTAACTTGTACTTCCAAGTGTAACTCTTTCCAATATTCAATGAAATGAGATGTTTATCAGAATTTCAAAAAAGATGTTATTCCTTTACAATGTCTGTAATTGCTTTATATCTTAAAGATCCTTGAAAAATGATTCAAACATTTTCATTTTGCATTTTCATTCGCATCATTGTGCATTGTGTTTTTACTTTTCCAAGTGTCTTATTTGTTTCTTTTGGTCTTCGTTCAGCCAAGTTGTTGCATCACTACAACACTCGAGCTAATCTTAAGAAAAAGATGGATCAGTTGCAACAAGAGAACCGCGAGCTCCATGAAGAGGTATCAACTCTGAAGGATAGTATGGAAAGACCCATTACTGTGATGGAAGCTCTGGTGGCTACTCAGAATCAGCCACCACCGCCTTTTTCTTCTCTTGTGCAGAGAACTATGATTTCTGAGATTGAATCAACGCCCATTTTCGTGGCCCTGATTAATGCTTCTCAATATCAGATTCCTGCTAGTTTCCATTGGGGCATGCCTTTCAATTATGTTCTAGAGGGATATCAACCTCCTTCTTCTAAAGGTCCAAGAATTCCTGCTGTTATGATTGTACCACCTCCTATGCCACCACCCGTGGTTCACACCATACCTTATGCTGAAGAGAATATTTTCCACACTGCTCCCAGCGAGAGTTTGGATGTTATTGATCGTATGGATGATTTTCAAGACCGGTTTGTTGAGATGCAAAAAGAAATCAGGGTTTTAAGGGGAAAATAATTATTTGGAGAGAATGCTCATGAGCTTTGTCTTGTTCCTAATGTGAAGATTCCAGCCAAGTTCAAGGTTCAGATTTTGAGAAATACAAAGGGAACACTTTTCCACAAATCCATTTGGTCATGTATGCCATAAAGATGTCTACCTATACTAACAACCATCAGTTGCTGATTCACTATTTTCAAGATAGTCTTACCGGTGCTACACTGAAGTGGTATATGGGACTTGATAGTTCCCAAATCAAGACATTCAATGATCTCTATGAAGCTTTTTTCCATCAGTATAAATAGAATCTGGATATGGCACCGTGCCATGATCAACTCCGTGTGATGTCTCAGAAAGAAAAAGAAACTTTTAAAGAGTACGCGTAAAGATGGCGCGAGATTGCAGTCCAGATAAGCCCTTCGATTGAAGAGAAAGAGATTACCAAGATCTTCCTAAAGACTTTGGATCCATTTTACTATGAAAGGATGGTTGCAAGTGCTCCTAGTGATTTCACAAAAATGGTTAATATGTGAATGAGATTAGATGAAGCTGTCTGTGAGGGACGCTTGACTAAAGAAGGTAGTTCTTGAAATACGAAGAAGTTTGGCGCTGGTTTTTCTAAGAAAAAAGAGGGAGAAACTAATTCCATCTCTCAAGAGCAGTCTAGAAGACGCAGGGTTGTGAATAACAATGGTAGTCTTCGTTACCAACATGTAGCGTCTGTTACACCAGTCATCAATTCGGCTCCTACTTCTCAAGCTACTTCAAGTTATCAACCACGTTTCCAATAGAAAATAACTCAGCAAGGTCATGTGCAGAGGAAAGCGCAATTTAATCACATTCCAATTTCGTATACTGAATCATTTCCGGCTTTGATAAAGAAAATTTTGGTTCAGACTCGTGATCCTCCGGATGTTCCTACTGATATTCCATGGTGGTATAAGCCAGATGCCCATTGTGCATTTCATCAGGGAGCCCTAGGGCATGATATTGAAAATTGTTATCCTCTGAAATATGAAGTTGCAAAGCTTGTAAATAGTGGTATTTTTTCTTTTGAAGATACTAACCCTAATGTGCAATCAAATTCGTTGCCTAATCATGGTAAAGTGACTGTCAATATGGTATATGGGTGTCTTGGTACATACCAAATTTTCAATATTCGATGGATTTAGAGGTCGCTTATTGAGATGCATGCTACTTTGAGTGAATTCCATGATATTGAGCATGATTATGCTGCTTATTGTATTTGTTTGGTGAACCCTCGTGGGTGTGTAATTGTAAAGAGAGACTTACAAAAGATGATTGATCAGAATTTAATTCAAGTTACTGCAAAAAGAAATGAAGTTGAGAATGAGGTGAATGTGATGATCCCACGTTTCAATATTCCTGAGCGAGTTGTAATTTCTTACAATAGTCATAAATCTACTATGACACCTTTGGTCATCCGTTTGCTTGGCCCGGTACCGTATGAATCAGATAAGGTTGTTCCCCACAAATACAATGCTACTATGTTAGAGGAAGGAAAAGAGGTTCATATTCCTTCTCTTCCTTCAGTTGTGGCTATTACAGATGTAGGACGCGTGACCAGAAGTGGTCAAGTATTTGCTAGTGTACCATCGAAGACAAGTGAAGATGTTGTGGTCAAGGAAACTCAGTTGAAGACTTATGTTGAATCCGGTCAATCAAGCGATATGAAGCAGACATTAGATAATGATGAAGTGTTGAAATTGATCAAGAAGAGTGAATATAATGTGGTAGACCAATTGTTGATACACCATCAAAAATATATGTTTTATCTCTATTAATGAGCTCTGAGGATCATCGTGAATCGTTGCAGAAAATATTGGAACAAGCTTATGTAGATCATGATGTGACTGTTAACCAGTTTGACAACATTGTTGCCAATATCACTGCTTGTAATAATTTGAGTTTCTGTGATGAAGAGTTGACCGATCATGGAAGAAATCATAATTTGGCTCTCCATATTTCCATGAATTGCCAAGAGAACGCTCTATCCAATGTGCTAGTTGATATCGGGTCATCATTGAATGTGATGCCAAAATCTACCTTATCCAGATTGTCTTATCAGAGTACTTCTATGAGATTCAATGGGGTCATTGTGAAAACCTTTGATGGCTCAAGGAAAACAATGATTGGAGAGGTTGATCTCCCTATCAAGACAGGTCTGTGTTTATTCCAGATTACTTTTCAAGTCATGGATATTCATCTTGCTTACAGTTGTCTTCTAGGATGCCTGTGGATTCATGAAGCCGGAGCTTTCACTTCGACACTCCACCAAAAGTTGAAAGTTGTCCAGAATGGAAACCTTGTTGTTGTTGGTGGAGAACAAGCTATGTTGGTAAGCAGTTTGTCGTCTTTTTCCTATATTGATGCTGGAGAGGATATTGGAACTCTGTTCCAGGCTCTTTCTGTGGTTGATAATGTTGTTAAGAAGAATGGGGTGTCCATGTCTTCTCTAAAAGATGCACAACATGTGTTGGAAAGTGTCCAAGCTGATAGATGGGGCCGAGTTATTAAAGTTTCTGATAAAAGAGATAGAGATGGTTTGGGTTTTACACCTGGTTCAACCCATAAAGAGTTGAAGAGTATTCATGATGTTTTTCGAAGTGTTGGTTTCATCCATACCAAAAATCATTCTACAGCTGCAATTGTTGAAGATGACTCTAAAGGTTACATCTCATATGGTTCTGAAAATGATTCCATTCCTGCTGAAGACTGGGAGCCTTATTTGGAAGATCCGGGATATGATTCTGAGATAGAAGATGGATATGTACCCTTCTACTCTCCTCGACCGAGACTTAAGAGACTTGAGTATGAAGTCAGTACTATCGTTGAGGATGATCAAGAGGAAGAAACACCCAACTTTGTGACGTGTGGGTTGATATGCCAGAGTTGGATCGCTGTTGACATTCCTACTGTTGTTCATGTTTCAAAGTAATTTGTTTTTCTTTCTTTCAAAAAATCCTTTCACTCTGCCCAAGGTGAAAGTTAATTTGTGAGGGCTTTGTTTCAACTTTTATTATCATCAATAAAATGTTATTCTGTTTATCCATTTTTTTTACTTTTGCTTTATTTCTGAAAAATGGTAACATAAAAACCAAAATAATAATAATGTGATGATCACTTTTATCTGCATAATAATTGTACTTCTTGTTCATATTCTAAAATCAAACATAAACCACTGTGCAGATTGATTGTTAAACCCATTGAAAATAATGACCCTATGCCCTCTCCTAACTTTGAGTTCCCTGTGTTTGAAGCGGAAGAGGAGGATTTTGAAGAAATTCCTAATGAAATTTCTCGATTGCTTGAGCACGAGGAAAAGACCATTCAACCTCATGAAGAGCCGGTGAAATTGGTTAATCTGGGTTCTGAAGATGATAAGAAAGAAGTCAAGATTGGGGCACTACTTTAGTCAGATGTTAAGAAGAGGATGATAAAGCTTCTTAGAGAATATGTTGACGTGTTTGCTTGGTCCTATCGAGACATGCCTGGTCTAGGTACTAATATTGTGGAGCACTATTTGTCGTTTATGCCTGAATGTTCACCTGTGAAGTAGAAATTGAGAAGAACTCATCCTGACATGGCTGTGAAGATTAAGAAGGAGGTTCAGAAGCATATTAATGCTGGTTTTCTTGTGACTGCTGAGTATCCTTAATGGGTAGCCAATATTGTGCCCGTTCCAAAGAAAGACGGAAAAGTCCGAATGTGCATTGACTATAGAGATTTAAATAAAGCAAGTTCGAAAGATGATTTTCCACTACCACACATTGATTTGCTAGATAATACTGCTAAGTTCAATATCTTCTCATTTATGGATGGATTTTTCGGTTATAACCAAATAAAGATGGAACATGAGGATATGGAGAAAACAACATTCATTACATCCAGGGGACCATTCTGTTATCGAGTGATGCCCTTTGGTTTGAAAAATGCTGGTGCAATGTACCAGAGAGCTATGACCACTCTGTTCCATGATATGATGCATAAAGAAATTGAGGTCTATGTGGATGATATGATTTGTAAGTCGAAGAATTAAGAAGATCATATTGAAAACTTATTGAAGTTGTTTCAACATTTGAGAAAGTTTAAGCTCCGTCTGAATCCTAATAAATGCACTTTTGGTGTCCGTTCTGGAAAGTTGTTGGGCTTTATTGTCAGACAGAAAGGCATTGAAGTTGATCCTAGTAAAGTTAAAGCTATTCAGAAAATGCCTGCACCCAAAACAGAAAAAACAAGTAAGAGGGTTCTTGGGACGTTTGAAATATACCTCCCAATTTATATCCAATATGATTGCCACGTGTGTGCCGATCTTCAAGCTTCTCCGCAAAGATCAGGGTTGTGTTTGGACAGAAGATTGTCAGAAAGCTTTTGAAAGAAATAAAGAGTATCTGCTTGAACCTTCTATTTTGTCTCCTCTTGTGGAAGGAAGACCTTTGATCATGTATATGACCGTGCTATAAGAGTCTATGGGTTGTGTTCTGGGTCAACAAGATGAATCTGGAAGAAAAGAATTTGTCATTTATTATTTGAGCAAGAAGTTCACCGATTGTGATTCTCGGTACTCAATGCTTGAAAAGACATGTTGTACTTTAGCTTGGGCTGCCAAGCGCCTCTGCCAGTATATGTTAAACTGTACAACTTGGTTAATATCTAAGATGGATCCAATCAAGTATATCTTTGAAAAACTTGCTTTAATTGGGAGGATTTCTCGTTGGCAAATGTTGTTGTCAGAATATGATATCGAGTACCAAACTCAAAAAGCAATAAAAGGAAGTGTTTTGGCTGATCATTTGGCACACCATCCAATTGATGATTATCAACCTCTCCGGTCTGATTTTCCTGATGAGGATGTGATGTATCTAAAGGTTAAAGTTTGTGAGGAACCATTACCTGAAGAAGGACCTGAGCCTGGACCCCGATGGGGTTTGATTTTTAGTGGAGCTGTTAATGAATATGGAAAAGGTATTGGAGCAATTATTGTTACCCCTCATGGTTCTCATATTCCTTTCACTGCAAGTTTCGTTTTCACTTTCACAAATAATGCGGCTGAGTATGAAGCGTGTATTATGGGCTTGAAATAAGCTATTGATTTAAGAATTAAGATCCTTGATGTATATGGAGATTCAGATCTGGTGATTAATCATATTAAAGGGGACTGGGAGAGACGTCAACCTAATTTGATTCCTTATCATGATTATGCAAGAAGGTTGTCAACTTTCTTTAATAAGGTTGAGTTTCACCATATACCAAGAGTAGAGAATCGAATGGTAGATGCTTTAGCAACTTTATCCTCCATGATTGTGGTAAATCATTGGAATGATGTACCAAAGATTGATGTGATGCGTCGTGATAGACCATCTCATGTGTTTGTAGTTGAAGAGGTTGTTGATGATAAACCTTGGTATTATGATATTAAATTTTTTCTTCAGAATCAAGAGTACCCACTTGGGGCATATAAGATGGATAAGAAAACTTTGAGAAGATTGGTTGGTAGTTTCTTCTTGAATGAAGATGTGATGTATAAGAGAAATTCACATGATCTTGCTCAAATGCGTGGATAGACACGAAGCAGACATGTTGATGAAAGAAATTCATGAAGGATCCTTTGGTACCCATGCCAATGGACATCCAATGGCTAAGAAGATGTTAAATGCATGTTACTATTGGCTGACGATGGAATCTGATTGTTGTAAGTATGTGAAGAAGTGTCATAAATGCCAGATTTACGCTGACTAGATTCACGTGCCTTTAACTCCTCTCAATGTTATCTCTTCTCCATGACCTTTCTCCATGTGGGGCATTGATATGATTGGAATGATTGAGCCTAAAGCATCGAATGGACACCATTTCATATTGGTGGCTATTGAATATTTTACCAAATGGGTTGAAGCGGCGTCATATGCCAATGTGACCAAGCAAGTAGTGATCTGGTTTATCAAGAACCAAATCATCTGACGGTACGGTGTTCCGAGCAAGATTATCATTGATGATGGGTCAAATATAAATAAGAAGATGATGAAGGAATTATGCGATGAATTTAAGATTGAGCATTATAATTCTTCTCCATACAGACCCAAGATGAATGGGGTTGTTGAAGCTTCTAATAAGAACATTAAGAAGATCATTCAGAAGATGGTTGTTACATACAAGGATTGGCATGATATGCTCCCTTTTTCTCTGCATGGGTATTGTACATCCATTTGCACTTCAACAGGGGAAACCCCTTTCTCTCTTGTTTATGTATGGAAGCAGTGCTCCCGATAGAGGTTAAAATCCCTTCTATGAGAGTTTTAATGGAAGCCGAATTGTCTGAGGCTGAGTGGTGTTAGAGTAGATACGACCAGTTGAATTTAATTGAAGAGAAGAATGACAACTTTTTGTCATGGCCGATTGTATCAACAAAGAATGAAGAAAGCATTTGATAAGAAGGTTCGACCTCGTGTGTTCAAAGAAGGCGACCTCGTGCTAAAAAAGATCTCGATTTTTACCACTGATTCTAGAGGCAAGTGGACTCCTAATTATGAAGGCCCATATGTTGTTAAGAGAGCCTTCTCTGGCGGTGCATTAATTCTTACAACTATGGATGGTGAAGAGTTCACTCGTCATGTGAAGCCGAGGCAGTCAAGAAATACTTTGCCTAAAAAGATAAAAGAACAGCTCGCTAAGTTGAAAACTCTAAAGGGAGATCCAGGAAAAAATTAGAGACAAAAACAAAAATAATAATCCCGATAGATTGAAAACTCGAGAGGGAAATCTAGGCAAAAGTTAGGGATTATGGCAAGTAACTGCATCTGGCCGGTCTTGATCGCGTGAAGTAGAATTCCTATCAAGGATTTTATTTCAATTATCCTCAGCTGATGTCTCAGGCACAATTGTAATTCAAATTTGTTAGGGAGAATAGTGGTCATTGTATTTCAATGTAGCCCTTTCCATTGTACTTACCATTTTTCAAACTTTGTAATGATCCGTGGAGTTACGCCTTTTTGCGAACTAACATTCTATTAATAAAATTCGGGCCTTTGTCCCTTTGTTTGCAATTCTTATTTTGTTTCTGTTTATAGAATTTCATTTCATTTTTTTATGATGATTTTTGAAATAAATGTGAATAGTTGATTTAAATTTTTGAAAAATATAAAAATATTTTTCTTTGATTTATGAATATAAAGAGGAATGTCAACAGTAATCCCAAGATTGGTAAGATCTCAAAGCGCAAAACTTAGTGTTTTCCTCAGTGGAGTTTTTTCTTGTTGATACAACTCCCCAATAGAGTTTGTTGATGGTTTCCTCATCAGTTTTTTTTCTTGCTCCTCTGCTAGAATTTATTGACAGCTCCCCAGTAGAGTTGTCTTGAGATTTCTTTAGTAGAGTTTGCTGATATTCCCTTAGCAGCATTTTTGTTCCTATGGATAACCAGACAAGTGTTGTCCAATTTTTCCAACTAAGTCTTAATTCAAATCTTCTCCAGCTGAGTATGCTTCTTTCATCCAGCCAGGTTATGATCAGACAGTTGAGCAGTTTGAGGACCAGCTCTCCTTGATATTATATCCATGCAGATATTTATCATTGCTGGTTCCCGGTAGAGGTTATGCATTATTAATTGGATGTTTCCCAAGTAAAAAGCAGTTTTGCTTTCTTCTAAGAAGTGTTGATATAGCAGTCACCTGTCAGGTTTTTCTCTCACCTTGTGTTGGGTATTGATTTAAAATCCCCCACAGCTTGACTTTTTTCTATGATGTGAACTTCTTATTTTCCCCGGCAAGTCCAAGATGTTTCTCTCAGAGTTGCATAATCCTCAGAGAACATTTTATGATATCCCTAGAAGAGCTGTGTTATTTCCTAGTGGAGTTGTGTAGCTGTTTACATGATTCTAATCCTTGGTAGATCTCTTCATCCCTTTGAAGCAGATTTCATATGGATTTTTCTTATCCCCAGTCAGAGTTGGAAGATTTGTGTTGCTATGTTTTCTCCAACAGATCTTTCCCTAGAAGCGGAGTTCATATTGTTGTTCCCTCTTATTGGATTATCGATGTTTGAAGATTGATCTTTGGGTTTGATCCCCAGGAAGTATCTCCATTTCCTCAGCGAAATTTTAGCCTTGTAGTAGGATTTATTTTCCTTTGATGGCTTTTGCTTATCTCTTGTAGGATTTCTTAAGTTAAATCCCTAGCACGATCTCCAGTGATGTATCTAACTTGCTGAGATTAGCTGAGTATTTGGTGTTGTTGTGATGTTTTATTCACCCTTTATTTATCCTTTTTATCTGTTTTGTCAGCATATTCATACCCATATGCATTGCATACGCATTCATCTTTGTTGAGCATGACATGTTTTTGTTGCATTGAGCATCCTGCATTTTTATTGGTGTTTCTTTGCTCTTCTATGTTGTTACCCCCGCGGAGTGTGTGTGTCCTCTCTCCATTAGAGTGTTAACCCCTAAGTAGAAAATGCCTATACTTTCTAATTCTCCACTGAGTTTATGCCTCATGGAAGATGTTTGTTTTAGCTTTCCTCCCCAGCTTTTATTTGGATGGAATTATTCCCCAGTTGAGTTATTTCCTCATTGGGTTGAGTCTTGTTTGACCATTTCTCTCCAGTTTGTTCCTGTATTGACTTTCGTCTCTTGCAACAGTTATTTTGGATTTCCCTGGGATGTGAAGCCTGGATGATGAGAAGGTAATTATTTCTCTCTTTTTGAGGATTTATTTTCCTCGGCAGGAATCTGTTTATTGATCCCCATCAGAAGATGGAGATTTGAATTTCCCCACCGATGTTTTGATAACACTCTCTTAGTAATTGCTTGTGTGACTTCGTGTGGCAGCCTCTTTATTTGAGCAAATTGTATGTCCCTAGCAAGATAAACCTCACCTGGTAACAAATGAAAGCCTCTTTATTTGAGCAGCTTGTGTAATCTCCAGAAATTTATTTGTACCTTCGCATTAAATAACATTTCTCTAGTTCATCCTCAGTAGAGAAGTTTATTATGAAATGATGGATCCTTATCCAACCAGCTTTTCCATCAAATGGAATCTGTGTGGAAGAATTCCCAATGAGAATTTTATTGTGAAATCCTCAACAGACGGTTGTCTCTTTATTTGAGAAGTCTGTTGTATGATTTAACCTGCTCGTATCTCTTTTGAAGATCTCCGACAGAGTTATTGATATTTCATCCCCAACAAATGGTTGTCTCTTTATTTGAGAAGTTTGTTGTGTGATTTCAGCTGCCTAATGGCAGATAGCTGACATTTGTAATATCCTACCTAGTGACTGGTAGCAGGTATTCCTTGTGAGTTCATTACCTTTATATTTCTACCTAGTGACGGGTAGTTGGTAATGTTTCTTCACCTTTTGAGTATATTGCCTTTGCTTTACCTAGTGACGGGTAGCAGGTATTATTTCTCACCCTCTTTGGTTGGTTCTCTTTATTTTTACCCAGTAACTGGTAAAAGGTAATCCTTCCTCCTGAGCTTTGTTGCCTTAATTTTTTTCTACCTAGTAACATGTAGTAGGTAACATTTGTCTCTCTTTTGGTTAGTTACTGTCATATTTTTCTACCTAGTAACTGGTAGTCGGTAATCTTTCCTTCTGGTGATATTCCTTTTCCTACCCAGTAATTGGTAGTTGATATTTTGTTTACCCTATCTAGTAATCGATAGTTGGTAACCTTTTGCTTCAGGTTTATTACCTTCGTTAAACTACTCAGTAACCAATAGTTGGCATTGTTTCTTTCCCTACCTAGTAATAGGTAGTTGGTTATCTCTCAACAAGTGGATTACTTTCTACCCAGTAATTGGTAATAAGTAATACATCTCTTTGTTTTCTACCCAGTGACCGGTAGATAACAATTCTCTTGTGTTTATTGCACTTATTTTCTACTTAGTAACCAGTAGAAATTTTTTTACTTGTTCTCTTTGGTTCGAGTATCTTCACTCAGTAACCGACATTTGGTATCTCTTCCCCCCTTTGAGTCGTTTCCTTTCCTTTATCAGAATAAGATCTTGCTCTTTTGTTTTCCCCTGTGGAGTCTCTATTCTTCTTTTGCTCCCTAGCATTTGATTGTCTCCTTGGCATTTTCTCCCCACAGAAGTCTTGTGTTTGCATACCATACCATTAGCATAGTCATATCATTTTGTGGCCTCTTATGGCCAAAAATTGGGTTTATTTGTTACATTTAAGTCTCTTCTATCTGGTCAAGACAAAGATGTCAATATTCAAATCTCCGGATAGAAGAAACTTAAATAGGGACAGCTGTAATACCCTAATTTTTAACTCTAAGATCCCACATGTCATTTGCATCTCACTCCATAAACAAGATCGCAAGCTTTGGTTCTCTTGCCTTCCTCTGCAGGTTTGTTCTTGGGAGATCACCGGGCACCTTTATTTTCTTGTTTGTTTGATATTTGTTTATGTTTACCAATGATTAAAATCCAAAAAAAAAATGTTTGTTTTTTCCTTTACTAACTTTTTCAGGAAGAATTTGGATCAAAGATATGAAATATCAGTCCCTCAGCTCGAGTGAATTTCACCTGAAAAAAAGTCGAATTTGATATGCAAATAATTTAAAAATCATCTGATCAAGAGTCTCCCAAGATTTGATTGAATTTTATTCAAGAGACTCCAAGGTTCATGTGTTTATTTCCATGTCTTCTTTGACAAGCAAAAGAATCGAGCCAGAGACAAGACAACACATCATAAAGGTCATTTTTCACCATTCTTATCTGTGGTAATCGATAACCAATATTGGGTAACCGGTTACCTTGTGCGAATTTTGTGAAAATTTTGGGCAAATTCAAATTCTACAACATTTTTGGCACCAAATTCAAATATTGCAACATGAGAATATTCTAGATCACTTCATTTTAAATCCTCTACCTCATCATAATTAATTCCCACCATACACCTTCACTAATCACCACTTGATCATTAATTTCCCTCCAAATTCAAATTCCAAGCCTAATTTTGATTCCAAACTAAATCCCAATCCACCAAATTTTCCAAGCCTAAATCCTATAAATAGAGGTCTCATTTCTCTCATTTTATAAGCTTTTAATAGCTAAAATCACCTTGTCAAATTCTTTTTTGACTCTCAATTTTCTCCAATTACCAAATTCACCAAAGCTCTTTCTTCCTTTGAAAGTTAGTAAGTTCATCATTAGAACTTACTAATCTTTGAGCTAAACCTTCATCAGTTCACTTTTTCATCATCAATTCTAATAGATAGAGGCTTTGAAGTGTGGTTTGTGGAGTTGATTTGAAGAATTTCAAGATTTGGAGTGGTAATTTTTTGATCCACCATTGTTGCTCTTAATACATCTTCCACAATGTGATCTGTTGTTGACTCTTGGTACATGGGGCTATTGGTGTTGATTGCAGTTATTTTACTTGAATTTTCGTGCTTAAATGCACCCTTGATCATGAGGTGTTTGAAGAAATGATTGATCAAGTTTTTGCACTTTTTTAAGCTGATTTGCTGTTGTTTTTGCAGTGGTAATCAGTTACCTGATTTGGGTAACCGGTTACCCAGTATTATTTTGTTGTTTCGCTGTTGTTTTAGAAGTGGTAACCGATTACGAGTTTTGGGTAACCGGTTACCCAATGCTTTTTTTTGTTACCTTTTTGGCTTTATTTTGGGACTGTTTTGGTTCTTTCTTCTTCTTCCTTTTCCTTTTGATTTTTGCCTTGTGTCGCTTCCGCGAAAACAAGGTGTCGGCAAAACAGAAGAGTCGCCACCTTTCGTTATTTATCCCTCGGAGCGGGAAAGGAAACGATCGGAAAAACCTGACGAAGAAGGTATAAGACAAGGTCATCGCAACCATTGTCTGGGTTCGGGAGTCGGTTACGCAAGGGGAAGGTATTAGCACCCCTCACGTCCGTCGTACTCGACGGGATCCACTCTTGTTGTGTTTACTGGATGAGTTGGTTTATCTATCTACCTATCAAGGCTGGCTTGAAAAAGAAAAGAAATGACTCGGCAAAGTGTCGCACTTTATGCCTACGTATTCTCATCAGAGAATGAGAAATCAGAGTCGACGTAGTTCGGCTAACTACGGGTTACGGGGAAGGTGGCTCGCCAATACGTCAGTATTGTGCCTACGTACTCTCAACGGATATGAGAGATCAGAGCTTACGTAGTTCGGGATAATATGGATTACGAGAATTCAGATTCATCTGTTTTATCGAGTAGGGTTAAACAGCAGTTCCAGCAGTTAGGGACAAAGCCTGTTTGCGGTAGAACTGAGAGTTAACGACACTCTTTTCTTCAGAAAAGCTTCCTTTGAATTATGGGCCCACGGGGCAAAAATGTTTGAAGTTTGTTTTCTGTCTTTTACGAAAGAAATGTTTTTTATGGTTGTTTGCAACTAGTATCGCACTAGAGACTATGACCTGAGAGTGAATATGTCGCATGTCACCCAAAGGGTGCCATACTAAACATCCAGATTGTTGAAAAGAAGCTCTCCAACAATCCTTTCTCCGATAGCTTAAGGCTCGTAACGTACGAAAGAAATCATTCATGATTACTGTATTTTAAGCTGTTTTGAGATGAGAAGAGAAGGGCTCAACTACGGGGAGACTATCAAGTCCTAACATTGTCATGCCAAGGATTCATCCTATGGTTGAGGTTTGAAACAGGGAACTCCTAGAAGTTATCATGCATAGATTTCAACCTATAGTTCTATCATCACTTCCTTATCAAAGGAAGTGAAATTCCTAGGGGGTCATGTCAATGGTAAACAAAAACAGATAAAGCATCAGCTTAAATAGTAAACAGATATACAGTAAACGACTGTAAAATGCATGCAATGCAAGTGAGGGAGGAAATGTGTGTGGGGTGTCAGCCTCCACAAGCTCATCTCAACATCAAGCCAGATATGAGTAACTGCAATCATACAGGAGAAATAAAATAAAGTGCTATCAAGCAAGATATCAGTGACTGCAGTCATACAGAAGAAATAAAATGCTATCAAGCAAAATAACAAACCACATAGGCAAGGGAGCTGGGCTCTACCGAATACCCGCAAGCAAAGCCATACAGTAAAAATACAAGCAGAGGGAGCAACTCAACCTCTAGTGCAATCATGCTCCTAGCTTACATCAGTCTAGATATGAACTTATTCTAATGCATCAAGCAAGTCAAACAAGGCACAGCAATACAGAAAAGAAAACAGACAAGAAAGAAAGCAGATCAACAACTCCCTCTTTCAACTCCAAGCTTCAGCTCTTCTGACAGCAATCCCGTCTTCAGACTTCAACCACTCTTCAAGGCTATCATCCTCCATGACAAGCATCAACTTGCTCCTCCAAGGTTTCAACCCATCAAACATAAGTATCAACTTGTTCTCTCTTCTTCAAGCCTCAGCTCCTCAGTCAGTTCCACCTTCAGGCTTCACTCCTTACTACAAGTATCAACTTGATTCCTTCAGGCTCTCAATGCATCAATGTGAGTGTCAACTTATCCTTTATTCCTCAAGCCTCAGCTCTTCACTCAATCTCCATTGGATCTTCTTCACAAGTATCAGCTTGTTCTTCTTGCTCTTCAAGCTTCAGCTGCAATGGCAATGCTCAAGGAATCATCCTCTCCCACACTCTTCAATGAGGTCCTCATCTTCAAACTCAAGTCCAACATCCTTCAAGATACTCAAACCAGAAGACAATTGATTTAACAGAATGAGTGGAAATGATAAACAGCTTACTGACAACCAAAGGAAGCCTGCAAGGGTTCATCATTATGAGAGACTGGTTCCCTCAAAGTTCTACTTCCCAGATAAAGCCACTCATCCCTCCAAAGGAGGGATGTGAATATCTTAGAAGGACTTTTAGTCATTGGGAGGAATGGAAGCACAAGATGCTTTCCATATTTGTGGAAGAAGTCATTCTAATTCTAAGGCTCTCCCTATATCTCCTACCTCCTAAATCTTCATCAGACACCTTCAGGCACAAGCAACTCCAAGCTCCAAGCAACTTCAAGCATCCTCACCTTGTCTTCAACTTGTCTTCAATCTTAACCAAAGGCAAACAAAGCAAAACCCTAATCTAAGGGAACTAAAGAAGTTAATCTAGTTGAGTTAGTAATTTAGGATCACCTAAAACCTAGTACTAAAGTTAATCCTAACTAAAATACTAAAACCAATTGTAAAATCCTACAAAAATAACTATGGGAACCTAGGTCAATCATGACTCTACCATATTAATTCCATAGATCAAATCATCAAATAAGATCTAGAAATAAATTCTACACTACAAGGTACTAAACCTAAACCCTAAAAGGAAGCACCTAAAGCTCAATCTAGAAAACACACCTACTTTCATCACAAAAATGTGAGAAAAATGCTATGGGAGCATACATGTCTAAACTAATCACACACACAAAATTAGCTCAGGAATCATTACCAATTAATCACACAAAATTCCACAAAATCAAGCATCAAACATAATCATTTTAATATCAATTAAAATATGAAAATTCCCATAAAATCAGAAAATGCATGAACTAAAAATATTTTTTATCTAAAAAATACTAGACTCAATCATGAATATAATGCAAAAAGAATTGGATTAATTGGATCATTTTTCAATTTTATATGATTTAATCAAGAACCATGAATAAAATGAAAAATTAAAGAAAATTAAACAAAAATAACAAAACCACGGTTCAGGTAGTAACAGAGATCAGTTCATTATGACAATTGGGCCATCAAGGGGGTGGGGATAACAATTTGAACTTAAGCCCAAAACGCCCTAGTAAGTGAAACGCATCGTTTCACTTACTCAGACTCTCTCATGAATCCAAATCAATCCTGGCCGTGGAATACCTTGCTCAGTCAAAGTCTTCATGCTAATCCAACGGTATTCTAATCATCTTCTTCATTTGAACCAAAAATGGAGGGAGAAACGCCATTGAAACAGAGCTCTCATGCTCATCTTCATCCCATTCGCATCTCACCAAATCTCCATCAAAATTCAAGATCTAAAACATTAAATCACTCTAAACTGAACACTGAATCTAACCTTAGCCTCAGAATTCATTGAATCAACCTCTAACCTAAAACACGATCAAGAATTAGAATTATGCTCAGATCTCAATTATCACCATTCTTCAAATTGTTTGGTCTAAAATGTTCACCACATTATCCTGATCAGTTCTTGCTATAATACTCACATTATCTCTCAATATCCAACATGTTCTTGATCCAAACAGAAATTGTGTCGTCTCATTGATCATCACGAAATCCTCTATAAGTTTCCAGAAACGATCTCCTAACCACATACTATCAATCTAACCTAACAAATTGAGGTAATTCCTCTTAAATTAAGGTGAGGGATGAAAGTTACCAACCTATGAATTCTTGAGTAACAGATGTAGCAATTCTTCACTTCAACCCTTCTACAGCTCCAAAATCATTCCATGTACCAAGTTCTTGCTTCTGTATGCAAGAGAATTGATTGCAAATGCTTGGAACTCCAAATCCGATGGTGACTTGCAGGTGCTGAAACTCAAATGCAAGAACACGATCCTTCAAGGCTTTGGCTATGGAATTAATCTGGAATCATTCAGTATCCTCAATAGAAGTTGTTGAGATCAAAAGAAAGATCAAAAATGGTGTAGAATGCAGAAACTGATTTCAATTTGCAATGAACAATGTGAAGTTGCAAACTCTCTTCTCTCCCTCAATTCTCACCAACCTTGCACTTGAACCCTTTCTAATCAATATATAGATGATGTTGGACCTCTCTAGAACCTTCTGGAATCATCCAAGGAGATGTTGAATTTCTCATGTCATCAAAATACCATCTCATGCCATAATCACACCAATTCTGATTTCCCTTGTTGCAGCAGCTTGTTATGATCCCAAAATCTCTCCAAATAAGATATTATATGTGTTACAATGCCCTGGAAGCTTGTGTATTGATCTCTCATGTGTTTTGCAAATGTTACTTAAGATGTAAGTAACTACTTTTCAAAGCAAGTCCACAAATTAGACCTCAAATCAAAAATGTGGCTAAACCAATGTTCTTAAAATTTTTCTTAGAGTCACAATGATATATTACATGCCATGGTTTGGATGTGTAGATCAAAAATATCAATTTCCAACTTTGGTTCATTTAACTTATACCCTTATTTTAGGTCATTTTTGCAACTTTGAGCTACAAGCACTTTCAACATCTCATGACCTCTTTAATAGCCTTAAAACATCATTTTGAACAAGTTTGATGTTGAACATTTTTCCATTTGAAGCTTGGAAATAGGAGTTATGGCCTTATGATTGAAATGACCTGTAATCTCCAAATGACCAAAATGCCCTTGACTTGTCAAAGCCATAACTTGAGTTCTACAAATCCTATCAAGGACTTATAGTACTCTCTAGAAAGCTAAGAGAATAAGGAACAACATTCATGTTGACCAAAAGTTCATAGGAATCATCCTTCTTGGGAAAAAGTTTCATGCAAGTTGGGTAACTTTCAAGCTCCCAAATTCACATACCTCAGATGACCTGTAACTTGTCAAAGTCATAACTTGAGTTCTACAAATCCTATCAGGGACTTATAGTACTAAAATTAAAGCTAAGAGCATGCTCTACAACATTCATGTTGGGGGCAAGATGAGATGACAATCACATCTTGAGCTAAACTGCCTTGAAGATAGGGGTCAAACTAGGGGATTTTACACTGTCAAGCCTTAGAAACCCTAGCTTGAAACTTCTCAAACTCTTCAATCATGATGAGTTAACATTAGAATCATCCTTATAACATTTCAATGCATCAATCCATGATCACATGGCTCTTGGATTAGGTCTCAACCTTCCTCAAATCATCAGTTGACCTAGGGTTGACCCAGTCAAACCCTAATTGCATCAATCATGGCTGAGTCTTCGTAATCTTGCACAATGACCTATCTAGGCCTCATGATGGCTTTCAAGACATCTCATAAGCTCAATCAAGGCTTCAATTCCACATCCCTGGCTTCAGAATCATCTGATGGCTTTCCACAACTCTCAAGTTAGGAGACACACCCTTTTGGTTTCAACCACTCTCTATGAGGATCTTTTAATTTCTCTGACAAGGATATCAACCCTTGAACACTTGAATAACCTTCTTAGCTAGCCTTGTATAGCTCTTAATTGGTAATCATACCTCTTGATATCCTGCATACATGTCAATGAAATGCAAATGATAATGCTAATGTTAATGAAATGAAACACAAGCTAGGTAAAGAAATGTTGGGCAAATTTTGGGTGCAACAGTTGCCCCTATTCAAACGGCTTGGACCTGACTGGGTGAGAAGCGAACGACTCTTAAAAAATCAAGGTAAAAGACGGTTGAATACCAACAAACCTGGAAATTTGCCAACTGCACAAGTACACGGTACTCTGATGGGAACAAATCTTCGGAAACTGAAATATTAGCTGCACGGCAACTAGCTGGGGAATTGGTCACACGGTAACCGGTAATACATGGTCGATCATGCCGTCAGACATCAAGATTCCTCGGGACTCATCAGGTCAACAATCAAGTTAATCATGCCATCGGGCATTCAAAGAAATTTTCGGGCATCAGCCGGACTTCGTCAGTAAGTCGGGAATGGAATTCTTCGTCAGTCATGAACCAATTGGGGATATCCAAACTTCTACCATCAGGCACTCCGCATCAGCTGGGAGAACTGCTTCGTTAATACGGTTGGACTTCAATCATCAAGTCTTCGAGGGAAGTTTCAACTTCGTTGTTCGGAAACCTGCTGGGGATGACGCATCTCCGCTGGGAATTCTGGAGAACTATCAAGTAACTCTGCTTCGGGGATCCAAAAATCATTCTGGGTGAGTCAACTCTGCTGAGGACATCAAGAATCATCTTGAACACATAACCCCGTGGGAACTTCAAGAATCATCCTGGACTAATAACTCTGCTGGAGATTTCAGGAATCATCCTGAGCAAACACTCTGCCGGGGACTCTAGGCATCAACTTGAGCAACCCTTTCTGGAGATTTCACAAGGGATTTTAAGAATCATCTTAAACGAGCGCCTTCGCTGGAGAATTCAAGAATCATCTTGGGTAAACGACTTTGCTGGAGAATTTAAGAATCATCTTGGGTAAACGACTTTGCTGGGGAACACCTGCAAAACAAGAACGGTAATGACCTAGCTCATGTTTCATATGCATATGTTTGACTATGGCGCAATGCTCCACACGGTGGAAATGCTACGCATTTTTAGGGTAAATGCTATGCAATCATGCAAAATGCTATGACCCCATCAGCAAAATAAATGCTGAAGGGAGAATCCTCCTGTCAAGGAGAAAGAACCACTCTGGTGGAGGAAGGAATCATCCCGCCGAGGAGAAGAAGTCACACCAATCTCAATTGGATTCCGCTTGGGGAACGAGCTTCAGCCGACTGCTGCAGGGGAACGAAGCTCTACGAGAACCTGGACCTGTTGAGGAAAGCGATATCAATCGCAGAAATAAACTGCACGACATTCGCAGCCAAACCTTCCTGGAGGTAACGACTCTGGCGGGTAAATACAGCATCAACTATTCAACACTCTACTAGGGGAAAACCAATCATGGCCTGAACGGCTCCCAAGGACTCGGCTCTCTTGGAGAACTGCAAACTCGGCTGGGGAAGAAGGAATCGTCCTGCACGCTAGGGAGAGTACGACTCTGTGGGGAATTTCAATTCTCCTGGAGACTTCAGTCTGGAACTACCAATTGCTGCACACTTCAGACTCAGCTGGGGATAGGACGTTCCTTCAGGATACATCCGATTGGGGAGAGAATCTTCTCTGTCTGGGGAGACATATCAATACCTTACGATCTCACGTTCGGACTCTGCGGGGAGAGGCTGCTGAACTTTGCTGGAGAAGAAGGAATCATCCTGCTTAGGGATGCGCACGGCGTACTGCCTGGTATATGCTACACCTGCAACAACACAAACAAACAGACAAGATACCCTTCTCAAAGGGACCTATCGAGGTTATCATCTTGTGACAATGTTTAAGTAATTCATTGTTTCAACAATCAGTGGCCTAGGCCAGTAAGTTTATGTATGCGCATTTTATCAAAAACATCGGCGTTCTTTTTCGCAAACAAAACAGATAAATGCTAAACAGACAAACAAAATTGTTGAATCGTATACATTTTATTGATAACGAACCCCTGAATGGGTAAAAATGTTTTACAACAGAGGCAAGCTCCTGGAATGAGGAAGTCGCACAAACATAAAAACATAAATATACATCAATATGTACACATGTCGGCAGCGAGGCGTAGACGAACACCATGAGTTGATCCCTCTATGACCCACTCGACTTCGATACTTCTCCGACGCTTCAGCTTCAGAAGAGATTGATTCAGATAAACGGCCCTCAGGTCTTCCAAACCACTACACAATGAAAGTCCACACACGGAACGCAGTCATTTGCTTTTTCAAATCCCTAACTTTTGCCTCAATCGCCCTTCCGGGTTTTCGATTCACCGGGATACCCTTTTTTGCCAAGGTCGCCCTTCCGGGTTTTCGACTTTGCGGGTGTACATTTTTTCAATTTATATCCCTAATTTTTGCCCGAACCTTTTTCCTTTTTTATGGTTCGTCGGGATGCCCCATTTTTGCCTGGATATTCTTTTTCTTTCCAGCGGGTCGTTTTTTAAGCAAAGTATTTTTTAACTGCGTCCGTGTTCACCGGGGATGCAAAATCTTCACCATCCATCGTGGATAACAACAAGGCTCCTCCCGAGAAGACCTTGCTAACGACGTACGGACCTTCGTAATTGGGAGTCCACTTGCCCCGGTGATCGGAGTGTGGGGGAAGAATCTTCTTCAGGACGAGATCACTCGTCTGAAAGCTCCTAGGACGCACCTTCTTATCATAAGCTTTCTTCATTCGGCTTTGGTATAAACGACCATGCGCAATCGATGCTAATCTCTTCTCGTCCATCAGGATGAGTTGGTTTAGTCGGTTCTTAATCCATTCTGCCTCGTCGAGTTTCACGTCAACCAAAACTCGCAAAGAAGGGATCTCCACTTCTAGCGGTAGGACAACTTCCATACCGTACACTAAGGAGAAAGGAGTTGCCCCGGTTGATGTACGTACCATCGTACGATAACCGTGCAATGCAAATGGCAGCATCTCGTGCCAATCCTTGTAGGTCACAACCATCTTCTGAACAATCTACTTTATGTTCTTATTGGCTGCTTCAACGGCGCCATTCATCTTCGGCCGGTAAGGAGATGAGTTGTGGTGTTCAATCTTGAAACTCTGGCACAGCTCCTTCATCATCTTGTTATTCAGATTCGAACCATTATCAGTAATGATCCGCTCGGGAATTCCGTAACGACAGATGATGTCCCTCTTTATGAATTTAGCCACCACCTGCTTGGTCACATTAGCATATGAGGCCGCCTCCACCCACTTGGTGAAGTAGTCGATAGCTACTAGAATGAAGTGATGACCGTTAGATGCAGTGGGCTCGATCTTGCCTATCATGTTGATGCCCCACATGGAGAACGGCCACGGGGAGGACATGACATTCAATGGGCCCGGCGGTACACGAATCTTATCAGCATAAATCTGGCATTTATGACATCTCTTCGCGAATTTAAAGCAATCCGATTCCATCGTCAGCCAGTAGTATCCTGCTCTCAGGATCTTCCTCGTCATGGCATGCCCGCCGGCGTGCGTACCAAATGTGCCTTCATGGACTTCTTCCATGAGCATACTCGCTTCTTTCTCATCTACACATCTGAGTAGCACGAGATCGTGGTTTCTTTTATACAAAACTCCATCAGGATTGAGATAGAAATTTCCAGACAGCCTCCTCAGAGTCTTCTTATCCTGGGTTGACGCTCCCGCAGGATACTCCTTAGTCATAAGGAAGGTCTGGATATCATGGAACCATGGCTTGCCGTCGGAGGCTTCCTCGATCGCAAAGACAAATGCAGGTCTATCAAGACGAGAAAGGACAATTCTTGGAGCTTCATTCCAAAAATTGACTTTATACATTGAAGCCAACGTGGCTAAGGCATCAGCCATCTGGTTTTCAGCCCTGGGCACATGATGGAGTTCCACTTGATCAAAGAACGGAAGTAGCCTTCTGGCATAGTTCATGTACGGCACCAAATTCGATTGGCGAGTCTCCCACTCCCCTTTAATCTGGTTAATCACAAGCGCTGAGTCACCCTATACGTCTAGGTTCTTGATTCTCAAATCAATTGCCTCTTCTAGACCCATGATGCATGCTTCGTACTCTACTTCGTTATTGGTGACTGGAAACGTCAGTCTCGCAGTGAACGGGATGTGGGATCCATGGGGAGTCGTGATGATCGCCCCAATGCCACTTCCATAAGAGTTAACCGCCCCGTCAAATATTAATTTCCATTGGGATTTCCTGTCTGGCCCCTCGTCGGGCAACGACTCATCGCAATCCTTCGCTTTGAGAAACATGATATCCTCATCAGGGAATTCAAATTTCATCGGCTGGTAATCTTCGATCGGCTGTTTGGCGAGGTATTCAGATAATACGCTACCCTTGATGGCCTTCTGGGAAACGTACTGAATGTCATATTCCGTCAACACCATTTGCCATCTGGCAATCCTGCCCGAAAGCGCTTGCTTCTCGAAGACGTACTTGATCGGATCCATCTTCGAAATTAGCATGGTTGTGTGATTGAGCATGTACTGTCGTAAACATTTGGCAGCCCAGGCTAGTGCACAACACATTTTCTCCAGCATCGAGTACCGAGATTCACATTCTGTGAACTTTTTACTCAGGTAGTAAATGGCATGCTCATTTCTGCTCGTCTCGTCGTGCTGACCGAGAACACACCCCATACTATTCTCAAGAACTGTCAAGTACATGATTAGGGGTCGTCCGGCCACTGGGGGTATCAAGATCGGAGGTTCCTGCAGATACTGTTTTATCTTATCAAATGCCTTCTGGCAATCCTCGTTCTAGATAATCGCCTGATCTTTCTTTAGCAGTTTGAACATCGGTTCACACGTGGATGTGAGCTGAGAGATAAACCTTGCGATGTAGTTTATTCTGCCCAGGAAACCACGAACTTCTTTTTCTGTTTTTGGCACTGGCATTTCTTGTATTGCTTTAATCTTCGCAGGATCAACCTCGATGCCTCTTTCGCTCACGATAAACCCCAGTAACTTTCCGGACCGTACTCCGAAAGTACACTTGTTAGGATTCAGCCTCAACCTAAACTTCCTAAGCCTCTCAAAAAGCTTCAGCAAATTGACCAGATGTCCTTCCTCCGTTTGGGACTTCGCAATCATGTCATCAACATAGACTTCAATCTCATGATGAAGCATGTCATGAAACAAAGTAACCATTGCTCGTTGGTAAGTGGCCCCTGCGTTCTTCAGACCGAAAGGCATTACCTTGTAGCAAAATGTTCCCCAAGGAGTAATAAACGTAGTTTTCTCCATGTCCTCCGGCGCCATCTTGATCTGATTGTAACCGGAGAAGCCATCCATGAACGAAAACACGGAGAACTGAGCTGTATTGTCGACCAACACATCAATATGAGGGAGCGGGAAATCATCTTTAGGGCTCGCCCTATTCAAATCCCGATAATCGACGCACATTCGTACCTTACCTTCCTTCTTCGGTACAGGCACGATGTTGGCGACCCACGGAGGGTAAGTAGTGACCGCTAAGAAGCCAGCATCAAGCTGCTTTTGCACTTCTTCTTTGATCTTAACGACCATGTCTGGTCGCGTCCTCCTAAGCTTCTGCTTAACGGGAGGACAATCTTCTCGCAGCGGCAAGTGATGGACCACAATGTCAGTATCAAGCCCGGGCATATCTTCGTATGACCAAGCAAAGACGTCACTATACTCTCTTAGCATCTCGACCAGTCTCTGCTTGACGTCACTCTGCAACGCAGCCCCTATCCTGACGTTCCTGACTAGTTCTTCAGAACCCAGATTCACAATCTCGATCTCTTCTTCGTGAGGCAGAATAACTTTCTCTTCTTGTTTCAACAAGCGGGCCAACTATTCGGGAAGGTCTTCGTCTTCATCAATCTCTTCTTCGGCTTGATAGATCGGGCAATCGAAGTTGAAGTGAGCCGTAGAAGGTCCAGAGTCAATGTCATCTGCTATGTGGATCCTGCAATAATAAGGGTTAAGCTTAAGACAAGAATATGCAGGTCAGCACAAACCCCATTGCCATTTTGTTGTTTTTCAAAACAAATATAAAACAGGAATAACAGAGATCACAACATTTGAATACGAAAAAACGCCTTTTGATTTATTGGTAAAATGCATGTACATAATCAAACAAGGCCCTGACAATAAAACCACTATGCCCTGGGTAGGACATAGGGTTGTACAATGATTGGAAAAAGTAAATCATTACTCTTTGCCTGTCACTTGGATGGTATCCCTGATGGACCAGTTGGTGAGGCTCTGGCCTGGTTTGCTTGGCTGGATCCAAGAGTCTAGGTCGCAATCGCTGTCTTCGCTGTCTTCAGACATTGCATTGACACTTTCAAATATCGCCCTGCCGCTGGTAAACTGGATCGGCCCTTTACCTCGTGACGCACTGCTAGAAGAGGAGGCTTCAGCTCCAGGAGAATACCCCAACCCAAACTTGTCTTGCTTGTTAGGTATCTCCAAAATTCGCCCCCAACCTGGGGTAGATCCGGCTTGAACAACAGCCCGGGCTTCCTTGAAGGAAGAGAGAGTCATCTCTGGCTTTTCAATGATTGCAGGAGCTACGTCCTTGACTTTGACAGCTTCGAACGCTTGGCATAGGGTTTTGTGGATTTCCCCATCCATCTCAATATATTTGAAGGACGACAAATGGCTCACCATTATGTCTTCCTCGCCACATACAGTCACAATGCTACCTCCGACGGCATACTTGAGTTTTTGGTGCAATGTGGAGGTAACGGCACCCGCCGAGTGGATCCATGGCCGGCCCAAGAGACAGTTATAGGCAGGCATGATGTCCATAATGTAAAAGACCGCATCGAATGTTTCCGGCCCGACTTGGATTGGCAACGTCACCTCCCCGAAAACATGGCGTTTGGTTCCATCGAACGCCTTCACAACCAGATCACTGGGTGTGCAAATCACTCCGCGAGTATCTAACTTCATTAATGCCTTCTTCGGAAGGACATTGAGCGATGACCCTGTGTCTACCAACACGTGAGACATAATCGTTCCTCTACACTCTATCGAGATTTGCAGGGTGCTATTGTGGTTCCTTCCCTTCGGCGTCAGCTCTAGGTCAGTGAACCCTAACCCATTTCCAGCATTTACGTGGGCTACGACCTCTTCCAACTGGTTTACCGATATTTCCTGCGGTACATATGCGGTGTTCAACACCTTCAGCAGTGCGTTGCGGTGTGCTTCAGAACACAGCAACAAATTCAGGATGGAAATCTTCGAGGGTGTTTGATGGAGATGATCCACGATCTTGTAGTCACTCTTTTTAATCAACCTCATAAACTCTTCGGCATCTTTAACAAGTAAGTCTTTTTCTACCCCACGAGGGATCTCTTAAACGACTTTACTCTTCCCTTTATCAGTTGCGTCAGCTTTGTCCGCCTTTTCCGCCACGATCTCAGGTGGTGCGAATACTCTTCCGCTGCGAGTAATTCCGCTAACGCCCGCTAGGTTCTCCATAGACGACCCAAACAGTTCTAGTTCCTACTTCTGTCCGTTGCAGTAGACCTCTGCCCCATAGTGCCACAGGACAGCGTTTGTGCTTTCGAAAGGTATCAGCCCAGCTTTGGTGATGGTAACCGTGGGCGGTCTGGGTGCAGAAATAGTTATCGTCTGGCGGGGGATGGTGATGGTAGCAACCTCATCATCTTGCTTCAGCATTACCTCACCTGATCCGCTTTCGGCCCTTCGGCTAAATTGCAGGATTCCCTCGGTCATCAGACTTTGAATCCCCTCTATCAACTGTTCACATCCATCAGGACTTGTCGCACAGCCCATGCACAGCTCTCCACAACCTGGAAAGAAACCCCTTTTCATCAGCTTAGCTTTAACGAAGCTAAGCGGCGTCTTCAGATCTCTGACGTCAGTCAACAAATCCAAACTTTCGTCTTTAATAATGGCGTTTACTCCACCTCCCCTATGGTTCGGCATAGGGTTCTTTGTGACGTTTGGCACATTATCTGAGAAATTGATGATCTTAGCGTCCACCATGTCCTGCACCTTGTGCTTGAAGGCTTTGCAATTCTCTAATGTGTGGCCTGGTGCCCCTGAGTGAAACTCACAAGTTGCATTCGCGTCATAACCTGGCGGAGGTGCCCCTGTCAAGGGAGCCAGGGTTCTCTTCTGGATCAACTGTAGCTGAAGCAAAGTCTGTAACAGCTGAGCATAGGACATGGGCGGTGTCTCGAGGTGACGGCTCGACAGAGGTGCCCGATTCTGGTACTTTCTGTACCCTTGCTGATTCGGTTGCTGCTGCTGCTGTGGCTGCTGCTGCTGTGGCTGTTGAACTGCCGGGATAGTTATACTGGCCACCTGTTGGTGAGGGCCTTTACCCTTCCTTCGAGCGTTGGTCACGGCGCTCGTTTCTCCTTCCCGTCTTTTGCCACCATAAGGTTTCTTTCCTCCTCCAGCTGAGGATGAATCACCTTGAATTTTCCCCAGTTTGATCCCATTTTCAATGTGCTCACCCGTGATAATGAGATCTGAGAAGGTTCCGGACATACCGCTGACTAATTTCTCATAATAAACCCCTGGGAGGGTGGCTACAAACATTTGCACAAGCTCACGTTCAACCATCGGCGGCTGAACCCTGGCTGCCAATTCACGCCACCGCTGGGCGTATTCCTTGAACCCTTCATTGGTCCTTTGCGACAGATTCTGTAGTTGGACTCGGTTCGGAGCCAAGTCACTGTTATATTGGTAGTGGTGCACGAATGCTTCAGCAAGGTCCTTCCACGTGCGCACACTGGTAGGCTCCAGACTCATGTACCATTCGAGGGATGGCCCGGACAGACTGTCCTGAAAGAAGTGCATCAGCAACTTCTCGTCCTCAGAATGAGCGGACATTTTTCTATAATATGATCTCAGGTGGATGCGAGGGCAAGTGGTGCCCTTGTACTTTTCAAAGTCCGGTACCTTGAACTTGGGAGGCACCTTGAAATCAGCAATCAGTCCCAACTTGGACATATCAACACCTAAAGTGTTCTGGTTCTCGATACTCCTCATCTTGTCCTCGAGTGCCTTGAACCTAAGCCGTGCTTCAGCAGTCAGCTCCCCTTCAGCACCTCTCTGAGAGAACACATCGTCTTGACGGTCTTCTAACCACGGATGAGGCCCGAACAAATTCCCAACACCTGCATTGCCGTTGCCCAGCCCAACATTGACGTTGGCTTCAAAATTCCCATTACCGATGTCTGTCGTATTACCATTGAGTCCCATATTAGCTATCACATTGTCGTTGGCACTGCCATTCCCCCCGGTCACGGGGACGCCATTTTGAGGAGTTTCAACAGGTGGAGGGGTAGGCACAATCCCACCATGGAGTATGCCATTGCTATCAACCCTTGAAATCAGAGGGTGAACCAAGGTTCTGAGCTGATCCTGGCCATTGGCGACCGCTTGCATGAGCTCCATGAAGCGATCCATTCTTTCGCGGAGTTCTTGAACATCAGTTTGCACTTGCTCCATGATTCGGGTTTGATTTGCTCTGGTCGGATAGCGGTGGATAGGTCTCTGATCAATCTTGGAACAACCTGAAACAACCTGTAAAACACAAAAGGGTTAGGAAAAAACGACAAAGTGCTCGTTATGCAAATGCTTCATGCGAATGCAAACATGTGTCTGTGTGTTAGGGAGATTTCCCCCGATCCTAGTGCCTGAGTGCCAGTGCTGATAATGAGAAGTCTGAGTCCAGTCATGGAAATAACATCTCATATATATGAAGAAAGGCCATCAAGGCGGTACACAACGTCAGTGAGTACAAGATGGATCAATAGCATGACCTCAACCAACAAGCCTGGTGATGGTCAGCATCCAACAATGATCAACACAAAAGGATTACAAATATAGTCAAGTACGGCCACGGGCGCGAAACTCTTCTAACAACTCCTTCGTTTCTGGATGACCCGGCCGAGTGAGTAACCCCTCGACGAGTAACTCTCTCTGCATAATGGTGTACTGAAGACCTTCGACCGAATCTTCCCATGCTCCTTCGCCGAAACAATCTTCTAGCTTCCGCTTCTTGGATTCAAATATCAGTTTGCGCTTCTTCAGGTTAGCAAGAGCTCTGTTGATCTGGCCTTCGGCGGCATATCTGCGAGCGGTTTCTTCATCAAACCTCTTCTCATTAGCCTTCACCTGGGCTTTCAGCTTGGAGATCTGTTGCATCAGCTTATCCTCCCGCTCTTTCCTGTTGGCTAGGGAGGCCTTCCAGTGCTGGTTAAACTTGGATATCCTTCGATACGCTTCGTCCAAGTGCTGCTTCTTCGTGGCCAGCACATCATTGACAGCTTTGAAGTCTCGACCCAAACCTCGCGCTCAGCCATCTGCTTATTCAAATCTGTCCCCAGCTGGTTCACCAGCTCTGTCTGCCTCTTGAAGGAATAGACGGCTTCGCTTCTCTCGCTTCAGAGCTGAGCCAATTCCTTCTCCAGTTCTTCATTTGCCTTTTTCAGCTCATCTCTCTCAGCTAACACCTGATTATGCTGCTGAATAGGCACGGTGGTAGGCTCTTCGATCACTGGAGGGCCTTCCGGCTTGGCAAGAGGAAACGGCATCCCTATAGCATCTGCTCTGGCTCTGATCCACGTCACGTACAGAGCGTAGGCTTGACTATTACTTTTCCCCAGTAATGGTTTTCCCCTCTTACTGATACCATTCCAAGCGCGCTGAAGCTTAGATAATATATCCCCCTCTAGAAGACCAGTGAGGTACAGAGATTCCTGTACCTCTTCATCCTTCGGTGGAGTTCTCAAAGCATAAGCAAACTGTCGGACCAGCAAAGACGGATTATAGTTTATACAGCCCTTCATGCCTATCAAAGGCACATTCGGAAACCCGCTGCAGCTGAAGATAATCTCAGTACCCAATCTATCTCTGTCAAACCAGGTAATATCCTCCGCTGGCAAACTCATCAGACGCTCGAGCCACTCAGTTGTGGCTGCAGACGAAGTAAAGGGACCCCTATTGGGTAGATGACTATCAAGCCACCTATAAAGCAGGGGCACACAGCACGAGACATTCTTGCCCCTTCTGTTCTCGCTTTTGTAGTGGACGGAATGGTAGACATCTCCTATCAAGGTAGGGATTGGATTCCCTGAAGCAAAGATGTGAAATGCGTCGAAGTCCACAAAGTCGGGTATATTGGGGAACAGAATGATGCCATATATGCACAGAGCGAGAATGGCGTTGAACACGACCCAACATCCGTCTTTGGCGCACTGCTGAGCTTTTCCCACTAAGAACTGCAAGGAGAAACCGGGAACCTTGTTCCAACTAGACAATACCAACTCGGAGGCATCCAGATGAAGTGAAGGAGCTAGACTAGCCAGGTCAGGCTCAGCATCCATATGAACAAAGGGCATCTGACTCTTGATAGGCACGCCTAACAAATCAACATACTCCTCTAGTGTGGGTGCGAGAACAAAATCCCGGAAAGTAAAGCATCTCAACGGAGGATCGTAGAACTGCAGCAGAGCGTGCAACCCGTTCAACTCAAACACAGAGGGCTTACGAACCAAACTGAGCAGTTTGCCGTAGGACTTTCTGAATTCATCTCTTACAGAATCACCTGCTAAAGCAATCAAACCAGTCAGCTGAACAACATCAGGAACAGGGAGCTTGTGAGCCACGGTCTTCCTCAGAGAACCCATAACAATACAATAGAAGGCCAGAAATCCTGAATCGGGGGAAACGGGACCTGCAACACAGACACACGTTAATGAAATGCAAATGGGTATGCAAAACAATGTAAAATGCAATCATGCAGCAGGAGATCAAGGCAACTGTGCTGTTGAAGATATGAAGGTTCGGTATCAATAAAACCACAATACTGCTCTGTCAAGAACAACCATAGATCTGATGAGAAGAAAACCCAGATATCGGACCATAAATCTGCTATGTCAAGAACAAACATCTGATAATAAGGACCTCTGATACCGGACCATAAATCTGCTCTGTCAAGAACAAACATCTGATAATAAGGACCTCTGATACAGGACCAAAACCCTGCTCTGTCAAGAACACATACATCTGCTGATGAGATCTTCAGATCCCAATCATAAACCTGCTCTGTCAAGAACAACTACACATCTCTGAGGATAAGGTCCTCTGGTACAGGACCATAACTCTGCTCTGTCAAGAACAATCATACATCTGCTGATGAGATCCTCTGATCCCAATCAAAACTGATTCCCTATCAAGAAAACTAGGTAGTCTGAAGGTCAGGGTTTCCTGCAACAAACCCAACCCTGCTCACAGGTATAGACCTAAACTGACACAAGTTCGGCATCCTATGCGGTCATCAGCGTCACAGACATTCAAGAGGGGTGATACGATACCCAGAAGGTGTGGCATCACCAGCTCATGAAGCGGCCTCACTCGGCTGAATCCCAAATGATCGGTCCCCAGAGTCGATAATCCTCCAAACCAACAACCCCCTCAACCCAAAGGGTTGAAAAAGAAGTCAACCGGGAGAACCTCGTCTGAGCGTGGATTTCATGAGACACTAGTGCCTGCCAAGCAAGCACGCGCCCACTAATTTCCACAACTACTACTATGTTCACTCAAGCCTGGGTCTGGCTTCTCACTCATCAGAATGCCCATCCCACAACAGCGTAGATAATCATATCATACTGAAAATAAAGTGCGGGAAATAAAAATGCGATAAATAAACACAACGCAACAAGTAATCATACAAGCGCTAGGATTGACTCTCGCAGGGGACGTCGGATCCCCAAACTGACTCGCATACGGGGCGTTGGATCCCAGGAAACCATCGTTCCCCAGCAGAGTCGCCAGCTGTCGCTTCCGCGAAAATAAGGTGTCGGCAAAACAGAAGAGTCGCCACCTTTCGTTATTTATCCCTCGGAGCGGGAAAGGAAACGATCGGAAAAACCTGACGAAGAAGGTATAAGACAAGGTCATCGCAACCATTGTCTGGGTTCGGGAGTCGATTACGCAAGGGGAAGGTAATAGCACCCCTCGCGTTCGTTGTACTCGACGGGATCCACGCTTGTTGTGTTTATTGGACGAGTTGGTTTATCTATCTACCTATCAAGGTTGGCTTGAAAAAGAAAAGAAATGACTCGGCAAAGCGTCGCACTTTATGCCTACGTATTCTCATCAGAGAATGAGAAATCAGAGTCGACGTAGTTCGGCTAACTACGGGTTACGGGGAAGGTGGCTCGCCAATACGTCAGTATTGTGCCTACGTACTCTCAACGGATATGAGAGATCAGGGCTTACGTAGTTTGGGATAATACGGATTACGGGAATTCAGATTCATCTGTTTTATCGAGTAGGGTTAAACAGCAGTTCCAGCAGTTAGGAACAAAGCTTGTTTGCGGTAGAACTGAGAGTTAACGACACTCTTTTCTTCAGAAAAGCTTCCTTTGAATTATGGGCCCACGGGGCAAAAAGGTTTGAAGTTTGTTTTCTGTCTTTTACGAAAGAAATGTTTTTTATGGTTGTTTGCAACTAGTATCGCACTAGAGACTATGACCTGAGAGTGAATGTGTCGCATGTCACCCAAAGGGTGCCATACTAAACATCCAGATTGTTGAAAAGAAGCTCTCCAACAATCCTTTCTCAGATAGCTTAAGGCTCATAACGTACGAAAGAAATCATTCATGATTACTGTATTTTAAGCTGTTTTGAGATGAGAAGAGAAGGGCTCAACTACGGGGAGACTATCAAGTCCTAATGTTGTCATGCCAAGGATTCATCCTATGGTTGAGGTTTGAAACAGGGAACTCCTAGAAGTTATCATGCATAGATTTCAACCTATAGTTCTATCATCACTTCCTTATCAAAGGAAGTGAGATTCCTAGGGGGTCATGTCAATGGTAAACAAAAACAGATAAAGCATCAGCTTAAATAGTAAACAGATATACAGTAATCGACTGTAAAATGCATGCAATGCAAGTGAGGGAGGAAATGTGTGTGGGGTGTCAGCCTCCACAAGCTCATCTCAACCTTAAGCCAGATATGAGTAACTGCAATCATACAGGAGAAATAAAATAAAGTGCTATCAAGCAAGATATCAGTGACTGCAGTCATACAGAAGAAATAAAATGCTATCAAGCAAAATAACAAACCACATAGGCAAGGGAGTTGGGCTCTACCGAATACCCGCAAGCAAAGCCATACAGTAAAAATACAAGCAGAGGGAGCAACTCAACCTCTAGTGCAATCATGCTCCTAGCTTACATCAGTCTAGATATGAACTTATTCTAATGCATCAAGCAAGTCAAACAAGGCACAACAATACAGAAAAGAAAACAGACAAGAAAGAAAGCAGATCAACAACTCCCTCTTTCAACTCCAAGCTTCAGCTCTTCTGACAGCAATCCAGTCTTCAGACTTCAACCACTCTTCAAGGCTATCATCCTCCATGACAAGCATCAACTTGCTCCTCCAAGGTTTCAACCCATCAAACATAAGCATCAACTTGTTCTCTCTTCTTCAAGTCTCAGCTCCTCAGTCAGTTCCACCTTCAGGCTTCACTCCTTACTACAAGTATCAACTTGATTCCTTCAGGCTCTCAATGCATCAATATGAGTGTCAACTTATCCTTTATTCCTCAAGCCTCAGCTCTTCACTCAATCTCCATTGGATCTTCTTCACAAGTATCAACTTGTTCTTCTTGCTCTTCAAGCTTCAGCTGCAATGGCAATGCTCAAGGAATCATCCTCTCCCACACTCTTCAATGAGGTCCTCATCTTCAAACTCAAGTCCAACATCCTTCAAGATACTCAAACCAGAAGACAATTGATTTAACAGAATGATTGGAAATGATAAACAGCTTACTGACAACCAAAGGAAGCCTGCAAGGGTTCATCATTATGAGAGACTGGTTCCCTCAAAGTTCTACTTCCCAGATAAAGCCACTAATCCCTCCAAAGGAGGGATGTGAATATCTTAGAAGGACTTTTAGTCATTGGGAGGAATGGAAGCACAAGATGCTTTCCATATTTGTGGAAGAAGTCATTCTAATTCTAAGGCTCTCCCTATATCTCCTACCTCCTAAATCTTCATCAGACACCTTCAGGCACAAGCAACTCCAAGCTCCAAGCAACTTCAAGCATCCTCACCTTGTCTTCAACTTGTCTTCAATCTCAACCAAAGGCAAACAAAGCAAAACCCTAATCTAAGGGAACTAAAGAAGTTAATCTAGTTGAGTTAGTAAGTTAAGATCACCTAAAACCTAGTACTAAAGTTAATCCTAACTAAAATACTAAAACCAATTGTAAAATCCTACAAAAATAACTATGGGAACCTAGGTTAATCATGACTCTACCATATTAATTCCATAGATCAAATCATCAAATAAGACCTAGAAATAAATTCTACACTACAAGGTACTAAACCTAAATCCTAAAAGGAAGCACCTAAAGCTGAATCTAGAAAACACACCTACTTTCATCACAAAAATGTGAAAAAAATGCTATGGGAGCATACATGTCTAAACTAATCACACACAAAAAATTAACTCAGGAATCATCACCAATTAATCACACAAAATTCTACAAAATCAAGCATCAAACATAATCATTTTAATATCAATTAAAATATGAAAATTCCCATAAAATCAGAAAATGCATGAACTAAAAATATTTTTTATCTAAAAAATACTAGACTCAATCATGAATATAATGCAAAAAGAATGATATTAATTGGATCATTTTTCAATTTTATATGATTTAATCAAGAACCATGAATAAAATGAAAAATTAAAGAAAATCAAACAAAAATAACAAAACCACGGTGCAGGTAGTAACAGAGATCAGTTCATTATGACAATTGGGCCATCAGGGGGGTGGGGATAACAATTTGAACTTAAGCCTAAAACGCCCTAGTAAGTGAAACACATCGTTTCACTTACTCAGACTCTCTCATGAATCCAAATCAATCCTGGCCGTGGAATACCTTGCTCAGTCAAAGTCTTCATGCCAATCCAACGGTATTCTAATCGTCTTCTTCATTTGAACCAAAAATGGAAGGAGAAACGCCATTGAAACAGAGCTCTCATGCTCATCTTCATCCCATTCGCATCTCACCAAATCTCCATCAAAATTCAAGATCTAAAACATTAAATCACTCTAAACTGAACACTGAATCTAACCCTAGCCTCAGAATTCATTGAATCAACCTCTAACCTAAAACACGATCAAGAATCAGAATTATGCTCAGACCTCAATTATCACCATTCTTCAAATTTTTTGGTCTAAAATGTTCACCATATTACCCTGATCAGTTCTTGCTATAATACTCACATTATCTCTCAATATCCAACATGTTCTTGATCCAAACAGAAATTGTGTCATCTAATTGATCATCACGAAATCCTCTCTAAGTTTCCAGAAATGATCTCCTAACCACATACTATCAATCTAACCTAACAAATTGAGGTAATTCCTCTTAAATTAAGGCGAGGGATGAAAGTTACCAACCTGTGAATTCTTGAGTAACAGATGTAGCAATTCTTCACTTCAACCCTTCTACAGCTCCAAAATCATTCCATGTACCAAGTTCTTGCTTCTGTATGCAAGAGAATTGATTGCAAATGCTTGGAACTCCAAATCCGATGGTGACTTGCAGGTGCTGAAACTCAAATGCAAGAACACGATCCTTCAAGGCTTTGGCTATGGAATTGATCTAGAATCATTCAGTATCCTCAATAGAAGTTGTTGAGATCAAAAATGGTGTAGAATGCAGAAACTGATTTCAATTTGCAATGAACAATGTGAAGTTGCAAACTCTCTTCTCTCCTTAAATTCTCACCAACCTTGCACTTGAACCCTTTCTAATCAATATATAGATGATGTTGGACCTCTCTAGAACCTTCTGGAATCATCCAAGGAGATGTTGAATTTCTCATGTCATCAAAATACCATCTCATGCCATAATCACACCAATTCTGGTTTCCCTTGTTGCAGCAGCTTGTTATGATCCCAAAATCTCTCCAAATGAGATATTAGATGTGTTACAATGCCTTGGAAGCTTGTGTATTGATCTCTCATGTGTTTTGCAAATGTTACTTAAGATGTAAGTAACTACTTTTCAAAGCAAGTCCACAAATTAGAACTCAAATCAAAAATGTGGCTAAACCAATGTTCTTAAAATGTTTTTTAGAGTCAAAATAATATATTACATGCCATGGTTTGGATGTGTAGATCAAAAATATCAATTTCCAACTTTGGTTCATTTAACTTATACCCTTATTTTAGGTCAGTTTTGCAACTTTGAGCTACAAGCACTTCCAACATCTCATGACCTATTTACTAGCCTTAAAACATCATTTTGAACAAGTTTGATGTTGAAAATTTTTCCATTTGAAGCTTGGAAATAGGAGTTATGGCCTTATGATTGAAATGACCTGTAATCTCCAAATGACCAAAATGCCCTTGACTTTTCAAAGCCATAACTTGAGTTCTACAAATCCTATCAAGGACTTATAGTACTCTCTAGAAAGCTAAGAGAATAAGGAACAACATTCATGTTGACCAAAAGTTCATAGGAATCATCCTTCTTGGGCAAAGGTTTCATGCAAGTTGGGTAACTTTCAAGCTCTCAAATTCACATACCTCAGATGACCTGTAACTTGTCAAAGTCATAACTTGAGTTCTACAAATCCTATAAAGGACTTCTAGTACTGAAATTAAATCTAAGAGCATGCTCTACAACATTCATGTTAGGGGCAAGATGAGATGACAATCACATCTTGAGCTAAACTGCCTTGAAGATAGGGGTCAAACTAGGGGATTTTACACTGTCAAGCCTTAGAAACCCTAGCTTGAAACTTCTCAAACTCTTCAATCATGATGAGTTAACCTTGGAATAATCCTTATAACATTTCAATGCATCAATCCATGATCACATGGCTCTTGGATTAGGTCTCAACATTCCTCAAATCATCAGTTGACCTAGGGTTGACCCAGTCAAACCCTAATTGCATCAATCATGGCTGAGTCTTCTTGATCTTGCACAATGACCTATCTAGGCCTCATGATGGCTTTCAAGACATCTAATAAGATCTATCAAGGCTTCAAGTCCACATCCCTGGCTTCAGAATCATCTGATGGTTTTCCACAACTCTCAAGTTAGGAGACACACCCTTTTGGTTTCAACCACTCTCTCTGAGGATCTTTTAATTTCTCTGACAAGGATATCAACCCTTGAACACTTGAATAAACTTCTTAGCTAGCCTTGTATAGCTCTTGATTAGTAATCATATCTCTTGATATCCTGCATACATGTCAATGAAATGCAAATGATAATGATAATGTGAATGAAATGAAACACAAGCCAGGTAAAGAAATGTTGGGCAAATTTTGGGTGAAACACCTTGGAATGCACTTTTTAAGGTACTTTTCCTCTTTAAATTCATTGGACTTAGGGCGTAGATGAAGTTGGATAAACATTCATTAATTCAAATATATCTTTAAAGTGAATTGTTCAATTCATTTTAGGTGCTTTGAGTTAATGATATGCTTAGTACTTTTATCCACCAAGATGAGTGGATGAACTTAAAGATTGAATGATCTTGAACTTGTAATTCAATTTGGCATTCCATCTCCTCTTCTCTTTTACTTTTGATTGATGAAAATCTTCAATATCTTTTGAACTTATTTTAAGTTCTTGATGAAGATGAGATCGTTACCTATTTTTTCTTTTCGTGCGACATTGCTTTCGGAGAGTGATCTACATATCACTTCTATAGCATGCATTAGCACTAGCATTATTATTTACCGGCCTCAGATAGTCGTGGTTTCTATATAAACCCGACTACGATTGCTTAACGTAGCATTAAATTGTCCCGTAATCGGAAAGTGATCATTCGTGGCTCAAACCTATGTTTGAAAGTCCAAGTATGGTTGATTATTTGTCTTAAGTCCATCACCTATGAAGCTTGTTGTAAGGAGGCTTTGGTCTTATCAATCTTCTAATAAGTTTTTATCAACTTTGGCTTAAGTGCATGAGTTAACCATCGTTTATCATTTGCTATAACGACTAATTACTAACTCACTAACGATATCATTGTACTAATTTTGTTTATGTTTCCTTCTTGCTCCATATCTCCCTTTTATCTTTAAGCTTCATTATTATCATCTCATATCATACTTTTGTTTATGCTTCCATTATTTTTCCTTTGTCCGTTGGACACATGTTTATGTTTCCGCTCTTTTCTTTTGTCCACTTGAACCATATTTTGTTTAAAACACTAATAAAGGATTAAACCTCTAATAAACTTGTTGCTCTTAACTTTGTGGTTATTCTCTTGGACTATTCTTAGACCTTGGACCTCTTGGACTATTCTTGAACCCTTGAATTTAGAATTAGGACTTTTTCCCTATGCTTAAAGTATTATGGATCTTTGCCTTTATTTGACTTGCTTATTGGCTTATGTTCAATATGGATGGAACTCTTTAGCTTTTATTTTGCTATTAGGTTAGTCACTTCATCTTCTCCCCTTCTTAAATTTTCAAAAATCTTCCCCCTCTCTTAAAAACCTTCTTATTTTCAAACATAAAACTGCTTTCACAATAAAACCTTGACTTTTTGTGAAGTGATTTTCAAACTTTTTTTTCTTAATAAATGTAAATCAATGCTAATCATATTCTGACAAATTTCAAAAATACTTTAAAAAAAAGATCAACCTCATTCAAATTTTTTGTGCTTTTGTGCACTTTTCATTTTAAAACTTTTTATAAAGTTTAGACAGAGTCATTTCCATAGTTGAGATATAATTCTCCTATTCTCCATAGACTTTGACATTTTTCAATTAGATGTTGAGTGATAGACTTGTTAATAATCCAAGTAAATCATCCATCTTTAAGTGATGCTAATGTTGTGTTATACTTGTGGGTGACTAGTCGTAGTTTTCTCCTTAAACTGACGACTTGTCTTTACATTTAAAAACAATCAAAAACAATCAATCTTTGCTATTTGTACCACGAACTACGAGGTTTTGAGCCTATATTGCACTTTGTGGGTACATAGGCATGAGGCGATAAGTCTCTCCAAACACAAAAAATCTAAAAAAAATAGTTCTCTTCTCATCTCCCTAATCTTCTTTCAAACTAACATTTTTCAAACCAAAAAGCGTAAATATTTCAAAGGGCTCCTATAGAATACTATAAACGTTTTGGATGCTAACACCTTCCCAGTACGTAACCAACCCCCTTACCCAGATCTCTATTTATTTGTTCTTGTATTAGAACTCTTTGGTTTTGTTCGCTCTTTTTTCCTTTCCTTTTTTGGATAAAATAAAAGTGCAGTGGCGACTCTTGCATTTTTTAAGTTAAGTTAATCAATAGCTTACACTCACAATTTTACCGCTACAATATATTTGTAAATCGATTTTAGAATTTACACTTTCTTTTAATATAATGGAAGTAATATATATTTGATGATAAATAATCTTTGAATTTCACACTCGTTTTTTTATTTTTAAATATGGTGTTTATTGTTATATGTTAAAACTTAAAATGAGATTTTATTTATAATATCGCCAACATATTTGTTTTTACTCTCATTTTTAGAAAACAGGTGTAAATTCTCAAATTCTATTCTCATTTTTGCATTAGTGAGAGAACCGTTCCACCTCATTTCATAACTCTCTCTCTCTCTCTCTCTCTCTCTCTCTCTCTCTCTCTCTCTCTCTCTCTCTCTCTCTCTCTCTCTCTCTCTCTCTCTCTCTCTCTCTCTCTCTCTCTCTCTCTCTCTCTCTCTCTCTCTCTCTCTCTCTCTCTCTCTCTCTCTCTCTCTCTCTCTCTCTCTCTCTTCAAATATATAACAAACATGTTTTAAACAAAAAAGAGGATCAAACCACCTCTTTCCTCAAGAACAAGATAAATCTTTTCAATAACACCAAGAATGTTCTTGACGAGTTTTTCCATAAATGCCTAAAAAATTTGAAATCCAAAACTTTTTAACACCCCCCCCTAAATCATCTCCTGAACATGAATTGAACATCCGAACAACCTAAAGACCAGATAATCATACAGATCTACCCTCAAACTGCAAAAACCCTAAACCCCTTTTCATTATTCGGTCAAAGTAATTACAATACAATGAAATTATTAAAAGGGGGGATTTAAGCACGCTACAATATATAAACAGTAAAAAAACAACAAAAACAAGCTGATAGAGTATCAAACCGAGAGAAGAAGAAAAATCTCAGTTAGGTTTGAGTTTCTCCAGGTATTATTGCTTACTCATTTCCTTCTCTTTTTTTTTGTCTTCTTCTCCTTCTTTGTTCAACTCAGACTCCTTATCATTCTTCTATTTTTCTTTTTGTCACCAACTTGGTTTGGTGTGTTAGCTTGAGGGTCGAGGTATGCTGAAGGAAGCTTAACTCTAACTAGGTATGCCTTTAGTGTGAGACTCTAACAACTATGGAAGGAGTTTTTAGTGAGGGTTGGAAGAAATTGCATGGTCTCAGATTTTGATCAAGATTATGGAGTTTACTCAAGGTTTCTCCTTTTTTCTTTTCAATTAGGTAGAATTTGTGAGTTTATATATGGATTAAATTTAGGGTATAATCGTGAGAGTTGAAGGGTGAGGAATCATGTGTCAGATATTTTTTGTGAGGTTTTGATGGTGCGATGCGAGTGAATGACATTGAGTGAAGAGTGAGGATGAAATTCTGTTATGCAAGGCGAGGAATGAAGATTATTTTTCTTTTTTTTGTTGAGATTTGAGATGCTAATCGTGTGCAATCATATGGGGTGAGGGAGGGTGTGAATTTTTTGTAACCATGTAATTATACCATTGTAAATTGTTGTTGAGATTGTGGGAAATTGAGGGAATTACATAAACCATGACTTGTTTTGTATGGCCCCTCCATGTGTAAAATAAATAGCTATAAATTTTGATGTAGAACAATGTATGATTTTTTATCAATAGAGCATTTATTATTATTTCATTTTTAATTTCAGATTCTTTGTTTCAATTCTTGTTTAAATTTAGTTTGTAAGGTAGTGCATGAATGAATAAATGGAAGTAATAAATAATGTTTAAACTTGAATTTTATTGAACTTGATGATGACATGAAAATAACTTGATGAAAATAAATTGAAAAACTTAGGGTAACATTTAGGGTATGACACCAATCGACTGCATTAAATAAGTAATCGATTATTAGGCTCTATTAATCGATTATTTTTTGGCTATTTAAAGGCATTCCACTTCTTTCTTCTCATCTGATCCTACTTTCTTCTCTTGTGTGTTTATTTAAGTGTTAGGGAACAAAAATCATCTCTTTCTCTTCACCATCATCAATGGAACTAAAGAGATCTCGAACATCCGGAGGCTCAACCTCAAATTACTCAAAATTATTTTCTTCCCAAGATCAAGAAAATTAGTTCAACCAACACTTTAATTTGAGGGAGCTTCTTGATTCACAATAATTGGAAGAAACAATTTTTAAATATTGTACCTTCCACCAAGATTTCTACGATGCCCAGTTGAAAATCTTCATCTGTGACATCCCAAATGAAAGGTTTCTTATGTTGGTGAAAAAGTTTTACTTAAACCTCAAGTACGTAAATGAAGTTCTTACTTCTGAAGTAAAAAAACACTGGATCTGTTTATCTCTTGAAGAGTTCACACACGTATACAACCTCTAATACATTGATCAAACTATAATGACGATGAGTAAGGTAACGGTTTTAACTTTTTGGCTGATTTTAACTTATTCCTGTTATATTCAAACTCTGACATTCCTACTCCCTTCACTATTGGCATAGTGTGTCTGGTCATTTGTCTGACTCACTATGTTGTCAACATCTATTTTTTTACAAGGAAAAGAAACTACATTCACTTAACCAAAGTCGACATAGTTGTGTTGTGGTTTTTGGAAAATAGAGCTGAAAAGAAATTGGACTAGTGTGGTGATCCATCATATGACGAAGAGAAAAAAGAAAAATATGATTTTACCATGTAATCAACTTATCACGAAAGTCCTATAACATATTGGCTTTGATTTAGTGGAGGAAGAATCATATAATAAATACACAAGAATACGACAAATCACCTTAAGTTTGACGAGGGTAAAAATCATCAATTGAGTACCAGATCAGCTACCTCTAAAACCATAAAGAAGCTTAGCAAGTAAAGAATGAAAATGTCAAGGATTTTGATTATAAAATCCCTCACATCTTTTCCACCGATGCTATCCTCAACATGATCTCAAGAATCACCACGTCATTCTCCATGATCAACAAGAACAAATGAGAATGCGAAGGAGAAATAATTCAAGAGTTCATCATCTTGCTAGCAAGCTCTTTGAAACCAAAACTGGATATCCTAACAGGTTCAACGAAGATGATGGAAAGGTAGATTAGTGTTTGCTTGTTACTTTCCTTAGTTGCTTTTATCTTTCCTCTTTTTATTTATGCTCCAAGTTGTTTCCTTCCCTTGCACTCATGTTGATTACTTCATGAAGTAATATTTGTTTTATGGTAATTGATTTATGTGCTTGCATATTTTTCATTATGTTCTAGAACTTTTTTCCACAATTTTTATTATATAAAGAGGGAGAAATATAATCTTAAAGGAAATAGAATATATTCTCTACTCTTGCGAGAAGAAATTTAACCACTCCAAACTTTATTTCTAAATTTTCGCTTTTATCACCTCCGCGATATCTCTCAAAATCTATCTCAAGAAAACACATTTTCCTATGTTAACCCAAACTATATTGAATATAAGTTATTGATAAAAATATCCAATTTTAAGAAGAAAAAAAAGATTCTAGTACAACATGGTAACTTCCAAATATTAAAAGCAAACAATCCAAATCAAATGAGATAACCATAATTTAAAGGCATAATGATTAATTGCTTGTAGGCAAAACCGAATATTCAACGACAATTGAAAGTAATAGATAGATAGCTATGTATGTATATAATAACAGTGAGGTGATGCAAGGGCCAAGCATATTCGAATATTTTGGGGGACTCAAACAAACCCCAACATAATTTATATAAAAGTTTCTATAGAACCTCTAAGACAGCAGTTCAGAGATTCTTGCAAATAAAAAGTTGTAATAGAACCTCCATCAACGTAGCTAGTTTTGGAACCTTCCAGCATTAATTTATTTTATATGCACACATCATGTGAAACACAAGCCGGACCGTCTTAATTTATTTTAGGTATGTGAAGATGAGTTATACTTCAAATATAACAAAACAAATATAAATTATATTAGGTCATAATTTAACTGTAATATATATATTTTGAGATCCTATTTTAACACAGTTTAATCACGATAAATCACAAAAAGACAATATATAGTGTCTGTCTCAACTCTAACATTATGTTATTTCACATAATGCTTTCCACATAGCAATAGACTGTAACCAAAAACTAACTCACGTTCTATAAATAGTCCTCTTTGAAGCAAATATATATCCTGCATCCAAAACATAGACAAACAAAAATGGAGATTATTCAACAATACATACCAATCTTGTTAATTTTACTAGCCTCCACAATATTCCTCAAAGCCATATTCACCAAATCAAAGCTCCACCTACCCCCTAGTCCATTATCCTTACCAATAATTGGACACTTCCACTTACTACTAAAACAACCTCTTCATAGAGCAACTCATAATCTCTCAAACCGTTATGGACCCATCATTCAAATATACCTCGGATCCACTCCCATGATATTTGTTTTCTCATCAGAAATAGCAAAAGAAATATTCAAAACCAATGAATCCTTGTTCTCGAACCGGCCTTCAAATATTGCCATCAACTATCTAACTTACAATGCTTCTGATTTAGCATTTGCACCTTATGGAACCTACTGGAAGTTCATGAAGAAGCTTTGCATGTCAGAGCTTCTCAATGGAAAGATGCTTGATCAACTCTTTCCCATAAGGCAAGAAGAGATCAACAGATTTTTGCAGATGATAACGAAAAAAGCAGAAATAAATGAGTCTGTGAATCTTACTGATGAGCTTTTGAAACTGACAAATAGTATAGTAATGAAAATGGCAATAGGAAAAAGCTGTTTTAAAGAAGATGACGAAGCTTACAAAGTGACTGAAAGAGTGAGAGAATCTGCTATGTTGAGTGGAATGTTTAACCTTGCTGATTATTTTTGGTTTTGTAAGAGATTTGATATTCAGGGAATTAAGAAGAGGTTAAAGGATGTTCATGATAGGTTTGATACCATGATGGAAACTATTGTCAAAGAGCATGAAGATGGTAGAAGTAAATCAAAAAGAAAAGAGGGAGTAAAAGATGTATTAGATGCTCTTTTGAGTATTTATGAAGATCCAAGCTCTGAAGTCAAAATAACTAGAGATAACATCAAAGCCTTCTTGGTGGTAATAAATTTTTTTTCTCTAATCACTATTATCAATGTTTTGAAAAGCGGTTTCAAAACCGGCACAAGGTACTATTTACTGTTTTTATGATAAACAATAAATTTGTTGTAGTTAATTCACAAAATTACGAAGGCGTTTATACCGACCAAGACCATTATTTAAAATCTTGACTATTATAATTTATGAAAATCCTACTATTATGATATGATATTATAATTTATGAAAATCCTACTATTATGATATGATAGTTCATAGAAAAAGGTTTAAATTGATTCTAACTTATAATTTTTCAGGACATGTTTACAGGTGGGACAGATACAACTGCGGTTACTCTTGAATGGTCATTGGCAGAACTAATTAACCATCCAACAGTAATGGAGAAAGCAAGGAAAGAGATTGACACAATGATTAGAAAGGATAAAATAGTAACTGAATCAGATATATCTTATCTTCCTTATCTCCAAGCCATAGTTAAGGAAACATTAAGACTTCACCCTCCATCTCCATTTATATTGAGAGAGTCAACGGAAAAGTGCATAATATCTGGATATGATATCCCAACAAAAACTCAGATATTCACTAATGTGTGGGCCATTGGAAGAGATCCAAAGAATTGGGATAACCCTCTTGAATTTAAGCCAGAAAGGTTTATTAATAATGGAAAAGAGAGTAATGTTGTTGAAGTTAAGGGACAATGTTATGAGCTTTTACCTTTTGGAAGTGGAAGAAGAATGTGTCCTGGAACGTCTTTAGCACTAAATGTGGCTCACACCACTCTGGCAAATATGATTCATTGCTTTAAATGGAAGAATGAAAATGGAGGGAATGCTTGTGTTGACATGAAAGAGGGTCCTTCATTTATTCTTTCAAGGGCTCAACCCCTTATATGCTTCCCAACATCAACATTAGTTCCATTTCATTCTATATGATACTATTTTTGTCATTATTATTTGAGTTTAAGCGGGGTGTGTGTGTATATTGTCATACCCTAAATTTGTCCTACCCTTTTTTGTAAATATTTTCACATTTTGGTTTCATGCCGTTTAGACACGTGTCCACCTGAAATCGGGTGTTTTTTTTCAAATTTTATCCATTTTTGTCCAATAAAAGTGTGACACGTGGCCTGAGGGGCATTTTGATCAATTTAGCTTCCATTTTCATTTTTTCTTTTCTTGCAAATATTATCCTTTTATTCTTTTTTATTTTTGTCATTTTATTTATTTTATTACTAATAGAGTTAATATTAGAGTTAATTTGCTTTTATTTAATTAGAGTAGAATGTTATTTGTCTTTTTAAAATATAGTTCATTGAGTTTTTTTTAAATTAGACTTCCTTGTTGTTAAAGTTTTTATTTATTATTATTTATTTAAATTTAAGATTAATATTTATTAAGATTTTAGATCTAATTAGAGTATTTAAAGTTTAGTTTTATTCATTTATTTATTATCTTATCATTAATATTAATCATCTTCTTTTTTATTTATTTATTTATTCAGATTTATTTTAGTTTAATTAGGTTTTTAATCTCATTAGTTAGTTAATATTTATTAGGCTTTAATTTTTTAAGTATTAACGTGATGTTTATGTTACTTTAATTCAATTTCCTTTGTAATTCATCTTTAATTAAACAGATTTTAATGAGATTTTTTTTCTGGTCCATTAGTCATTTATGCAGGCCCATTAGGTCAGATTTTGCCACTTGTCAGCAGGCTATAAAGCCTAGTGTCTTCCTTTAAAGACAGACACACTTTCCAAGGGCTGACACCCTAACCCTACAGCCGCCACCTCACCTTCCCAAACCCTAAACCTAATTCCAACCCTAACCCTAACGGCGCCACCTCACCTCACTCACATGCAAACACCAATTCCCTATCACCGGCAAAATCAAACGGCCAAAATTACACCGGAAATTCGCCGGAACCTTCAACCATTTTCCCGAAAACTTCATTGTGTTCATCACCTTTTCCAGATTTTCCATGAACACACATTCAACCTTCAACGTTTTTTTTCCAGATAATCTTCACAACTTCATCTGTGTTCATAACATTTTCCAGAAATCCTCATAAACTCATCCATCTTCATACCATTTTCCAGATGTTCATCATTGTTCATATAACATTTTTCCAGATATTTTCTTCCATCTTCATCAACCTTTATCCGATGTTCATCATTCATCACACCTTCATAAAATTTCCAACACCAGTGAATCTCCATCTTCGTCAATGAATCTAGATCTACTTCAAACCACACTCCAATATTCATCGAACATTCACCTACGAACAACAACATATCTAGATCTGAACTCAAAACTTCCAATCAAAAAACTCAACCATCATTTCCGGATTTCGCCACTTACCTTCGTCCGAACTATCATCATGAGCAAATCTCTGGTTGCTCCTCGTCATTTTCATATTTGTTCTAGATCTCCATCCAATCCATCATCCTAACAACACGAACACCTCACTGATTCTTCTTAATCTTCAACATCATCAGCCGCAACAACCTCGCCCAAATGTTTTTTTTTCCGCTCTTCACACCATAGATCTATACTCACCCCATCTTCAAGTCACGATCTGAACGCACAAACTATCACCTTCATCCATTGATGACTTCGCAAACGACTCCACCGCAACTCAACGCCTCTGTTTTCCTCCCAACACCACGAACGTTTCAACATCAGCTTCCTTCAATGTCCATGTGTGTTCGTCTGGTTTTTTTGTTTTTGTTTTGCTTCTGTTCATTTGGTTTTACAGGTGATGATGATGTCGGAGTAAGATGAGGAGAAGAGAGATGGAAAGAAAATGGAGCAGATGGAATGGGTGGGAGTGACGGCGTGAACAGTAGCTAGGGTTTCTGAGCAAACAAAATTAAGGAAGAAGAAAAAGTGTACATGGGTCATCTCGTTGGGTTATTGGGCCGAAGGGCCCAGCTGTCTCTATTCTCAATCTTTGCACCTTCCGTTTTTCGTACACCCCCCCCCCTCTGCTGGCTGTTGTATTTTTGTTAGGCCTTAAAACCAAGCCCAATAGAATTTGTTAACCACACTTGCCTGGCTGCTACCACACCCCTCTGTTTTATTATTTTTGCAATTTATTTTACACATATTTTATATATTATAATATAATATATATTTAATATATTTTTTCAAACTCATTTTCAAAATTGTTTTTTTTTCTAGTCTTTATCTAAGTTTATTTATATGACTAAAATATTTTCTTTGCAAACTCATTTTTCAAAACTAATATCTTTCTAGTCTTTTATTCAAATTTATTTTTAACTACTAAAATAATTTCTTAAATTAAATCATGAGAAACTAAATCCTTGAAGTCTAGCACTTCTTGAATTTTTGGACAATCATTATTGAGGTGTACACCTTAAATAGTGTATTATTCGACTTCTCATTTTTAAAAATACCCTATTTCTAGTAAAAAAATATCATAAGAATCTAGCATTCCGTGTGATATTTCCTTTGTCCATCCAAACATTTTCTAATAAAAATGGTGTTATCGAGATCTAGCATCTTGATAATACTCCGATTATTTGGTTGTAAGGCCGACGTCTTATTTATCAAATAATTATCACTTCTCTTAAATTATTTTTCAAATTCAATTTCGTATTCTCCTCACATATTCACAAATCATTTTCATACCCCATTTCGCTTCAAATCATTTTCAAAACATTTTCTCAATTCAAATTCCGAAATAAGGAGATTCTTGGAATCTAGCATTCCTTGGATCTTCGAGTGAATAATTCTTGAGGCACGCTCTTGAGTTGTTATTCACTCAATTTTTTGATTTTCTCAAACACTTTCTCAACATCTTTTTCGATTAAAACTCCGAAAGAAGGAGATTCTTGGAATCTAGCATTCCTTGAATTTTCGAGTGAATAGTTCTCGAGACACGCCCTTTGAGTTGTTATCCACTCAACCTTTCGATTTTTTCAAACTCAATCATTTTCCAACGTTCTCCTAAGTCGAATGCTCGTACGCATTCGCAACCCACATTTCGTACACGCGTTCACAACTCCTCGTGGTTTTGATATTGGAGGCACCCTTAGGGACCAATATCATTTCTCACAATCTTAACCCTTGACACGTCGTCAAGTCGGTTCCATCTTCAATCAAAATCCTCGACACGTCGTTGAGCCATTTCAAAATAACTTCCTTTTTGCCTCACATTCCGTTTTCGATTCAATCTCTTTACGAATACGTTTTTTTAGATTTACGAAAGAGGGATATTCTTAGAATCTAGCATTCTTTGAATGTTCAAACGAATAACTCTCGAGACACGCTCTTGAGTCGTTATTAGTTCATTCTTTCGATTTTGAAACATCCAACTCTTTTCAATCCAATTTCCGAAAGAATTGAATTCTTTGGATCTCGCATTCCTTGAATTCTTGAATGACAAGCTCTTGAGGCACGCTCTTGGGTTGCTCGTCAGTCACTCTTTCGTCTCAAACTCAAACTTCAAACCTTTTCGACCCTCATCTTTTCGTGGTTGTTACCACGAACTACAGACGCTCTCATTCTTCATTCATTTTTGAATGTAAGATACGTAGGCACAAGATTGCAATGATCTTGGCGAGCACACTAATACCTTTCTCCATTATTTCGTCCACACTTTCCCATCTTTTCCCGTAGTCGAACTACAAAACTCTGATTTCTCATTCTCGTCCGAATGAGCATACGTAGGCACAAGGGCCCCAATCCTTGGCGAGCACTCTATCCTCTAACCACCCATCTGCCCTTAGCGTCTTAAACCTTTTACCCTACCAATTCTACCTTTATCATCGAGAAGAAAAACAAGTAAACCTAGACAACACTCTCCACAAATACCTTAAGAGGTTCCCGTCGAGTACGACAGACGTGAGGGGTGCTAATACCTTCCCCTCGCGTAACCGACTCCCGAACCCAGAACATGGTTGCGACAACCTTATTCCTATCCTTTCGTTTTAAGAGGTTTTTTCGATATTTTCCTCTCCCGTTTATTCGGGAAAAATAAAGTTCGGTGGCGACTCTGTCGAACCGCATTTCCGCGCCTTTCGCGCGAGGGTCGTTTCTCCGAAATGTCTCCGTGATTTTTCGAGGTGCGACAGCTGGCGACTCTGCTGGGGAAATTTTGCTCCATGCAAAGAGAGAGTCGAGCCTATCTTTTGGTTTGTGAGGAGTGTTTGTTTTTTATTTGTTTTCTTCTTGTTTATGTATTTGTTCTCTTGTGGATTTTATTTGTGCTTGTTATCTTGGTTGCCTGTTGGTTCTTGGGATGACATCATGAGTAAAACTCTACACCCGAGCTTTGGTAAAAGCAGAGAGAACACGTGGTTTAGAATTGGTAGTCGAGTAGTGTTAGTCTCCGAGGACTCGCTCCTTGTGGGCCTAGCATGAAAGCTCCTCCAGAGGAGACCTATTCGTAGATCTTGTTGTAACACAGCTAGCCTGTTGCACGACTTGATTAATGAAGGGTCCGTGATTCTGGGAACCTTTTGTTAGCACCAGTTCCAATATTGGTGGTCGTGTAGTGTTAGTCTCCAAGGACTCGCTCCTTGTGCGCCTAGCATGAGGACCCCGCTCAGGAGAGACCTTATCGTCATTATCGTCGTAATACAGCCAGCCTGTTGCGTGACGCTAATACGACTAGTGTCCGTGATCCTGGAAACCAAACGTAGAAACCATCCCATAAGTGGGTTTATGGGTAGAATGTTTAAATCTTCCCGTATAGGTTGTACCTGTCAGTTTTTTGATTGGAAATTGTGGTTGTGTATCTGTTACAGTTATCAGCTCCAAAATTGTTTTATTGTGATCCTGTGATCCTGGATCTTGTATCTTGCATTGCATCTTGCATATCATTTGCATTGCATTTCATATGTTGTGCATTTTGCATTTCCAGTCCTTCAACAGAATCTTATGTCTTCGTTCCTTCCTCTCTAGTAAATCAAGCTGATTCCTCGACACCAATACGCGACTAGAGGCAATACAAGACGAATGATGGAACAACTTCAACAAGAACAAGCTGCCTTCAGGGAAGAGTTGGATTCTATGAAAGGAAAGATTGACCAGATCCTCGAAGCCATCCTCGCGGCCAGAAGAGAGGAAGAACAACGTGAAGCTGCTGTTGTCGTCAACAACAATGGTCAAGGACAAGGGTCTACTGCCATCCCTTTGGTTCCAATTCCAAATCCTCATGGGATGCTGTTGAACTTCAATAACGCAACCGAAGGAAACACTTCTCAGCCAATCCCAGTGCCTGGAGTTACTGTTGGAGCTATCCCGCAGGCTCAGCCTACTGCCGTGCAGATCCCAGCTCCCCATACCGAAGATACTCTGATGGATCATTATGACGACATTCAGAACTATCATGTTGCTATCCCCATTTCCAGTCTTGTTGCTGCTCAGGATTCAGAAGCTATGAAGATGTGCCGAGATCTAGCCGAGAAACTTCGAGCCATGGAGGGGCACAGTTCAAATTCTTTCAGTGCTTTGGAATTGTGCTTGGTTCCTGATGTTGTCATTCCTCCCAAGTTCAAGGTGCCCGAATTTTCGAAGTACAAAGGTCTCAGTTGCCCAAACATTCATCTAAAGATGTATTGTCGCAAGATGGCTGCCAGAGATGAAAAGCTCATGATTCATTGCTTCCAAGACAGTTTGTCTGGGGCATCACTCGGATGGTGTATGCAGCTGGAACGTAACAGTGTGCGCACTTGGGCCGAGCTAGCCGATGCATTTGTCAAGCAGTACAAATACAACACAGATCTTGCTCCGAATCGTACTCAGCTTCAGAGTATGACTCAGAAGGATAGCGAATCCTTCAAGGAGTACGCGCAACGATGGAGAGAACTAGCCGCAAGGGTGCATCCACCTCTTGTTGACCGTGAACTGATCGACATCTTTATGGGTACCTTGCAAGGCCAATACTACGAAAAGCTGATCGGTAGTGTCTCCGCTGGATTCTCTGACTTGGTGATCGTCGATGAGAGAATTGAAGAAGGGCTGAAGAGTGGAAAGATCCCAGGAGGTTCTAACAGCCAGACTAATGCCAAGAAGCCTTTCAACGGATACAAGAAGAAAAAGGGTGAAACAAATGCTATCTCCTTGCAGAAAGAGCAAGCTCCTCAACAAGCTCCCGCTCCTATGCCTTATCAAGTCCCTTACTACCAGTATCCGTATGTTGCTGCTGCGCAATATGCTCCAATGCCTTATCAGCCAGCTGTTCAAGCAGTGCAAGCTCAGATGTCACAACAACAGGCTCCTCAGCAACAAGCCTACAATAAGCAAGGATACCAATATCCTCCTCAGCAACAACAAATGCAAGCTACTCAGCAACTACAAGGTACCCGCCCACAGCGTCAGCAGATAACATGGAGGCCAGATAGAGTCTTTGACCGTCTACCAATGACATATGCTAAAATCTTTGCTCAGTTGATAGAGAAGAAAGCCGTTGTTCCGAGAGATTTGGCCCCTCCAACTGTCATTCCTGCCGATTATGATGCAAATGCTCATTGTGAGTTTCATAAGGGCGCTCCAGGTCATACCATTGAGGACTGCAGAGCTTTCAAGCACATAATTCAAGACATGATCGACAGGGATGCTATCAACTTTAATGGAAAGTCTCCAAATGTCATCAACAATCCAATGCCGCCGAACAAATAGCATTATTCAGATCAAATCCAATCAATTCAAGTTCATTTCTCGAAGAAGGCAGTCATGTTGCCATTTCATATTTCGCATTTCTTATGTTTTGTCTTTGTCTGTTTAAGTATTGTATGCTTTGAACAATTTCCATTCATATTTGATTTTCATTAATGTATTGTTTATGCATGTTTTGAATTAGTTATGTCGTATTCACTCATTTTTCACTTATCACCGACACATTTATTCATTTCACACTATCCACTGTTGTTTATCATGATTTGAGGGAGGATGATGAAAACGAGATACCCATAATTGCAAACCGTATGCTTTCAGATCGAATCTCGTCAATGATGTACAAGCATTGCTTCAATTCCCCAAACACTGGAGATATAAGGAGTTAATCCCTAGTAAACCACTTCGAGCCTAGAAGTAGCAGTCTCCTTCGGATATTCAAACCTTTCACACTCAACCTGGGGCAGGGTAGTGTTCAGTGAATCCAATCCCGCATTCGAATCAACAAAGGAAAATCCAGAAGGCGGTTGTCCATCAAAGACCCATGACATGGCAGTCACAATCCTCCAACAAAATCAAAAATCAAAAGCCTGCTAAGTCAAACACCTTAGAGGGGACTTAGGCAAAATCAAGGCAATCCCGATGGACTTGACAAGCGAAGTCAATCCATGCAAAAGTTAGGGATCAACAAAAACAAAAGCAAAAGAGGACCCCGAAACCCTCAACAAAAACAAAATAAAATTCAGTGGCCATTCAAATAGGGTCACTGATATCCATCAAAATAAGGTGACTGTCACGTCGAGCAAACCTTGAACCTTCAAGTTTGCACCGTCAAGCATGTGCAGAATTAACTGAACGTAGGACTGGAGATCGTTAAGAAGAATGGGTGGGTACAAATCATACTTTGAGCCCAATATCTTTTGTTTCATAACCGTGAACCAGACCACGTTATAACACTCGAAAGACCTAATTGAGGCGAGGTTTATTCTGAAAGCGTACTATCGCAAGGTTGCGTAACCTAACTCTTCACATGCTTGTTAATCATCAGTCAAAATTGGCACTACGTTTGGGATAATTGTCCATTTGTCTCACTACCACGACACTCTGATCAATAAACGATACTTTTTTCAAAACTTGCACCAAACTTTGCATTAATATTACCATTTGTGAATGTACAATTTTAATTGCAAATCAGTGCTAGGTACTCAAAGACATTCCAACAAAAGGCAATCAAGGAGGAACTTAACTTTTAGTGGTTGGCACAAAGCAAGGCTACCTCAAAACTCACAAGCTGGGGCAAATTATTCAACAGCTCGAGCAGGGGCATATCATTAACAAGTTCAGACTGGGGAAAGACCAGGTCGTCCTGACCATCAAGTAGAGTTGCAATTCTCTCTGAAGCAAATCCACAGTCACCCAAATATCCCAGACTTGGGACATCAAGGACATCTTCTGTTCCAATCATGACATCTTCAGCAAACGGCGTGTCGAGGAAGTCAATCCCTCCCACCACCCGAAGTCCAATTCGCATTGGCAACTACCCAAAATCCACCACACTGGTGTCTCCACCTACATTTCCAATCACCCGTCTGCATCATATGCATCATACGCATTGCATTCATCGTCATAAGCCTTTTGCATCATTTTGCATACCCAATCGTATCATACTTCCCCAGCTCTTGCATCTCCGCTCGTCAGCATTTGCATTTGCACTTCCATTCGTTATGGAACATCATTTTACATCTAGCATCAGCATATGCACGTCAAGGTCCAGGATCAATTTCGAAGATTTCCAAGACCATCATCAGCCTAGTCAGGGGTATTCTCTGCAAGACTGTGGGTTTCTCCCACAAACTTCAAGAACTTCAAAGCAATCATCAGCCCAGTCAGGGGCATTTTTGCAAGACTGTGGGTTTCTCCCACGAAATTCAAAGACATTCAAAGCAAGATTCAGCCCAGTCAGGGGCATATCATTCAAAGCTGTGGGCGTTCTCCATGAAGTTGTTCAGCCTTATGTTGAGCAAATTCAAGAGCTTCAGTGTAAGATTCAGCCCAGACAGGGGCATCTTCAGCAAAGTCGTGAGCGTTCCTCACGAAGTTGTTAAACCTTTTGTTGAACAAGACAGGACATCAAGCAAAAATTCAGCCCAGTCAGGGGCATCTTCTCCAGAATTCATGGGCGTAACCATGAAATCATTTCAACAAAACTGTGATCTCCAAGCAAGATGGTAGGCGTACCTCGTTGACTCATCTTAATCCAATCCTCCTCTTGGGTGTTCCCCAATGAGTTGTATCCAGCAAGCATGATCGTTGTCAATTACCTCACTATCACCCTTTTAGGTGGTAGTGGCATGTGTGTGAGTTTCGCTCCGTCATCCATTTGGTGGGGGGTCTATCGAAGTCATTAACGATAGATTGAGCGATAGTTTGCTTGTGTTTCGCTCTGTCATCCTTTTGGTGGGGGGTCTATCGTAGTCATTAACGATAGAATGTGCGATACTTTGTTTGCGTTTCGCTCCGTCATCCTTTTGGTGGGGGGTCTATCATAGTCATTAACGATAGATTGAGCGATAGTTTGCTTGTGTTTCGCTCCGTCATCTTTTTGGTGGGGGGTCTATCATAGTCATTAACAATAGATTGAGCGATAGTTTGCTTGTGTTTCACTCCGTCATCCTTTTGGTGGGGGGTCTATCATAGTCATAAATGATAGATTGTGTGATGTTTGTTTGTGTTTCGCTCCGTCATCCTTTTGGTGGGGGGTCTATCATAGTCATTAAGGATAGATTGTGCGATGGTTTGTTTGTGTTTCGCTCCGTCATCCTTTTGGTGGGGGGTCTATCATAGTCATTAATGATAGATTATGCGATAGTTCGTTTATGTTTCGCTCTGTCATCCTTTTGGTGGGGGGTCTATCGTAGTCATTAACGATAGATTGTGCGATAGTTTGTTTGTGTTTCGCTCCGTCATCCTTTTGGTGGGGGGTCTATCATAGTCATTAATGATAGATTGTGTGATAGTTTGTTTTATGTGAGTTTCGCTCCGTCATCCTTTTGGTGGGGGATCTGTCATAGGCATTAATGTTAGATTGTGCGAGTGTTTCGCTCTATCATCCTTTTGGTGGTGGTAGTCGTGTGTGTTTCATCCCATCACCCTTTTGGTGATGACGACTTTTTTTCCAGTATTCACAGTTTACTCAAAGGTTTACATTTGCCAGCATTGTTAATTCTCAAGCATTTCTTTTTCCTTCGGACAAATTCAGGGTCTTCTTTATATCTAATCGGCTTCTACCTCAGGAAAACGAACGCTGTAGCAGTTCATTTCCCTAGTTTTAAGCCAATTAGATAGGGGCATATGTCATACCCTAAATTTGTCCTACCCTTTTTTGTAAATATTTTCGCATTTTGGTTTCATGCCGTTTAGACACGTGTCCACCTGAAATCGGGTGTTTTTTTCAAATTTTATCCATTTTTGTCCAATAAAAGTGTGACACGTGGCCTGAGGGGGCATTTTGATCAATTTAGCTTCCATTTTCATTTTTTCTTTTCTTGCAAATATTACCCTTTTGTTCTTTTTTATTTTTGTCATTTTATTTATTTTATTACTAATAGAGTTAATATTAGAGTTAATTTGCTTTTGTTTAATTAGAGTAGAATGTTATTTGTCTTTTTAAAATATAGTTCATTGAGTTTTTTTTAAATTAGACTTCCCTTATATATAGTTGTTAAAGTTTTTATTTATTATTATTTATTTAAATTTAAGATTAATATTTATTAAGATTTTAGATCTAATTAGAGTATTTAAAGTTTAGTTTTATTCATTTATTTATTATCTTATCATTAATATTAATCATCTTCTTTTTTATTTATTTATTTATTCAGATTTATTTTAGTTTAATTAGGTTTTTAATCTCATTAGTTAGTTAATATTTATTAGGCTTTAATTTTTTAAGTATTAACATAATGTTTATGTTACTTTAATTCAATTTCCTTTATAATTCATCTTTAATTAAACAGATTTTAATGAGTTTTTTTTTTCTGGTCCATTAGTCATTTATGCAGGCCCATTAGGTCAGATTTTGCCACTTGTCAGCAGGCTATACAGCCTAGTGTCTTCCTGCATTAAAGACAGACACACTTTCCAAGGGCTGACACCTTAACCCTACAGCCGCCACCTCACCTTCCCAAACCCTAAACCTAATTCCAACCCTAACCCTAACGGCGCCACATCACCTCACTCACATGCAAACACCAATTCCCTCTCACCGGCAAAATCACACGGCCAAAATTACACCGGAAATTCGCCGGAACCTTCAACCATTTTCCCGGAAACTTCATTGTGTTCATCACCTTTTCCAGATTTTCTATGAACACACATTCAACCTTCAACGTTTTTTTTTCCAGATAACCTTCACAACTTCATCTGTGTTCATAACATTTTCCAGAAATCCTCATAAACTCATCCATCTTCATACCATTTTCCAGATGTTCATCATTGTTCATATAACATTTTTCCAGATTTTTTCTTCCATCTTCATCAACCTTTATCCGATGTTCATCATTCATCACACCTTCATAAAATTTCCAACACCAGTGAATCTCCATCTTCGTCAATGAATCTAGATCTACTTCAAACCACACTCCAATATTAATCGAATATTCACCTACGAACAACAACATATCTAGATCTGAACTCAAAACTTCCAATCAAAAAACTCAACCATCATTTCCAGATTTCGCCACTTACCTCCGTCCGAACTATCATCATGAGCAAATCTCTGGTTGCTCCTCGTCATTTTCATATTTGTTCTAGATCTCCATCCAATCCATCATCCTAACAACACGAACACCTCACTGATTCTTCTTAATCTTCAACATCATGAGCCGCAACAACCTCGCCCAGATGTTTTTTTTTTCGCTCTTCACACCATAGATCTAAACTCACCCCATCTTCAAGTCACAATCTGAACGCACAAACTATCACCTTCATCCATTGATGACTTCGCAAACGACTCCACCGCAACTCAACGCCTCCGTTTTCCTCCCAACACCACGAACGTTTCAACATCAGCTTCCTTCAATGTCCATGTGTGTTCGTCTGGTTTTTTTGTTTTTGTTTTGCTTCTGTTCATTTGGTTTTACAGGTGATGATGATGTCGGAGTAAGATGACGAGAAGAGAGATGGAAAGAAAAAGAAGCAGATGGAATGGGTTGGAGTGACGGCGTGAACAGTAGCTAGGGTTTCTGAGCAAACAAAATTAAGGAAGAAGAAAAAGTGTACATGGGTCATCTCGTTGGGTTATTGGGCCGAAGGGCCCAGCTGTCTCTATTCTCAATCTTTGCACCTTCCGTTTTTCGTACACCCCCCCTCTGCTGGCTGTTGTATTTTTGTTGGGCCTTAAAACCAAGCCCAATAGAATTTGTTAACCACACTTGCCTGGCTGCTACCACACCCCTCTGTTTTATTATTTTTGCAATTTATTTTACACATATTTTATATATTATAATATAATATATATTTAATATATTTTTTCAAACTCATTTTCAAAATTGTTTTTTTTCTAGTCTTTATCTAAGTTTATTTATATGACTAAAATATTTTCTTTGCAAACTCATTTTTCAAAACTAATATCTTTCTAGTCTTTTATTCAAATTTATTTTTAACTACTAAAATAATTTCTTAAATTAAATCATGAGAAACTAAATCCTTGAAGTCTAGCACTTCTTGAATTTTTGGACAATCATTATTGAGGTGTACACCTTAAATAGTGTATTATTCGACTTCTCATTTTTAAAAATACCCTATTTCTAGTAAAAAAATATCATAAGAATCTAGCATTCCGTGTGATATTTCCTTTGTTCATCCAAACATTTTCTAATAAAAATGGTGTTATCGAGATCTAGCATCTTGATAATATTCCGATTATTTGGTTGTAAGGTCGACATCTTATTTATCAAATAATTATCACTTCTCTTAAATTATTTTTCAAATTCAATTTCGTATTCTCCTCACATATTCACAAATCATTTTCATACCCCATTTCGCTTCAAATCATTTTCAAAACATTTTCTCAATTCAAATTCCAAAATAAGGAGATTCTTGGAATCTAGCATTCCTTGGATCTTCGAGTGAATAATTCTTGAGGCACGCTCTTGAGTTGTTATTCACTCAATTTTTTGATTTTCTCAAACACTTTCTCAACATCTTTTTCGATTAAAACTCCGAAAGAAGGAGATTCTTGGAATCTAGCATTCCTTGAATTTTCGAGTGAATAGTTCTCGAGACACGCCCTTTGAGTTGTTATCCACTCAACCTTTCGATTTTTTCAAACTCAATCATTTTCCAACATTCTCCTAAGTCGAATGCTCGTACGCATTCGCAACCCACATTTCGTACACGCGTTCACAACTCCTCGTGGTTTTGATATTGGAGGCACCCTTAGGGACCAATATCATTTCTCACAATCTTAACCCTTGACACGTCGTCAAGTCGGTTCCATCTTCAATCAAAATCCTCGACACGTCGTCGAGCCATTTCAAAACAACTTCCTTTTTGCCTCACATTCCGTTTTCGATTCAATCTCTTTACGAATACGTTTTTTTAGATTTACGAAAGAGGGATATTCTTAGAATCTAGCATTCTTTTAATGTTCAAACGAATAACTCTCGCATCCATCGTACTCGATGGGAACCTTTTGTTTGTCGATGTGTGATTTTATTTGCTTAAACATTATGCTATAAGAAGTATTCTACGGGGTAAAAGAAAGGTTAGAAACAGGAAAGTTAGGAGGAAAGAGAGAACGGGGAAGAAAAGAGAAAGAACAAACTCGGTAGGACTTCGCAGTCCTAGGCCTACGTATTCTCAACAAGTATGAGAAAGTCAGAGTCGACGTAGTTCGGGAAACTACAGATATAGGGGGGAATGTGCTCGCCAAGACATCGCCATCTTGTGCCTACGTATTCTCATCTGGTATGAGAAATCAGAGCAGCCGTAGTTCGGCCTACGGTGTGTTGATGTTTTTTATGGATGATGCTATCGTGCGCATTCTAGCAGTTAGGTGTTTTGCTGCTCGCTCGTTGGAGACTTAGGCATTACCTGTTTGCGGTAGAACGGACGTAACATACCCTTTTTTTTGAAAGATTGATTAGTTTTCGCCACGCGAGGCAAGAAGTCACGTTTGATTGATTAGATTGTTTTTTAGGGGGCGAGACAGGTCCTCGGATAGTAACCCCTACGGGTAGTACCCAATTCTTTGTCTCAAAGTATTTGTTATGAAAAGGTGTGGTGAACGAGGCGTCTTCATATTGAAAGACGAGGGTCGAAACCACCCTCACTACAGTGGGCATCCCTACGCTCGAAGAAGAAGAGGTTTACACCCAATCCTCTCTCTTTAATTCAATGCAAAGAGAACTTCATTCTCTTATTAGAGATGTTTTTGGTTTTGAATGGTAAGTGCTTTGCGACAGAGAACCCTACGGTAAACGTCAGTACTCGGGATAGGAGAAGGCCTACGCCTAACCACTCCACGACCATTCAAGTTTTTGTTATGAAAAGATTTGAAAATGCACTCGGTACAGGACCGAGGTTTTAGGTGACAAGGGTTGCGGGATGAAGTTGTGAAAGCGAGATGGTGGATAAAGTCGCGTCTTCGTTTTGAAAGACGAATATCGAGACCACCCTCACTGCAGTGGGCATCCCAACATTCGGAGAGGAAGAGGTCTACACCCAGTCCTCTCTCTTTAATTCAATACAAAGAGAAACGATTCCTTATTGAAGGAGTTTGAAAATGCACTCGGTACGAGACCGAGGTTTTACGAGCAAAAGGGGTGAAAACGTCTTTGTATTGACAGACGAGCATCGAGACCACCCTCACTACAGTGGGCATCCCTACGCTCGAAGAAGAAGGGGTCTACACCCAATCCTCTTTTTAGCTCAACACAAAGAAATGATTTTAAGGAGATGAGATTTGAAAATGGATGGGAAGCGTCTTCGTATTGAAAGACGAGTGTCAGAACCACCCTCACTACAGTGGGCATCCCAACACTCGGGGAGGAAAAACGTCTACACTTAATCCCCTCTTTTTAATTCAATACAAAGATAATTTGATTTTGAAAATTGTTTGACAAAGTTTTTGAATCGAGTCGGGACAGGTGACGAAGAGAGAAAGGAAGTGGTCTCAGATCCAACATTACTTATCAATAATTTGACTGGTAATGAATTACGGAGGTCTCGTCATCGACCTAAACGAGCAAGAGTGCCCAATAACAAATGAGAAATAAGATTTAACCTCTAAAAAGACATTAAAGAGTTTCTAAATAAAGTTAAAATATAAAATATTAACATTTTAGAAAAGCTACTTAGAAGAAATATTATCAAAACTTTAAAAACAAAAATATATAAAAGAAAATGCTACAATTTTCTTAAAAATTTTAAAAAAGAAAAAGGAGGTATGAAACAGAAGAGAGGGCTGTAAATATGATGGAATGGAGAGGATCATTTGGGCTAAGCCCATCACCCCTCCTTAACTCGTATGGGGTGCAAAAAACAGGAGGTGGTTGCCTAAAAGTATAATGGGCCTGCAGCCCATAAGTCCAATGACGACAAAAAATTATCTCCCCCAATGCAAACGCTGTGACCAAAAACAATGTGAACAAACCTTGAAAAGTCAAGGGAGCAAAACGAAAGGTTAGAAACCCAACACTTCCGTCAACTCAAAAGAGATTTCCCATAAAAACTCTTCTCAAGATCATCATCATCATTGTTTCATAAGAAAAAAGAAAAGAAAGAAATAACAAGCAGCAAGAATGATTTTGTTAAGAGTAAGAACACGTCTCCACACTCTGTTTCGTCACCGTCCGGGTTTTTTGCGTTAAATCGTCCGGCTTGCAATTTTAGCTTACTCGTTCTTTCTTTGTTCGATTCAGGTTTGCGTCACATTTCAGGTTTGTGATTTGGAAGCTAGGAGAAGGTTGAGTTTCATTTTGAAGTTGAATTTGTGAAAATAAAGTGGGTGAGATGGTGTTCATGGCGGCTGCGGTTTTGATTTTCGTTTGGGGGTTTGGGCGAAGGTTAAACGGGTTTTAGTTTGTAGGTTGGTTCTCGGTTGAAACGGGTTTGAGGGTGGTGTTCGAAGACGAAGTGAGATTTGAGGTATTTGAGTGAAGAAGAAGGGTTAATTTGATGGAGGAAGGGGTTGAGGTATCGAGAACGGCGCCGGAGAAGGTGGTTGAAAAAATGGGTTGTTGATGTCGGATGAGTTGCAGGGTCAGGGGGTCTTGTGGCGGTGATTTGAAGTGGTGACGAAGTTTCGATTTGGAGGGTTGAGGACAGATTGGGGTTTTGTTGGTTTTTGTGAAGAAGAATGGAAGCTAGTTGTGAGAAGATGAAGTAGAAGGGATTACTGGAAGTCGATTCGATTTTTGTTTGATTGAAGATGATTGTTGTTGAGTGTTAATGATTTTCTGAGCTATGTTGAAGAAGATTCGTTCGGTGGTGGAAAATGGTGGGGGAGTTATGGTTGACGGTATTTGACATTCTGGGGTTGTGTTTGGAGGTCGTTTGGTTTTAGGGTTGGGGGCTGATGTTGTTGTTCGTTAATGGAGGTGATGTTTGAGGAAGGAAATGGTGAAAGGGATACGATATTGAAATCTAGAGAATGGGGTTCACGATTTAGAAGCTGTTATTGTTTAACAGGTTGAGTGAAATGAAGTGGAAATTTCATGGTGAAAGATGTGGTAGTTCGTAGAAGGTTCTGAGATGAGGTTTAATGGAAAAAGTAAATCATGGTATTGATGGTGATGTTGTGGATTCAGTTGTGAAGATGTTGTGAGATGGTTTTGAAGAGGGAAGATGGTTGGTTGAAGGTCGAAGACCACCCCCCTTAGATGATTTTGCCGCTGGTGTTTTTTGTGAGAACCAACCCCCAATGAAGAGTCCCCTCTTCTCTCTTTTGTAGAGGTCCTTTTTATGAATTCTTGTCCTTCAATTTTCTTGCTTTTTCTGATGTAGTGTGGCTGTTGTTGTTGCAGGTTTGTACAGGCTAGCAGGTTTTGTCTGCTGTGGTGAATTGGTGTAGCAGGCATGGTACGATTTTGCAAGGTTTTGTCTGGTGTGGAGAGTGGTTTTAGGTGTAGCAGGGTGTGTGGGCTGGTTTGTTGGGTCTTTGCAGGTTTTGTACAAGATGGGAGGCTGTTTGTGCAGAGATAGCAGAATGGTTTGTTGGTCTGCTATGTATGTTGTCCTTTTTTCATTTTTATTTTCTTCGCAGCTTGGTGTAATGATGCAATTTTCCTGGTTTTATTAACAATGCCATGTGCTGAGCCTAACAAATCATATGCAACATTGCTTAAAGTACGGGCAATGCAGCTTCCAATTAGCAACTGGCCATTGAAGATAAGTGGATTCTTCACAGAGAGTAGAGGTCTGAGATCCTCAATGGTGACTTCAGACAGTGGCTGATTACAAGTAATAGTAAATAACCTTCCCCCCAAATTCCAATCAGAAATGCAGACAGATACAACATGGCTGAGAGCAGAGTCAGAATCAGGGTATGGTTCCATCACAACATTGAGAATTTTCCTCTGCAACTTCTAATCACTATCAACGAAATGTCCTGTGAATTCATCAAAATACTTCATAAGGTTTTGCTTTTCTGTCAGGTAAGTTGCCACGCAATCTCCTTGAATAGTATTAAAGGTCACCATGTTGAACTGAGGTTGCAGATTTTTTGTGTGTCTCCTGTTGTAACAATTGGTGTCAATTTGGGGTCGGCGGAACATGGTGCATAGGATTTGGTGCGTTGATCTTCACGATGTGCTTCGAACCATCTCGGTATATACGCATCTCGCATTTTACGTCTAGTTATTCATGGCTGGAAATTCGATGAAACATTGGAATTATGTTTGTAATATCTCATGATGCATTGTGAACATTTTTCGGGTTGTTGGTTAGGTTCCACTATGAAATTATGCAGGGTGATGGGGAGCTTTATGAAAGCTGCTTTTACTTTCTTCTTCCTCCTTCTCCAACTGTCTTGATTTTGTTTGCTGTAAAGTGCACCAAATCGTCGGAGTGGCCTGTTATGGTTGATTCCCTTTAAAAAAAGGCGTGAATCTTGTGTCGTGCAGGTTCACAGACTGGTAATGGCTTCATTTGAAGTGGAAAACAAAGGCTGGTTTTAGTGGGGGCCTGTTGAGTGACGTTTTGCCTTGGTGTGGCGTGAAGTGGCTTGGAGAGAAAACAAATTGTACCGTGTGCTTTGTGTGTTGTACAATTTTGCAACCAGACAAATTATAGCAAGAGTGGGGTGTGGCTTAATATTTATGAAATATTGTCTTTTTCTTAGTTGTCATGTGTACTATGTAATGGATAGCTGTAATGAAATTCTCGCTAATTATGTCGAGTGAACTTTATTAACATCCTATGATGTTTGTTTGTTTTTTTTTTAAATTCAATCTTGCAACATGGAGTTCAAGGACTTTCCCCTTTTCTTTTTTGTAAATAATGATAGACTTCTCTGTAGAAAAAGGGTAAGTGGGCTTAACTTCTCATGATGGGCTCAAGGATTTTGGATTAGATCATGGTCTATGGTTTGAGAATTTTGAATATAGATTTTAAAAAAAAGGATAAAAAGAAATGAGTAATGTTTGGATATAAAACTTGGATGTGGATAAAAAAAAAAGTGGTGAACGGACAATGTATTTGGACCACAAAAATGAATCCTCAAACCAGAACCACACTTACACACCTTGACGAATCCAGATTCACGCTGCAGTTTAATCGGATTCACACATGGACCAGGGGCCAAATTCTTTGAAATGCGACCTGAGAAAATTAATCATGGAACCCTCTAGATCTTCAAATGCCTCAGAACCTTGCCACTTATAGACTTATGAACCCAAATGAGATGAAATATTCCTTGACATCAGAAAATGATGCTTTGAGATACGCTCTGTACTACCAAAAATCCCGATTGCAAATGCAATGACTTCTTGAAGATCTTCAACTATGGAGCACTGATAATTTGGTACAGCCTAACACCTTGGTCCATACACCTACCACTTGAACTATTACAAACTCTAATTGGAACTTCAAGAATAAGCGCTTGAATCAATCGCATCTATACGGTCCCTGATCATGGAAAAGAACTCTAGCCTGACCGAGATTAGGTCAGAACCATTTGAACCAAAAACAACATCACGCGCACGCACCTGTCCTAGCAGACCTCAAATGAAACTTAGTTCCTCTGCAAAGCTGAGCTCAAAAAAAAAAAAAAAAAGCAACGACGACACCCCCCCCCCCTTCTTGGAGTTCTGAATGATGGTTAATTGACAGAAATACAGATGAAAAAGAATATACAGGTAGGACAAATTTTGGGGTACAACAGCTGCCCCTATTCAAGCGACTTAGACCTGAATGGATGAAAAGCGAACAGCTTTCAGACGATCATGGTAAAAGGCGGTTGAATACCAAAGAGACCTGAAATTTGCCAACCGTAAAAGGAACTTCTGACATCGCCGTCAGGTACCCATATTAAGTGGAACATCTGACCTCGCCGTCAGCTCCTTTAATAGCATCTAACCTCGCCGTCAGATCTCAGCGTCAAAAATTATAAATCAACTGACTTCGTCGTCAATTTTTCATACAAAATTTTGAAAAAACCCCTGACTTCGCCTGTCAGCTCTTCAAAATAATCCTCTGACCTCGCCGTCAAATTTACAATATTTTTTGACTTCACCGTCAAATTTTTTCAAAATCGTCTTCTGACTTTGCCGTCAATCCTCGAAATAATCTGACCTCGCCGTCAATTTTTTCGTTAAATATGAACAGCCATTAAATTCAAAGATATAATTACTTTTGACGTTGCCGTCAGCGCAAACATCTCAACATCGTTGTTGAAGAATACAATTACTTTTGACATCGTCGTCAACACAAACATCTCAACATCGCTGTTGAAGAACTAAACCATCTGACGTCGCCGCCAAGACAAACATCTCAACATCGCCGTTGAAGAACTAAACCATCTGACGTCGCCGCCAAGACAAACATCTCAACATCGCCGTTGAAGAATACAATTACTTTTGACATCGCCGTCAAAACAAACTTCTCAACATCGCCGTTGAAAAACTAGACCACTTGACATTGCCGCCAAGAACAGATATCCAACATCGCCGCTGAAGAATCAAATCGCTTGACATCGCCGTCAAAACAAAATTACTTGACATCGCCGCCAAGACAAACATTCAACATCGCCGTTGAAGAACTAAATCGCTTGACATCGCCGTCAAAACAAAATTCTCAACATTGCCGTTGAAAAACTAAATCACTTGACATCGCCGTCAAAATAAACTTCTCAACATCGCCGTTGAAGAATCAAATCACTTGACATCGCCGTCAAAACAAACTTTTCAACATCGCCGTTGAAGAATCACATCACTTGACATCGCCGTCAAAACAAACTTCTCAACATCGCCGTTGAAGAATCAAATCACTTGACATCGCCGTCAAAATAAACTTCTCAACATCGCCGTTGAAGAATCAAATCACTTGACATCGCCGTCAAAATAAACTTCTCAACATCGCCGTTGAAGAATCAAATCACTTGACATCGCCGTCAAAATAAACTTCTCAACATCGTCGTTGAAGAATCAAATCACTTGACATCGCCGCCAAGGCTTCGTTGAATATATGAGCAACAAGATTCAAACGAAATTAAGACCATCCATTGGTGACGACCACAAAAGAATTCCGTTGGGGAAACAGCACGAGCTGGGGTATAAACAACACTACGGGCAAAGATGCTGATCGTCTGCGAGATTCACTTGAGACAAAAGGGGTAACGACCTGGCTTATGTTTCACATGCATATGTTTGAATATGACGAAATGCTCCATGTGAAATGGAAATGCTTAGCGTTTGGGTAGATGCTATGCATGTATGTAGATGCAAACGAACCACTTTAGCAAAATAAATGCTAAAGAGAAAGAGCCAACTCCGTTGAGTCAGAGCTAGGTACGCCTAGCGCAAACAAACTCATGCTAGGGAATGAAAGCCGTGGATGACCTCCGAGAAAAACTTCTGGGTAAAACTGCTCCGTTAAGAACAAAACCACCCCGCTGGGGATCCAAATCAAACTCTGCTGCGGAAAACGTCCCGGATGGCCTATCAGCCTACAACTCTTCTGGGGATCAAGCAACTTGGCTGGAGGCAACAACTCCACTCTACCGGGGAAATCAGCTATGAATGATTAGCCAGAATAACTCTACTGGGGAAACACAGCAGATTGCTGAGGAATAGCTCCATTCTGTCGGAGATTGAATCCGCTATCTGCTAGGGATTTTGAATAAGACTTACTGGGAGCTTATCCCAAACTATCTCTGCTGGGGATGGAGATAAACAATCTCTGAGTCAGTTCCACTCTGTGGGGAGGAAAATTAACTCCGCTGACTTGGCTGGGGATTAAATAAGGAGGGAATCAACATCAATCTCTGCTTGGGGAAAATGAGAAGTAAACTCAACAATAATCAACTTCCGCTTGAGGGACGAGTCAATGATCTAGACTCTGATGGGAAAGGAGTCAATTGTTCAGACTCTGTGGGGATAACAATATTGCACTCGTCCCACTGCTGGGGAAATAAACCCAAATCTGCTTCTATAACTCTGATAAGCTCTGAAGATATGGAGAGGAATACATCTCCTTTGTTTTCGATTTTGCCCCAGCCCGCGGGACTTTTGTAAAAACCTTCCTCGAAAGGAAACCTGAAATTTCGGTACCCTGATGGTTAGATATGAACTGCCTCAGCGCTTCGAACCTTGAAGAGGTACTTCAAGTCAATTTCCTTTCTGGGTAAGGATGGTTGTCATGCTCCTGGGGTGGCCTGCCCCAGCTTTGAAGTGATTTTGCCCCTGATTGGCTGAATTGGAGAAGTGCCTTTGACTTCGAGAGATTTACTTAATCTCGACCTGATTGCTCCAGATTAACGGACCTTAGGAAATGGCGGACTCCTTTGATGATCATTTGATATGCCTTTCCCCTGCTCAACGGAGTACTCAGGCGTTCCGCATCTTATCTCGACCGAACTTTCCACTGTTGGAACTCTCCTGATGTCAAGTGCTTACTCACAAGTAAAACAAATCATTTTGCAAAAGATAATGTTAATGCAATGTATATGACAGTTTTTTAAATCCAAGCCTGTTCACTTAAAAAAAAAGTTGTGATGTATAGTGAATGAATCACTTATCGGAATGTCAATATCAATACCCATAGGGTAAGAAAATCCTTTTAGGAGTCAGTTTCGACGCGATCTTTACCGAAGTATGCTTTCGAAACAAACTTGCTTCAATTAGGACTTTTGAAGGTTGTAACTTGGTTAGGTTCATGGTTTGAGAGAAAGGATATAAGGCTCAAAGTTCTGTTTAACCCACCCACTCTCCTCAATATTCTTCAATCCTATGTTCAGCTAATTCGACACAAGCGCTCACTTCTCAAAGGTTAAATGACCAGAGTGATGGTTCAGGAAACCACAAGTTTGTGGAGTGACAGTCACTCGCTTTCGTCTTTGGTGCCTGGAGTCACACAACTTGTTTTTCATCATCATGCATTCCCTATTCTTGCCTGGACTGGCTCTTTTGAGTATATCATTTGATTTCGAAGTCCAGCAGGATGCCCTAATTTTTCCTAAGCCATTTGTTTTCAGGTTATCGACTTAGCGGGCTTTTTTTCTTCTTTTTTTTTCTTTTGATTCTTTTTGTTTTGAACACATCGTATGACACCGGCTTGTCTGACTTGTTGAAGGGGTTGTGACTGTCTCACCCCTTGGCTGGTGAAGGATAACCACTGTGGTTCTTTAGGTACGACCTATATAGGTGTGATTTATCCTTGAACGGGAACACCCCTTTATGCAATTTGGATATTTAGTCGAATTAACTGACACCTACCCTGCCCCAGGTTAAGATTGAGGGTTTTTCGCTTTCGGAAAGAAACTCCTACTACTAGGCTCAAAGGGGTTAACAAGGGATTATCTTCCTTATATCTCCGGTGTTTAGGAATTTGAAACAATGCCTGTACATCATCAGCAATGGTTTTAATTCAAAAAGCATACATTCGGAAGTTTGCGTCTTTAAATTTCGTCATCCTCCCTCAAGGGATTCCGCTTAAACAAGCGTTTGACATTAATGAAAAAGCAATATTGAGTGAACACAAGTGGATTTAATCAAAACATGCATATTCATTTCATTATCATTGTCAATCGAAAACAAACACGTCTTACAAATGAATTTTGCAAAAAAGTTCACACTTGAACAGAAAAGAAACTACAAATGCAAAGGAATAACATGGTAGAAAGATTGCCAGCTTCAGAACTGGTCTTTCAGGTCTTGACTTGCTGCTGAACCAACCATCTTTAGAATTGTTCGTCAAAGTCATCCTGATAATCTTCTGAACACCCGCTCTCGGTGAATCCCTCCATGACATTAGCTGCCGAACCCACATGACTGGACGAAGGAAGATCATTGATCTGGATACCCTGAGGTGTGATTGAGAACATGTTGGAGTCAAGCAGTGTTTGAATCTTGCTTCTCAGCACCTTACAGTCTTCAGTTGAATGCCCCTGTGCCTCAACATGGTACTCACAGCGGGCGTTGACATCAGAATCTGAAGGATGTGGAGAAGTCTCTGGATCAATATTTTTCGGCACTATCAATCCATATGTGATCAAGTCTGGCAATATCTGACTGTACGACAACAACGAATGGGTGAACTGCCTCTTTGGCTTCCTTGGTCTTTGTCGGGCGTGCTGACGCGGCGGATGACAGTATGAATGTTGACTATGAACAGTTGAAACATATGGAGAACGAATTTGAGGTATCAGAGACTCCCTTTGTTCAGGAACTTTCATCCTCAGGCTTGGCCTAGGAACGGGCAATAGCTGCGGGCAGGAAGACTCTAAGGTCACAGATTGCAAGACGGGTTCCTGACCTGATGCGACTTCAGGGGAGAGAATAGGAACATCCACATCTTCTGGAATAAGACCATTGCTCGGCATGAACTCGAATGCTCTTGAATCGATTAAATCCTGAACCTTGTGCGTAAAGGCTTTGCAATTCTCGATACTATGCCCTGGTGCCCCAGAATGGAAATCACAATGGGCTCTTTTATCATAGCCTTGTGGTGGCTTACCGGCAAGTGGAGACATAGTCCGGAGTTTAACCAATCGGAGTTGAAGCAAGAGTTGCAACAACTGAGCATAAGTCATAGGGATCTGGTTGAACATTTTGTCGGACTGCTTCGTCCTTTGAGCATACCTCATAATCCTAGGATTGTCTCGGGAAACAGGAAGTAGTTGTTGGCGAGGAAATACTGGAACCTCAGGTTGTGTAAGATATCTTTGAGGCACTTCACGCCTTGGGAGAGGTTCCATATGTAAAGGTGGAATGGCCATCTCTGCCGCAGCTTCGGGCACATGATCGTCTTCCTTTCTCAACACATTTCTCATGACTTCTGTTATCAGGCCCATTTGAGTCTTCAACTGATGGACTTCTTCTCTAAGCACTTTCTGATCCTAAAACAAAACTTGCATGTCCGTCATGAATTGTCCCATTTGGCTTCGGATTCCCCTCAACTCTTCTCGAATTTGTTCCATAGTTGTCTCTGTTGATTTTCTTTTGGTGGAATGATCTTCAATTCTGGAACAAGCCGGATGGAAAACCACATGAAGCAATTACGTCCACAAAATTAGAACACCTCTATGCAAATGAATAATGATGCAATATGCAAGACATGCGAAGAAATGCAAATGAATATGCAAATGCAACAGGGGATCAAACGTTGTTATGTTGTTGACGGTGACGGACCAGCGCTTCGCCTTGAGACCAAACAACATTAGTACAAGGATCCCACTGTAACTGTTCATACTGACAAACGGGTAGGATGAAGGTCAAAGTTTTTCCTGCAAGACAGCACAACGAGATATCTCTCCCCTCGGGCGGGCAATCTATCGGTTTATAAGAGGGTATTCCAAAGGTTTTTCAAACAAAGTCCCATGCACTAACCCCCCAAAAGTTTCTCATCAGAACGACTACTCGTAAGACGGTAATTCCTTCAAAAGGATGAACACAGAGTTATGTTTTAGCAACCTTTGGAATAAGGTTCTACAAAAGGTCCTCAGAATCGCGGACTCCCAAGTTGAAGATAAGAACGCCATTACGACTACACGTAAGACATAATTATTCCAACGGGGTCTCATCTGAGCGGTGGAATTCGATCCAACTCAACGAGTCCTAAGTCTCGCAAATCAGAAAGAAACCACCTCCTAACTTAGTGCATACTCGAAAGCTCGGGTAGAAAGCTTTATCCTCACAAACCAAACCAAATGAACCCAACAAGTTAGAAAGAAACATAACCATAAAATAAATAGCAAAATAAAGCACAAATGCGACAAACAAAATAGGCGTGACTTGCTAGGTATCCCCAGCAGAGTCGCCAGCTGTCGCTACTCGAAAAATGCATCGTGCAACGACGGGGAGGCGAAAAGGATAGACAGAAGAGTCGCCACCGAACTTTATTTATCCCATGAGGGGAAAGGAAAATATCGAGAAAACCTTAAGAAAGAAATGGATAAGATGGTCTCGCAACCAAGAACGGGTTCGGAAGCCGGTTATGCGAGGGGAAGGTATTAGCACCCCTCGTATCCATCGTACTCGATGGGAACCTTTTGTTTGTCGATGTGTGATTTTATTTGCTTAAACATTATGCTATAAGAAGTATTCTACGGGGTAAAAGAAAGGTTAGAAACAGGAAAGTTAGGAGGAAAGAGAGAACGGGGAAGAAAAGAGAAAGAACAGACTCGGTAGGACTTCACAGTCCTAGGCCTACGTATTCTCAACAAGTATGAGAAAGTCAGAGTCGACGTAGTTCGGGAAACTACAGATATAGGGGGGAATGTGCTCGCCAAGACATCGCCGTCTTGTGCCTACGTATTCTCATCTGGTATGAGAAATCAGAGCAGTCGTAGTTCGGCCTACGGTGTGTTGATGTTTTTTATGGATGATGCTATCGTGCGCATTCTAGCAGTTAGGTGTTTTGCTGCTCGCTCGTTGGAGACTTAGGCATTACCTGTTTGCGGTAGAATGGACGTAACATACCCTTTTTTTTGAAAGATTGATTAGTTTTCGCCACGCGAGGCAAGAAGTCACGTTTGATTGATTAGATTGTTTTTTAGGGGGCGAGACAGGTCCTCGGATAGTAACCCCTACGGGTAGTACCCAATTCTTTGTCTCAAAGTATTTGTTATGAAAAGGTGTGGCGAACGAGGCATCTTCATATTGAAAGACAAGCGTCGAAACCACCCTCACTACAGTGGGCATCCCTACGCTCGAAGAAGAAGAGGTCTACACCCAATCCTCTCTCTTTAATTCAATGCAAAGAGAACTTCATTCTCTTATTAGATATGTTTTTGGTTTTGAATGGTAAGTGCTTTGCGACAGAGAACCCTACGGTAAACGTCAGTACTCGGGATAGGAGAAGGCCTACGCCTAACCACTCCACGACCATTCAAGTTTTTGTTATGAAAAGATTTGAAAATGCACTCGGTACAGGACCGAGGTTTTAGGTGACAAGGGTTGCGGGATGAAGTTGTGAAAGCGAGATGGTGGATAAAGTCGCGTCTTCGTTTTGAAAGACGAATATCGAGACCACCCTCACTGCAGTGGGCATCCCAACATTCGGAGAGGAAGAGGTCTACACCCAATCCTCTCTCTTTAATTCAATACAAAGAGAAACGATTCCTTATTGAAGGAGTTTGAAAATGCACTCGGTACGAGACCGAGGTTTTACGAGCAAAAGGGGTGAAAACGTCTTTGTATTGACAGACGAGCATCGAGACCACCCTCACTACAGTGGGCATCCCTACGCTCGAAGAAGAAGGGGTCTACACCCAATCCTCTTTTTAGCTCAACACAAAGAAATGATTTTAAGGAGATGAGATTTGAAAATGGATGGGAAGCGTCTTCGTATTGAAAGACGAGTGTCAGAACCACCCTCACTACAGTGGGCATCCCAACACTCGGGGAGGAAAAACGTCTACACTTAATCCCCTCTTTTTAATTCAATACAAAGATAATTTGATTTTGAAAATTGTTTGACAAAGTTTTTGAATCGAGTCGGGACAGGTGACGAAGAGAGAAAGGAAGTGGTCTCAGATCCAACATTACTTATCAATAATTTGACTGGTAATGAATTACGGAGGTCTCGTCATCGACCTAAACGAGCAAGAGTGCCCAATAACAAATGAGAAATAAGATTTAACCTCTAAAAAGACATTAAAGAGTTTCTAAATAAAGTTAAAATATAAAATATTAACATTTTAGAAAAGCTACTTAGAAGAAATATTATCAAAACTTTAAAAACAAAAATATATAAAAGAAAATGCTACAATTTTCTTAAAAATTTTAAAAAAGAAAAAGGAGGTATGAAACAGAAGAGAGGGCTGTAAATATGATGGAATGGAGAGGATCATTTGGGCTAAGCCCATCACCCCTCCTTAACTCGTATGGGGTGCAAAAAACAGGAGGTGGTTGCCTAAAAGTATAATGGGCCTGCAGCCCATAAGTCCAATGACGACAAAAAATTATCTCCCCCAATGCAAACGCTGTGACCAAAAACAATGTGAACAAACCTTGAAAAGTCAAGGGAGCAAAACGAAAGGTTAGAAACCCAACACTTCCGTCAACTCAAAAGAGATTTCCCATAAAAACTCTTCTCAAGATCATCATCATCATTGTTTATTAAGAAAAAAGAAAAGAAAGAAATAACAAGCAGCAAGAATGATTTTGTTAAGAGTAAGAACACGTCTCCACACTCTGTTTCGTCACTGTCCGGGTTTTTTGCGTTAAATCGTCCGGCTTGCAATTTTAGCTTACTCGTTCTTTCTTTGTTCGATTCAGGTTTGCGTCACATTTCAGGTTTGTGATTTGGAAGCTAGGAGAAGGTTGAGTTTCATTTTGAAGTTGAATTTGTGAAAATAAAGTGGGTGAGATGGTGTTCATGGCGGCTGCGGTTTTGATTTTCGTTTGGGGGTTTGGGCGAAGGTTAAACGGGTTTTCGTTTGTAGGTTGGTTCTCGGTTGAAATGGGTTTGAGGGTGGTGTTCGAAGACGAAGTGAGATTTGAGGTATTTGAGTGAAGAAGAAGGGTTAATTTGATGGAGGAAGGGGTTGAGGTATCGAGAACGACGCCGGAGAAGGTGGTTGAAAAAATGGGTTGTTGATGTCGGATGAGTTGCAGGGTCAGGGGGTCTTGTGGCGGTGATTTGAAGTGGTGACGAAGTTTCGATTTGGAGGGTTGAGGACAGATTGGGGTTTTGTTGGTTTTTGCGAAGAAGAATGGAAGCTAGTTGTGAGAAGATGAAGTAGAAGGGATTACTGGAAGTCGATTCGATTTTTGTTTGATTGAAGATGATTGTTGTTGAGTGTTAATGATTTTCTGAGCTATGTTGAAGAAGATTCGTTCGGTGGTGGAAAATGGTGGGGGAGTTATGGTTGACGGTATTTGACATTCTGGGGTTGTGTTTGGAGGTCGTTTGGTTTTAGGGTTGGGGGCTGATGTTGTTGTTCGTTAATGGAGGTGATGTTTGAGGAAGGAAATGGTGAAAGGGATACGATATTGAAATCTGGAGAATGGGGTTCACGATTTAGAAGCTGTTATTGTTTAACAGGTTGAGTGAAATGAAGTGGAAATTTCATGGTGAAAGATGTGGTAGTTCGTAGAAGGTTCTGAGATGAGGTTTAATGGAAAAAGTAAATCATGGTATTGATGGTGATGTTGTGGATTCAGTTGTGAAGATGTTGTGAGATGGTTTTGAAGAGGGAAGATGGTTGGTTGAAGGTCGAAGACTACCCCCCTTAGATGATTTTGCCGCTGGTGTTTTTTGTGAGAACCAACCCCCAATGAAGAGTCCCCTCTTCTCTCTTTTGTAGAGGTCCTTTTTATGAATTCTTGTCCTTCAATTTTCTTGCTTTTTCTGATGTAGTGTGGCTGTTGTTGTTGCAGGTTTGTACAGGCTAGCAGGTTTTGTCTGCTGTGGTGAATTGGTGTAGCAGGCATGGTACAATTTTGCAAGGTTTTGTCTGGTGTGGAGAGTGGTTTTAGGTGTAGCAGGGTGTGTGGGCTGGTTTGTTGGGTCTTTGCAGGTTTTGTACAAGATGGGAGGCTGTTTGTGCAGAGATAGCAGAATGGTTTGTTGGTCTGCTATGTATGTTGTCCTTTTTTCATTTTTATTTTCTTCGCAGCTTGGTGTAATGATGCAATTTTCCTGGTTTTATTAACAATGCCATGTGCTGAGCCTAACAAATCATATGCAACATTGCTTAAAGTACGGGCAATGCAGCTTCCAATTAGCAACTGGCCATTGAAGATAAGTGGATTCTTCACAGAGAGTAGAGGTCTGAGATCCTCAATGGTGACTTCAGACAGTGGCTGATTACAAGTAATAGGAAATAACCTTCCCCCCAAATTCCAATCAGAAATGCAGACAGATACAGCATGGCTGAGAGCAGAGTCAGAATCAGGGTATGGTTCCATCACAACATTGAGAATTTTCCTCTGCAACTTCTAATCACTATCAACGAAATGTCCTGTGAATTCATCAAAATACTTCATAAGGTTTTGCTTTTCTGTCAGGTAAGTTGCCACGCAGTCTCCTTGAATAGTATTAAAGGTCACCATGTTGAACTGAGGTTGCAGATTTTTTGTGTGTCTCCTGTTGTAACAATTGGTGTCAATTTGGGGTCGGCGGAACATGGTGCATAGGATTTGGTGCGTTGATCTTCACGATGTGCTTCGAACCATCTCGGTATATACGCATCTCGCATTTTACGTCTAGTTATTCATGGCTGGAAATTCGATGAAACATTGGAATTATGTTTGTAATATCTCATGATGCATTGTGAACATTTTTCGGGTTGTTGGTTAGGTTCCACTATGAAATTATGCAGGGTGATGGGGAGCTTTATGAAAGCTGCTTTTACTCTCTTCTTCCTCCTTCTCCAACTGTCTTGATTTTGTTTGCTATAAAGTGCACCAAATCGTCGGAGTGGCCTGTTATGGTTGATTCCCTTTAAAAAAAAAAGGCGTGAATCTTGTGTCGTGCAGGTTCACAGACTGGTAACGGCTTCATTTGAAGTGGAAAACAAAGGTTGGTTTTAGTGGGGGCCTGTTGAGTGACGTTTTGCCTTGGTGTGGCGTGAAGTGGCTTGGAGAGAAAACAAATTGTACCGCGTGCTTTGTGTGTTGTACAATTTTGCAACCAGACAAATTATAGCAAGAGTGGGGCGTGGCTTAATATTTATGAAATATTGTCTTTTTCTTAGTTGTCATGTGTACTATGTAATGGATAGCTGTAATGAAATTCTCGCTAATTGTGTCGAGTGAACTTTATTAACATCCTATGATGTTTGTTTGTTTTTTTCTTAAATTCAATCTTGCAACATGGAGTTCAAGGACTTTCCCCTTTTCTTTTTTGTAAATAATGATAGACTTCTCTGTAGAAAAAGGGTAAGTGGGCTTAACTTCTCATGATGGGCTCAAGGATTTTGGATTAGATCATGGTCTATGGTTTGAGAATTTTGAATATAGATTTTAAAAAAAAGGATAAAAAGAAATGAGTAATGTTTGGATATAAAACTTGGATGTGGATAAAAAAAAAAAAGTGGTGAACGGACAATGTATTTGGACCACAAAAGTGAATCCTCAAACCAGAACCACACTTACACACCTTGACGAATCCAGATTCACGCTGCACTTTAATCGGATTCACACATGCACCAGGGGCCAAATTCTTTGAAATGCGACCTGAGAAAATTAATCATGAAACCCTCTAGATCTTCAAATGCCTCAGAACCTTGCCACTTATAGACTTATGAACCCAAATGAGATGAAATATTCCTTGACATCAGAAAATGATGCTTTGAGATACGCTCTGTACTACCAAAAATCCCGATTGCAAATGCAATGACTTCTTGAAGATCTTCAACTATGGAGCACTGATAATTTGGTACAGCCTAACACCTTGGTCCATACACCTACCACTTGAACTATTACAAACTCTAATTGGAACTTCAAGAATAAGCGCTTGAATCAATCGCATCTATACGGTCCCTGATCATGGAAAAGAACTCTAGCCTGACCGAGATTAGGTCAGAACCATTTGAACCAAAAACAACATCACGCGCACGCACCTGTCCTAGCAGACCTCAAATGAGACTTAGTTCCTCTGCAAAGCTGAGCTCAAAAAAAAAAAAAGCAACGACGACACCCCCCTTCTTGGAGTTCTGAATGATGGTTAATTGACAGAAATACAGATGAAAAAAAATATACAGGTAGGACAAATTTTGGGGTACAACACTCGCATTCCTTGAATTCTTGAATGACAAGCTCTTGAGGCACGCTCTTGGGTTGCTCGTCAGTCACTCTTTCGTCTCAAACTCAAACTTCAAACCTTTTCGAACCTCATCTTTTCGTGGTTGTTACCACGAACTACGGACGCTCTGATTCTTCATTCATTTTTGAATGTAAGATACGTAGGCACAAGATTGCGATGATCTTGGCGAGCACACTTCTACCTTTCTCCATTATTTCGTCCACACTTTCCCATCTTTTCCCGTAATTGTCATACCCCAAATTTTTCCTACCTTTGTACAACTTTCGTTCCGTACATTCACCCTCCCGTTATTATTTACAGAATCCAAAAAATATGTTGCCTAAATTTGTGCTTTGTTTGAAGGTGTCTGGTCAGGGGTATAGTCAATTGAGAATCGATGGTTTTGACCAAAATTTAGTCATACGAGAGTTTTTGATAAGGTCAAAGTCTGGTGTGACTAATTCAAATGGTTGGTTTGAGCTGACAGTTAGAATTGAGGTTGGTTTAAGTCAATGGATGGTTGCTTCGAATTATTGGAACATCAAGGAGTAAGAACACCACAGAATTAATTCACTTTCATGAAGGTTGATGCGGAGTGTTGAGATCTATGTGGCAAAACACTATAATATGACTGGGCGTTTGATTCGCTATGTGAATCTTGTTTGTTGGATGTCCAGGTGATATGCTTTTGTTTAAGTCTTGCCGAGAATCACAAGTCAAGTTTGGCAAATCAAAAACCATACAAATTTGATTACTAGGATATCATGGTTTACACATATACTTTGAGGTATAAGTACGTTCTTTGAAATCCAAATTCCAAGGCATCTTTTGAAATTCAATGCAAACAAATTAAATGGAGTTCATATTTGTGAGTTTATCCTATTCAAATAATTATTACATGGTCTCACAATATTTAACCAAAAGATAAGAGAATCCAAATCATTCACAAGAATAGGCACTTGTCAATAGTAGGCAGGCGAATATTGTGATATCGATTCTGCTTCACCTTCTAGATGAGCAGGATGGTATATCTCGAGCTGTTGTTATGCTGATAGCAGAATATTGCTCAATAAGCAAAGATGATATGTGCCTCATGGAAGTTCTGAAATGTCTTGCTTCTGAAAACATTTCACAAAGAAGAAATGCGATGGATGTTATAGCAGAGATCTTGCATATATCATCAGAGTCAAAAAAAATCATTGCCTTATACTGCTTGGCAAGAAACTGCCAACACATTGCTTGAGCGGCTTGGAGATAAAGATATTGGCATTCGTGAGCAGGCATCTAAGTTGCTTCCAATGATAGACCCTTCATTGTATTTGCCTGCATTGGTCCGCCTTGTATACTCCCCTGATGAGAATCAATCATCTGCCAGTGATGTTATCATTGGGGTGCTCAAAGGACACCACCAACTCTTACCAAAAAGATTGCTGCTACCGAACCAAAGAATACCAGCCTCGCACCAGTCCGCATTCAAAACTGTTTCGGCATTTTCCCGCGCGCCATGATACTACCTGTAAACAACAGCATGTGGATTTGAACCGGTACCAATACAATAGAAAAAATTCGAAAAATAGAAAAGAAGGAGCAGTATTGGTGCAAGAAATTTCTCTTCAGATGATAGACTTGGCCGTGAGATGACTCTAGAGAAATCACCATTGGATGAGCCCTCTCAAGCAGACAAATACCTGCATCAGAACAAAGTTACAACCGTCATAATTTGCTACGCAGTAACAGGAAAATAAAAAGTGAATAACAATGGATTGAGCAAGTCTTGTGCCAAGTCCATTGTTCTAGCTTCCGTTAAGGATGATCCCATGTGATGTTGACATGATTGAATACAAGCCTCAAGTTAATATCATGTTGTTTTAACCTTCTGGCTAAGTGAATTCGCATGCTTCATAACGATGCTCGGCACGCCGGCCTGGAATTTAATAATGTCTTTGCTTCCTTGACCTTTGAACCTGTAAGCAAATGTGACAGGAAATCAAAGTTTGCTTCTAACGGAGGTTTAAAATAAAATCAACACGTGGCTAAGTTACTTATCATAAGAACCGTAACATGTGGCGACATTGTTATTTCCTAGTGGCCCGCACAGAGGACTCTCCTGCGACAAAAGAAAAGAGGCATGTTAGTGGTAAAACCCCTAATAGAATAAACATGATAGTATGACAATCACAAAACCAGACAACAACCTACTGCAACTAGCTGCCAAACCATTCTGCTACTACTTCATAACACACCAGACAAAACTGTACGCAACGTACATACCCCAAGCCTTCTTCATTGCCCCACAAGAGCAAACCTCACCTGCAGCAAGTTGTACCATGAAAAGGATTGCATATCTGCTATTATTGCTACACCATAATCGCACAACCTGCCAAAACCGGTACTGCAAAACCATAACAAATCCCACACCAGACCAACTCTGCTACTACTCCTCCCACACCAGACAAACAACCTGCCATAAGCTGCTACTCATCATGCCAGACAACTCTGCAACAATACAGCCTGCCCCCTACACTAGGTTGTGCAAACCTGCAACCTGCAGTAAAAACAAAACCAAACCAGCTGTAATAACAAGAAAACAGGAGGTTTAACAAAAAGTTGGCATTAGGACAGAAGACAAAAAATAAAAAAGGGGGACTTCAAATAGAGAACAGAGAGGGTTACCTCAAGGGCTCTCGTTTTCTTCAAACCTTCACTCTCACTCTTCATTCTTAAAAACACCAACCTTTGAAACCTCCAACCTGATCCGTTCATCCCTTTAACCTTCTCCCATCATCAACACTTTCATTTTATCAGCACCACTCCTTCATCAAACAAACACTCTTCAACCTTCAAAAAAAACCCAAAAAAGGCCAACAATCTCAACCTTCTAACAGTTCCTTTTCAACCTAGAAAAGCCTCAATAGAACATTCCCCTCCTCTTCCTTCTTCCTCTCTTCACCCTCCAAGAATATCTACTGCCTCTCAGTAATCTTGATGCTTCTGATTGAAAGCCTTTGACATTCATGTCTCATGTTCTCAGTGATTTTCTTCTTTCTGGATTCATCATAAATTCCTCTTTCAGACGCAGAACTCACTTAGTTCAATCTTTCTCCGTCGTTTTCCTCTATTGGTTCTACGTTTTCTCAATTCAGAGATTCAATTCATATAGTATCACATGGCTTCCTCCAGCGGAAATAACTCGTATGCATCAACGAGGAGTTCTGGATCTGAGAAGGATTTGAACAAATTAATGGATGAGAGAAAAAACAAGAGGAAACGATCGAATCGGGAATTGGCGAAGAGATCTCGGATGAGGAAGCAGAAGCATGTTGATGATATGATGAATCAGGTATCTGAGCTCACAAAAGACAATAACGAGATTGTGAATAAGATAAATATCACAACACAACACATCCGTTCCGGCGCCGCCACCAACAACACCGGCCCAGAACTCCTTCGATCCTACCTCCATTAAACCTATTCTTCCACTTCTTCCATTTCCACCAACCAGACATCAACATAAACCATCGAACCCCATCTGAACCCACACAACACGCACCGAAAACATCCTTAAGAAAATCATACGCAAACCCGTGACCTCCATTTCTTCCCGTCAACAGCAAACTCCCACCAGAACCCCCATCAGTCGTAAACCTTCTCCGGAAAAAACCATTCTCGACACCTTCCACCGTAACTCCCTAAACCAAAAACCACTTCACCATTATCACTTCCTTCTAATGAAACACAACAATAGCCATGTTCAGCAAAAAACCCTTTCCACCATTGTATAATCCTCAAGCTTCTTAACCCTCAATAAACATAGAAATGTCGCCATCACCATGAATAAACAACCAACAACCAAAGCATTGTGTGAATCTTAAACTCAAAGCTAAAATAAGAAGAAGAGGATCACGGCGAAACCTAAACGCCTCTGAAGATGACCACCACTTGAGCGAAGGAGGCGAATCGTTTATGGCTGGAGAGTCGTGTTATGAGGAAACGAGGAAATTGGTCGTGAAAGCTATTAGGTTCCCTTTCCTAATTGAATTGAACGAGGTTTGGGTCAAATTCCAATTCATTTTGAGAAGGTTCGAGCCACCGCCCCCTGTCTCCGTTCTTTTCTTTGTTTTTTTTTTATTTTAAATTAAAAGTAAATTATTTAGTTATTATTATATTATTATTATATATATATTGTATTTAGTTATTATGTATATACATATTGAATTGTTGTTTTATTATTTTCTTTTATCTAACATGTTTATAGTTTACATTTTAAATTATATATTATTTTTAGAATTTATATTATATATTGATTGTATATATTATTTGATTTCCATATTTTTTAGAATATAGTATTTAGAAGCTATTATTTTTATTTTTGAAGTTGAATCTCTTTCTCCTTTATTATTGGACATTTTGTCCCATTTTCTTCGTTTGGGTCGATGACGAGACCTCCGTAATTCATTACCAGTCAAATTATTGATAAGTAATGTTGGATCTGAGACCACCTCTTTTCTCTCTTCGTCACTTGTCCCAACTCGATTCAAAAGCATTGACAAACCATCTTCAAAATCCAATTATCTTTGTATTGAATTAAAAAGAGGGGATTAAGTGTAGACTTTCTTCCTTTCCGAGTGTTGGGATGCCCACTGTAGTGAGGGTGGTTTCGACACTCGTCTTTCAATACGAAGACGCTTCCCATCCATTTTCAAATCTCATCTCCTTAAAATCAATTCTTTGTATTAAATTAAAAAGAGAGGATTGGGTGTAGACCTTTTCTTCTTCGAGCGTTGGGATACCCACTGTAGTGAGGGTGGTTTCGACGCTCGTCTTTCAATACGAAGACGTTTCCATACCATCTCTCCTAAAACCTCGGTCTCGTACCGAGTCCATTTTCAAACCATAATAAATTGATTTCTCTTTGTATCGAATTAAAGAGAGAAGATTGGGTGTAGACCTCTTCTTCTCCGAGTGATGGGATGCCCACTGTAGTGAGGGTGGTCTCGACACTCGTCTTTCGATACGAAGACACGCCTTTATCCACCATCTCACTTTCACAACTTCATCCCGCAACCCTTGTCACCTAAAAACCTCGGTCCCGCACCGAGTGCATTTCAAATTATTTTCACAACAAAAACTTGAATGGTCGTGGAGTGGTTAGGCGTAGGCCTTCTCCTATCCCGAGTGTTGACGTTTACCGTAGGGTTCTCTGTCGCAAAGCACTTACCAAAAACATCTTTAATAAGAGAACGAAGTTCCCTTTGTATTGAATTAAAGAGAGAGGATTGGGTGTAGACCTCTTCTTCTCCGAGCGTTGGGATGCCCACTGTAGTGAGGGTGGTTTCGAGCTCGTCTTTCAATACGAAGACGCCTCGTTCGCCACACCTTTTTATAACAAAAACTTTGAGACAATGAATTGGGTACTACCCGTAGGGGTTACTATCCGATGACCTATCTCGCCCCAAAAACAATCTCATCAATCAAACATGACACCTTGCCTCGTATGGCGAAAACCAATCTCCCAAAGGATATGTTACGTCCGTTCTACCGCAAACAGGTACGCATAAGTCTCCAAACGAGCGAGCAGCAAAACACCTAAACTGCTAGAACGCGTACAATAACATCATCCACAAAACACACCGGTTATCCGCACCATAGCACGAACTACGTTGCTCTGATTTCTCTTGCATGTTGAGAATACGTTGGCATAGGATTGCGACAATCCTAGCGAGCACCCTTTTCTTTTTTCACCCTCTTTCCCAGAAAGGCATGCTACGTCCGTTCTACCGCAAACAGGTAACGCTTAAGTCTCCTCACATGCGAGCAGTAAAACACCTAAACTGCTAGAATGCGCATGATAGCATTGTCTACCAAAACTCCCCGCACACCGTAGGCCGAACTACGGCTGCTCTGATTCTTTACTTCGTTCAAGTAAAGATACGTAGGCACAAGGGCCACAATCCTTGCCGAGCACATCCCCCATATATGTAGTTCCCCGAACTACGTCGACTCTTATTTTCTCACATTTATTGAGAATACGTAGGCCTAGGACCGCGAAGTCCTACCGAGTCTGTTCTTTCTCTCTTCTTCCCCGTTACCTCTCTTTCCCTGTTTCTAACCCTTTATCTCTCTCCCTTTGGAACACACTTTTATAGCATAATATTTTAGCAAATATAATCACACGTCGACAAGCAAATGGTTCCCATCGAGTACGATGGATGCGAGGGGTGCTAATACCTTCCCCTCGCATAACCGGCTTCCGAACCCGTTCATGGTTGCGAGACCATCTTATCCATTTATTTCCTAAGGTTTTCTTGATATTTTCCTTTCCCCTCATGGGATAAATAAAGTTCAGTGGCGACTCTTCTGTCCTTCCTTTTCGCCTCCCCATCGTTGCACGATGCATTTTTCGAGTAGCGACAGCTGGCGACTCTGTTGGGGACTCCTAGCGAGCCAAGCCTAATTTGTTTGTCGCGTGTGTGATTTTGTTTGCTTTTATCTGTTTTTTTTATGTTGTGTTCACTAACCTGTTGGGTTTATTGGATTGGTTTGTGAGGATAAAAGCTTTCTACCCGAGCTTTTCGAGTATACACTAAGTTAGGAGGTGGATTCTTTCTGATTTGCGAGACTTAGGACTCGTTGAGTTGGATCGAATTCCACCACTCAGATGAGACCCCTTTGGGATGATTTTGTCTTACGTGTAGTCGTAATGGCATCTTTATTTCCAACCTAGGAGTCCGTGACTTTGAGGACCTTTGTAGAACCTTATTCCAAAGGTTGCTAAAACATAACTCTATGTTCATCCTTTGAAAGGAATACCGTCTTACGAGTAGTCATTCTGATGGAAAACTTTTGAGGGTTAGTGCATGGGACTTTGTTTAAAGGCCTTTGGGATACCCTCTTATTAAACCAGTAGATAGCCCACCCAATGGGAGAGATACCTTTTGTTGTTGTCTTGCAGGATTTGTGACTTTAATCGTTGTTGTGGATCTGTTCTCGTGTGCACTCATTGCATTGCATTTGAATAAGCATATCTGCATCATTTTGCATTTTCTTCCCTAACCAGATACCAAGAGCTTACTTGTCCTCTGTTCATAACCTGCAGTTGATTTCCCGATACTCATGATAAACTTGTGAGAGCTACAAAGAGTTTGAAGAAAGAGGAACGTAGAAGCTTCGAGAAGCCAAGTCAAAACGAAGCAAGCTGAGATAGCTATGTCAGAGAATGACCGCCAGAATGTTGACCCCCCACAAGGATTTACTGTGACGAATAATCCATTGTATGATCTTCCGCAAGTAAACGTCCCTAATCAACCCCAGAGGATTCCAACGACTGATTCCATGGAAGAAAAGCTTCGTGCTCTTGAGGAGACAATTCAAGCTATGAAGGTGCCTGATATGTTCGCCCTCGATGCTGTTGATATGTGTCTAGTGCTAGACTTGGTGATTCCTCCAAGATTCAAGGTGCCCAACTTTGAGAAGTACACAGGCTTTAGTTGCCCAAGGCGTCATTTGGTGATGTACTGTCGAAAAATGACCCCTTACACTCATGATGATATACTGATGATTCACTGTTTTCAAGAAAGTTTGAGTGGGTCGTCATTAAGTTGGTACACAGATTTAGAAAGAAGTCATATCCAATCATGGAGAGACCTAGCTAGCGCTTTTCTAAAGTTTTACCAGTTCAATCTAGACACTCCTCCCATCCGCATGCAGTTGCAAAACCTATCTCAGTATGAAAATGAACCTTTTAAGGGATATGCACAACGGTGGAAAGAATTCGCAGCAAGAGTGCAACCACCACTCTCGGACAAGGAGCTGATTGACATGTTCATCAACAGTTTGCAGGGCTCTTATTTTGAAAGAATGGCTGGTTGTACGCCATCAAGCTTCTCTGACCTTGTGATTGTAGGAGAGCGCCTCGAAAGTCACCTCAAAAGTGGACAAATCTAGGACGCATCAGGCAGCCAGGCCAGTGAGATTGAATCTTTCGATGATTTCCATGAGGAAGAGAAGGATGAAACCAGCGCACTCATAGCAAACGTTGAGTATTCTCACAATGTACCAACAAAACTCTATAGTCCCTCGTCTACTCAACAGGCATCATTACCAGTGCCATGTTATCCTCATGGACAATCGGCCATGCCTAAAGCTTCATCCCATAAGCCACGGGTCGCTCCTCATGCAAATCAACGAGCCCATGGCTGAGGTCATCCGAATCAGCGCCGCGATCAGAATAGGCCCAACAACAACTTGGAAAGAAGGACTGCTCCTCTTCATCCGGTCCCTATGTCGCACAGTTAGCTTCTCTCGCATCTGATTCAAAACTCATTGGTGGAGCCTAGAACTCTTAAGCCTGTGCCAGAACCTTACCCTCCTGGGTACAATCCCAATGCTCAGTGTGGATATCATGGAGGATCCATGGGGCACTCGACTGAAGAATGCAAAGCCTTCCAAGCCAAGGTGCAACAACTAATTGACAAAGGGTACATCTCTTTTCCAGAAGGAAGTTTGGTTGTCCATGTCAACCTCTCAGCTGTCTAAACTCGAATATTTCAAGGGTCATTTCCAGAAGTCAGTGGTCTAGACAGGCAGACGTCCTCAACATTGTCCTCAACATTGGCAGTCCTTGAACGCTTTTATCATTTGTATCTTGTAGTTTATTTCCTGTTAATTGCTACTTGTGTTTAAACGTTGTTATTTTGAATGGTAATATTAATGGAGTTATTATGCATTTTCCGAATCAGTCACGTCATATTCACTCATTATTTCCACTTATCACAGACACATACACTTTTATCCACTCCACTTCATCACTGTTGTGTTTAGCAAATATTGGAGGGAGGATGACGAAAACGAAATACCCATAATAGCAAACTGTATGCTTTCAGACATAATCTCGTCAATGATGTACAGGCATTGTTTCAAATCCCCTAAACACCGGAGATATAAGGAGTTAATCCCTAGTCAACCACTTCGAGCCTAGAAGTAGGAGTTTCCTTCAGATATTCAAACCCTTACACTCAACCGGGGGCAGGGTAGTTATTCAGTTAGTCCGCTATGCATAAAGCAAAATCCAGAAGACGGTTGTTCATTAATGACCCACGACATGGCAGTCACAATTCACCAACAAAATTAAAAAATATCAAAAGTCTGCTAAGTCAAACACCTCAAAAGGGGACTTAGGCAAAAATCAAGGCTATTCCGATGGATCTAACAAGCAAAATCAGTCCATGCAAAAGTTAGGGATCAAAAACAAAATCAAAAGAGGTCTTTAAACCCTCAGCAAAAACAAAATAAGATTTAGTGGTCAAACCAAAGGGTCACTGACATCCTTCAAAAAGCAAAATAAGGTGGCTGCCATTTCAAGCAAACCTTGAACCAACAAGCTCACACCGTCAAGACAAATAGGTGCAGAATTAATTGAACGTAGGACTGGAGATCATCAAGAAGAAGGGGTGGGTACAAATTAAGTTTGAGCCTAATATCCTTTGTTCTATAACCGCGAACCAGACCACGTTACAACCCTCGAAAGACCTAATTGAGGCGAGGTTTATTCTGAAAGCATACTATTGCGAGGTTGCGTAACCTGACTCCTTACATATTTGCTAATCATCAGTATTGGTGTCAATATTCTTGCTATAATCGAATTAGCACAACGTTTGGACTAACGGTCCATTCGTCTCACTGTCACGACACTTAGTAAAAGACATTTCTTTCAAAACTTGCATGAACTTCGCTATAAGATTACCATTCGTGAATAAATAATTTCAAATTGCAAGTCAGTAGTTGGCATCAAGGAAATTCCAACAAGAAGTAATCAAGCAGGACTTGACCATTTCAGCAGTCTGGATCAGAATCGAGCATGCTTTGTAGTCCTGTGGAACTGGGGCATTGGCATCAAAAATGTGGAATCAGCCAACTTAAGGCAAATCCCTAAACGTCAGTTGATTATGGGGCAAATCATTCAAGAAGTGGTTGATTAAAAGTGAATTACACCAATCAGGGGCAGGCCACCCAGAGTTTCTTTGACTTGAGGATAGATCCCTCCAATGTTCAATCAGGATAAGTCAAGTCGCTTCAACGCTCTTTCAAGGGCAAGCTACTCCAAAAGTATGTTGAAGCCAACCACAAGAATCAGTTAAACAATGATGAATCTATTCATGGTACAAACTCTGGGGCAAACTAATATCGAGGACGTCTCAAGGCAAGTTACTCAAGCAAGTTCATTTTCGTCAGCAACTGTTGAGTTCAAAACGAGTGTCGGGGAATCATACTGTCATCTCACCCAATAACCTTAACCGTCCGAAGGCCTTGCTGTCATTGGATCCTTCATCCCACAGCCTAAACCTGTCACCTATCAAAACAAGCCAAACCTCCAAAGTCCATGTTCTCACCTGTCAAAACCTTGTAACTCTCAAACCAGTCCCATCTGGTTAACCCTTTGCTGAATACCTAGCCCCGTCTGGTATATGTCAGCTTTTGAACCAGCTCCCATCTGGTCACCTTTTCTTTAGCCTTCCGTTTAACCAGTCCTCGTCTGGAAAACACAATTTCAAAGTCCAGTCCTCGTCTGGAAAACCACAAAGTCAGTTCCCGTCTGACACCAAACCTAGAAGTCAGTTCTCGTCTGACAACTTAACCTTTTGCCACCAGTTCTTGTCTGGTAAACCTCATTCCAAGTCCAGCTCCCATCTGGCAAACAACAAAATTAGCCCTCCTTTGACAGCTTAAGCTTTCGCCACCAGTCCTTGTCTGGCGGTCTACTCTCCAAATACCAGCCCTCATCTGGTACTTCCAACCCAAAGTCCAATCAACATTGGCAACCACCCAAGTCCACCCTGTCGGCACATGCATTTCCATCACCCATGTGCAATCATATGCATCATACGCATCGCATTCGACTTCATAAGCATCTTGCATCATATGCATACCTATGATCATATCATATTTTCCCCAGCTCTTGCATCTCCGCGCATTTGCATTTGCGTTTCCATTTATGGAACATCTTTATCATTCAGCATTAGCATGTGCGAGATCAGATCCAAGATCAATCTTGAAGATTCCCAAGATCATCATCAGTCCACTCAGTGGCAATCCCTTCAGAGAAGCTTATCCGTCTTCAGCGATAAGTGGCAATATCTTGGGAGAAGCTTATCCTTCATCAGCGATAAGTGGCAATCTCTTCAGAGAAGCTTATCTGTCTTCAGCGATAAGTGGCAATCTCTTGGGAGAAGCTTATCCTTCAGTGATAAGTGGCAATCTCTTCAGAAAAGCTTATCCCCCTATCATCCTTTTTGGTGTTAGGGTTGATTTCATTTCGCTTCATCATCCTTTTGGTGATGGGTCTGACATCCTTTTGGTGTCATGACTAGCGTGTTTTCCATTATCCTTTTGGTAATGGACTCCCTACATCCTTTTGGTGTTAGGGCTGATCTCATTTAGCTCCATCATCCTTTTGGTGATGGGTCTGACATCCTTTTGGTGTCATGACTAGCGTCTCTGCTCCATCATCCTTTTTGGTGATAGGTCTAACATCCTTTTGGTGTTATGACTAGTGTTTCCGCTCCATCATCCTTTTGGTGATGGATCTGACATCTTTTTTGGTGTCATGACTAGCGTTTTTCCCGCTATCCTTTTGGTAGTGGATCCCTTACTATCTTTTGATTTCAGGACAGTGTGTATGAGTGTACTATCATCCTTTTGGTAATAGGCTTGTCATCCTTTTGGTGTCAAGTTTTCTCTGTTAACATCCTCTGGTGTCAGCGGCCTTTGAAGATATCCAATATTTCATTCCCAAGTTTTGTCATTCTTTTCGGACAAATTCAGGGTCTTCTTTTTATCTAATCATCTTCTACCTCGAAAGAATGAATGCCATGGAATTTCATCTTACTCGGTTTAAGCTAATTAGATAGGGGCATCTGTCATACCCCAAATTTTTCCTACCTTTGTACAGCTTTCGTTCCGTACATTCACCCTCCCGTTATTATTTACAGAATCCAAAAAATATGTTGCCTAAATTTGTGCTTTGTTTGAAGGTGTCTGGTCAGGGGTATAGTCAATTGAGAATCGATGGTTTTGACCAAAATTTAGTCATACGAGAGTTTTTGATAAGGTCAAAGTCTGGTATGACTAATTCAAATGGTTGGTTTGAGCTGACAGTTAGAATTGAGGTTGGTTTAAGTCAATGGATGGTTGCTTCGAATTATTGGTACATCAAGGAGTAAGAACACCACAGAATTAATTCACTTTCATGAAGGTTGATGCAGAGTGTTGAGATCTATGTGGCAAAACACTATAATATGACTGGGCGTTTGATTCGCTATGTGAATCTTGTTTGTTGGATGTCCAGGTGACATGCTTTTGTTTAAGTCTTGCCGAGAATCACAAGTCAAGTTTGGCAAATCAAAAACCATACAAATTTGATTACTAGGATATCATGGTTTACACATATACTTTGAGGTATAAGTACGTTCTTTGAAATCTAAATTCCAAGGCATCTTTTGAAATTCAATGCAAACAAATTAAATGGAGTTCATATTTTTGAGTTTATCCTATTCAAATAATTATTACATGGTCTCACAATATTTAACCAAAAGATAAGAGAAGCCAAATCATTCACAAGAATAGGCACTTGTCAATAGTAGGCAGGCGAATATTGTGATACCGATTCTGCTTCACCTTCTAGATGAGCAGGATGGTATATCTCGAGCTGTTGTTATGATGATAGCAGAATATTGCTCAATAAGCAAAGATGATATGTGCCTCATGGAAGTTCTGAAACGTCTTGCTTCTGAAAACATTTCACAAAGAAGAAATGCGATGGATGTTATAGCAGAGATCTTACATATATCATCAGAGTCAAAAAAAATCATTGCCTTATACTGCTTGGCAAGAAACTGCCAACACATTGCTTGAGCGGCTTGGAGATAAAGATATTGGCATTCGTGAGCAGGCATCTAAGTTGCTTCCAATGATAGACCCTTCATTGTATTTTCCTGCATTGGTCCGCCTTGTATACTCCCCTGATGAGAATCAATCATCTGCCAGTGATGTTATCATTAGGGTGCTCAAAGGACACCATCAACTCTTACCAAAAAGATTGCTGCTACCGAACCAAAGAATACCAGCCTCGCACCAGTCCGCATTCAAAACTGTTTCAGCATTTTCCCGCGCGCCATGATACTACCTGTAAACAACAGCATGTGGATTTGAACCGGTACCAATACAATAGAAAAAATTCGAAAAATAGAAAAGAAGGAGCAGTATTGGTGCAAGAAATGTCTCTTCAGATGATAGACTTGGCCGTGAGATGACTCTAGAGAAATCACCATTGGATGAGCCCTCTCAAGCAGACAAATATCTGCATCAGAACAAAGTTACAACCGTCATAATTTTCTACGCAGTAACAGGAAAATAAAAAGTGAATAACAATGGATTGAGCAAATGTTACTCCACACAAGACACTCTTGACCACTGTTTGAATGCCTTGCCATATGAATACAACGTAACACCACAGTTTGTTTTGTTTTATCCATTTCCAACGTGTACGGTCCGCGCCTGCATAAAATATACCAGCACAGCTTGTTCTGCGACAGCAGAAAAAGCTCAACAACAATTCATACCAATTGCCTTTGCCTTCTGTACACCACACAACCCAGAAGAGATACTGTGGGCCGAGACTGATGAGGGCGCCATTATTGAGTTTATGAGATTGTCGTTCGCTTGAAGTCTTGTGCCAAGTCCATTGTTCCAGCTTCCGTTAAGGATGATCCCATGTGATGTTGACATGATTGAATACAAGCCTCAAGTTAATATCATGTTGTTTTAACCTTCTGGATAAGTGAATTCGCATGCTTCATAACGATGCTCGGCACGCCGGCCTGGAATTTAATAATGTCTTTGCTTCCTTGACCTTTGAACCTGTAAGCAAATGTGACATGAAATCAAAGTTTGCTTCTAACGGAGGTTTAAAATAAAATCAACACGTGGCTAAGTTACTTATCATAAGAACCGTAACATGTGGCGACATTGTTATTTCCTAGTGGCCCGCACAGAGGACTCTCCTGCGACAAAAGAAAAGAGGCATGTTAGTGGTAAAACCCCTAATAGAATAAACATGATAGTATGACAATCACAAAACCAGACAACAACCTACTGCAACTAGCTGCCAAACCATTCTGCTACTACTTCATAACACACCAGACAAAACTGTACGCAACGTACATACCCCAAGCCTTCTTCATTGCCCCACAACAGCAAACCTCACCTGCAGCAAGTTGTACCATGAAAAGGATTGCATATCTGCTATTATTGCTACACCATAATCGCACAACCTGCCAAAACCGGTACTGCAAAACCATAACAAATCCCACACCAGACCAACTCTGCTACTACTCCTCCCACACCAGACAAACAACCTGCCATAAGCTGCTACTCATCATGCCAGACAACTCTGCAACAATACAGCCTGTCCCCTACACTAGGTTGTGCAAACCTGCAACCTGCAGTAAAAACAAAACCAAACCAGCTGTAATAACAAGAAAACAGGAGGTTTAACAAAAAGTTGGCATTAGGACAGAAGACAAAAAATAAAAAAGGGGGACTTCAAATAGAGAACAGAGAGGGTTACCTCAAGGGCTCTCGTTTTCTTCAAACCTTCACTCTCACTCTTCATTCTTAAAAACACCAACCTTTGAAACCTCCAACCTGATCCGTTCATCCCTTTAACCTTCTCCCATCATCAACACTTTCATTTTATCAGCACCACTCCTTCATCAAACAAACACTCTTCAACCTTAAAAAAAAAACCAAAAAAGGCCAACAATCTCAACCTTCTAACAGTTCCTTTTCAACCTAGAAAAGCCTCAATAGAACATTCCCCTCCTCTTCCTTCTTCCTCTCTTCACCCTCCAAGAATATCTACTGCCTCTCAGGAATCTTGATGCTTCTGATTGAAAGCCTTTGACATTCATGTCTCATGTTCTCAGTGATTTTCTTCTTTCTGGATTCTTCATAAATTCCTCTTTCAGACGCAGAACTCACTTAGTTCAATCTTTCTCCGTCGTTTTCCTCTATTGGTTCTACGTTTTCTCAATTCAGAGATTCAATTCATATAGTATCACATGGCTTCCTCCAGCGGAAATAACTCGTATGCATCAACGAGGAGTTCTGGATCTGAGAAGGATTTGAACAAATTAATGGATGAGAGAAAAAACAAGAGGAAACGATCGAATCGGGAATTGGCGAAGAGATCTCGGATGAGGAAGCAGAAGCATGTTGATGATATGATGAATCAGGTATCTGAGCTCACGAAAGACAATAACGAGATTGTGAATAAGATAAATATCACAACACAACACATCCGTTCCGGCGCCGCCACCAACAACACCGGCCCAGAACTCCTTCGATCCTACCTCCATTAAACCTATTCTTCCACTTCTTCCATTTCCACCAACCAGACATCAACATAAACCATCGAACCCCATCTGAACCCACACAACACGCACCGAAAACATCCTTAAGAAAATCATACGCAAACCCGTGACCTCCATTTCTTCCCGTCAACAGCAAACTCCCACCAGAACCCCCATCAGTCGTAAACCTTCTCCGGAAAAAACCATTCTCGACACCTTCCACCGTAACTCCCTAAACCAAAAACCACTTCACCATTATCACTTCCTTCTAATGAAACACAACAATAACCATGTTCAGCAAAAAACCCTTTCCACCATTGTATAATCCTCAAGCTTCTTAACCCTCAATAAACATAGAAATTTCGCCATCACCATGAATAAACAACCAACAACCAAAGCATTGTGTGAATCTTAAACTCAAAGCTAAAATAAGAAGAAGAGGATCACGGCGAAACCTAAACGCCTCTGAAGATGACCACCACTTGAGCGAAGGAGGCGAATCGTTTATGGCTGGAGAATCGTGTTATGAGGAAACGAGGAAATTGGTCGTGAAAGCTATTAGGTTCCCTTTCCTAATTGAATTGAACGAGGTTTGGGTCAAATTCCAATTCATTTTGAGAAGGTTCGAGCCACCGCCCCCTGTCTCCGTTCTTTTCTTTGTTTTTTTTTTTATTTTAAATTAAAAGTAAATTATTTAGTTATTATTATATTATTATTATATATATTGTATTTAGTTATTATGTATATACATATTGAATTGTTGTTTTATTATTTTCTTTTATCTAACATGTTTATAGTTTACATTTTAAATTATATATTATTTTTAGAGTTTATATTATATATTGATTGTATATATTATTTGAATTCCATATTTTTTAGAATATAGTATTTAGAAGCTATTATTTTTATTTTTGAAGTTGAATCTCTTTCTCCTTTATTATTGGACATTTTGTCCCATTTTCTTCGTTTGGGTCGATGACGAGACCTTCGTAATTCATTACCAGTCAAATTATTGATAAGTAATGTTGGATCTGAGACCACCTCTTTTCTCTCTTCGTCACTTGTCCCAACTCGATTCAAAAGCATTGACAAACCATCTTCAAAATCCAATTATCTTTGTATTGAATTAAAAAGAGGGGATTAAGTGTAGACTTTCTTCCTCTCCGAGTGTTGGGATGCCCACTGTAGTGAGGGTGGTTTCGACACTCGTCTTTCAATACGAAGACGCTTCCCATCCATTGTTGCACCCCAAAATTTGACCAACCGGGTCTCGCATTTGGCTCGATGTTTCGACGCATAACCGCATTCGCATCTGCATATCGCATACATTGCATTGTTCATTTGTTTTGATTTTATCAGGGATCACAGCTCCCGTCTCGTGTTTCAGGTGTTTTTGATCAGTAGAATCGATTTTGGGGATATTTCGGTGCCCGTTTATTTTTACCGATTATTTTTGTGTCGTTCAGTGCTTATTTTGTCTCTCTGGGAATTATCGTGATTTTTCTGGATTTTATAGGATTTTTTTAGGGTTTAATTAGCTTTTAAATCATTTTTAGGATTTAATAGCATTTTTGATATTTTTAAATCAATTTTTTAGCATTTTATAGAATAAATAGATTTTAAATTCATTTTAGGATTTAATAGAATTTTTGATAATTTTAATTCTTTTTAAATCATTTTTTGCATTTTATAAGAATTAATAGATTTTTAGGATGATATAGGATTTTCTAGAATATTAGTATATTTTTTAAATAGTTTTAAATAGCTTTAATAGTTTTTTAGAATTTAATTGTTTTTAGAATTTCTTTTATAAAAATAATAAATGAATAAGAGTTTTCTTTTATAAAAATAAATAGGTTTTATTTTCTTTTATAGAATATTAGATTTTTAGAATTTAATTAGAGTTTAATAAAAGATTAGAGGTTTAATAGATTTTAGGATTAATTAGGAATTAATTAGAGTTTAATGAGATTAATTGGGCTAATTTTTTCCATTGCAGGTTTTTAAGTTTTTGTTGGGCTTTATTCAATTCGCAGGCCCATTAAATCAGTTTTTGTCCAAAAATGAGTCCAATTCACTCAGCAAAAAATGAGTCCAAAGAGTCCAAGCAATTGTCCAATCTTCCAGCGTAATCCACAAGCATCCAGCTTCTTCCAGTTCTCACCAGAAGCTTCTGGAAAGTGCCAGAAACGGTTCAGTATAAAGCCAGCAAGCTGACACGTGTTTGAGAGGGGAGGCCCCACTTTTTCACATCACCACACGCCACGCGTACCCCAATCCTCTCTCTCTCTCAGCCACGTTATCCCCCACGTGGAGGACATGCAGAGCCCAACGCCACCGTCCACCCACGTGTCCTTCACAGAACCTCACCGGAAGAACTCCACCGGCCGCCGTGCATGTACTCCGGCCACCGTGACCCTACCGGAATCTGCATAATTCCAGAATCCTTCATCTTCCTCTCTTCATCACCTTCTCCTGGCGCCTTCATACAACCTCCGATCTGCTTCCGGCAGCCGTCCCTCGCCAGAAAGCCACAACAATCCCAGAAAAACCTATGATCTTCATCTTCTTCCATCGTCCTCCACCATCCAACCCAGAAAAAACGCCCAGAAATCACCATTAACCCTACCAGAATCCTTCATCGCCGCGCCTGAACCAACATCTAACCACCACTGATTCTCCAGAAAAGCTCAGAGCGCCACCCTTCGTCCTCCATCATCAACATCCAGGAACGCTCAAGATCCAGATCCAGATCACATCCACAACCATCGCGTTCATCCACGAGCATCAACAGCAAACTCCAAGATTTCTAAAATCATTCCTCAAGAACTTCAACGATCTCCAGGTGCATTGTTTCCAGAAAGTGACTCATCTTCGTCCAAAGATCAACAAACATCAGCCATTAACAGAGCTTCATCAAACACGAACAAGATCCCAGATCTTCATCCAACGTTCAAGAGCTTCAGACGATCAACAGCAAACGTCCTTCAGAACTTCATCAGAAAACGTTTCAAGAAATGTTCAGATCCGTGCGAATCATTCATCGAGAGCCAATTCCAGAAAGTAGCAACAACTTCCTCAACAGAACTCGTCAAGTTTCTAGATCGTGAATAGTGTGCAGTTCTGTTTGTTGTTCTTGTTGAGCGATTGTGAAACGAAAATCATAGAAAGGTTGAGCTAAGGATCAGGAAGAAGGAGATGGATTGGGAGGCGAAGAAGTTGAAACAGAGAGGACGGAGGAGAGGGAGAGGCTGAGATTGAACGGTGAGAAGGTGGCGGCGGCGCTGATGAAGATAGTTTAGGGTTTTCTGCAGAACTTGAGAATGGAGAGAGAGGAGGGAAGAAGATTGGGCCAAGGCCCAGTTTCAACTTTTTTGGCACACGCTCCCTTCGTTTTTTGGAGCAAGCTTTGGGCCTGGGCCCCAATGCTACCAGCAACACCCAGACTTCACAACCACAACACCCCCCTGCGTTTTTGCTGAAGAAGATTGGGCTGGGCCCAATCAGTGTAGTTTTTTTTATTTTCTTGTTTACCTATCTCTTGTAATCCAGTACCCCCCCCCCCTTTTTTTGTTTTCTCTTGTTTTTATGTTGTTTAAAATAGAAAAAAAAAAGAGAGAAAAATATCAATAGAAAAAAAAACAAATAAAGAAATATTGTTTGAAAAATAGAAAAAAGATATAAGAAAAGAGGAAAAAGAAAAGAAGAAATATATTTGAAAAGAAATAAGAAAAAACAATAAAAGAGAAAATAGAAAAAGAAATAGAAAAAAGAGTGAAGAAAAAATATTGTGAGAGAAAAAATAGGAAAATGTTTGTGAAAAAAATAGAGAAAAATATTTTTGAGAAAAGAAAAATATGAGAAAAGAAAAGGAGAAAAAAGTAAAAATATTAAAGTTTCGTTTTAATATTTTTTCAAGCATTTTCTTTTAGGGATACTTTCATAGACTTTATTGTTTCGACTTTTAGGATAGAATTAGAGGCCCGTTTGTTAGGGGGCTATTTTCAGTCGATTTTTCAAGATAGAATAGGATAGCGTTTCCTAGGAGATTTATTTCAGTATACCCATTGTAATCATTTTTCAGAGATGAATAAAACGAGATTTGAGCTGTGGTCCCGTAGTAGCCGAACTACAGCTGCTCTGATTCTTCGTACCAGACGAAGATATGTAGGCATAGGATGCGATATCCTAGCGAGCACACTAACGACTAATTTTTGTTCTCTCGCGGCTGTGCGATCGAGACTTTCCCGCTGACGATTAATGGAGTACCCTTTTTCTCTCTTGCCCGAGTGCATTTGAGACTCAGCCATAGTTTTGACCATAGGTTCCCGACCCTGTGAAACCAGTTGTTTTTCTCACTGCTGTGTGAGACTGTTTGTTTAGCCGTAGTTAGTCTGAACTACGTAAAGCTCTGATCTTCCATCCAGTGGAAGTACGTAGGCACAAGACGCGACGTCTTGGCGAGCCAATTTTACCCGTAGTCCCGAACTACGTTGACTCTGACTTTCTCTCTTGAGAATACGTAGGCATAGAGTGCGATGCTCTATCGAGTCAATTCCCTTCCGTTTAGATTTAGCAGCCGTAGATAGATTGTTTTGCATCCAGTAGACAACCCAAGCAAGCGTGGATCCCGTCGAGTACGACGGACGTGAGGGGTGCTAATACCTTCCCCTTGCGTAACCGACTCCCGAACCCAGGCTATGGTTGCGATGACCATACCTTTTCCCCGTTTTTTGCGAGGTTTACTTCGAGCGTTTCCTTTCCCGCTCTGAGGGATAAATAACGCACGGTGGCGACTCTTCTGTCAGCCGGCGCCGATTTTCGCAGTAGCGACAGCTGGCGACTCTGCTGGGGACTGCGATAGTTCCTCATGCATGTGGGATCCAACGTCCCCTAAGAGAGAGTCAATCCTAGCGCTTGTTTGCTTGTCTATTTGGGGCTTATTTATCGATATTATTTGTTGCTGTTGGGCTGTTACGGGTATTCTATGATTGAGATAAGCCGGACCTGGGCTCGAGTATGAGTATACACCTAGATATAGTTGCGGAGAAGTAGTAGACGAACCTGTCTGCTGAGCAGGCGCAGTTCCCTACGAAAATTCGCACTCGGACGAGATTCTTGCAGAGGTGCTTCTTTCCGGTCCTGAGGATCTGAGGGGAGTCCAGACGTGAGGATTGTCGACTCTGGGAACCGATCAATTGGAAGTTAGCTAAGTGAGGCCTCTTCATGAGATGACGATGCCACTCCTTCTGGGAATCGTATCATTCCTCATGAAAGTCTGTGACGCTGACGACCGCATAGGATGCCGTACCTTGTCAGATATAGGTCCATACCTGTGAGTGGGGGGGTTTTTATTTGCAGGAAACTTGACTTTCAACCTACCCGTTATATTGGTCTTCTTTTCAGAGAACGTATCCGTCAGCAGCGCAGCAGTATTCAGATTTTGTGTGGGGGCTGTGGTCCCATTGTTTGCTGCATTTTGCATATCATATGCATATCAGTGTTGCATTGCATATCATCCTCCAGCTAGCCAGAGTTCTGATCCAGCCTTTGTTTCCTGAAGGTGATTACCCAGCGTTTGGATTGAGCAGCTGTTGATTGTCAGAAGACCTACCTAGGGGTTGAGTAGATTTGAGCAGAATCAAGTGTCGAAGTCAGCTGAAGATTATTGATAGCCATGTCTGAAGGCAATTTCCAGTCTCCTAACGCCTTGACAGGGTTCACTATGGCGTCCAACCCTCTGTATGATTCCATGGAAGATTTCCCGCAAGTGAACAACGTCGCTGCAGACCAAGTTGTACAGCCTTCTGTTGAGAACCGAGATCGACATGAGCAGTTTGTTGCCCAGAATGAGCGTCCTCCTCCTGTCAACAATCAAAGTGTTGCTTTCCCTGTGATGAATTACCGAAGAGATATTCCAGCAGCTGGGATGGTAGATCCAGGAGCTCTCGAAAAGGCTAGAAGAGTCCGAGTGTTGGAAGAGCAAATGAAAGCTTTGAAAGCCAAAGATGTTGTTAACCTGGATGCTGTAGGCATGTGTTTGGTTCCTGACCTGGTGTTGCCTTACAAGTTCAAAGTGCCGAAGTTTGAGAAGTACACGGGAGATAGCTGCCCAAAGCTGCATTTGATGATGTTCTGTCGAAGAATGACTGCGTTTGCGCGAGATGACAAGTTGATGATCCATTGCTTTCAAGATAGTCTGACTGGGGCATCTTTGAGGTGGTATATGCAGTTAGAGAGGAATCAGATTCAGTCATGGATGGATTTAGCCAGAGCTTTTCTGAAGCGGTACGATTACAACCTAGACATTGCTCCTTATCGCATGCATTTGCAAGAGTTGTCTCAAGGGATCAATGAACCTATCAGGAGGTATGCTCAGAGATGGAGAGAATTTGCTGCTAAAGTGCGTCCACCGCTGTTAGATCAAGAGCTGGCAAGCATGTTTGTGGATTCCCTACAATATCCGTACTTCAAAAGATTGCTCGGAGTTCCGGCAAGTTTCTCTGACGTGGCAGCATTAGGAGAACGCCTTGAGTACTCCATAAGAATGGGGAAAATTCAGATTACTTCATATGATCAAGCTGGTGAAACTGAATACCCTTGTGACTATCAGAGTGAAGAAGAAGTTGTGATCAACTCAGTCATGCCAAAGATTGAATATCCTCGAAGCGAATCAGTGAATTTTGTTGGTTCATCATCTTATCAGAGATCAGTACCTCCCGTGGCTTGTTATACTGAACAGACAGCCGTGCCTGGGGCACCATATCAGGAATCTTATGTCGCTTCCATTGCAAATCAGCGAACTCATGGCCGAGGTTATCAGAATCAGCGTCAGACTCAGAACAGACCTCGCAACAACTTGGAACGAAGGAAAGCTCCTTTTCACCCAGTGCCGATGCCGTACAGCCAGTTGCTACCATCTTTGATCCAGAAGTCTTTGGTGGAGCCTAAAGCTCTTAAGCCAGTTCCAGAACCTTACCCTCCAGGGTATAATCCCCACGTTCAGTGTGGTTATCATGGTGGCTCTCCGGGGCATTCGACGGAAGATTGTAAAGCATTTCAGGCGAAGGTACAGCAGTTGATTGATCAGGATCGCATTTCCTTTCGAGAAGGATTTCTGTTTGTTCATCCCAACAGTTCAGCTGTCTAAGCTCGTAGACTCAGAAGGGTGTTCCCCAGCAAAAGCCAGTGGTTCAGACAGGCAGGCGCCTCAGCATTGGCAGTTCTCAAGCTTTTATATCATTTGCATTTGTAGTTTCTTTCTCTGTTAGTTACTACCTGCTTTTAACATTGTATGTTCTGAATGGTGATAATAATAAAGTGACTATGCATTTTTCTGAATTAATCATGTCGCTGTCGCTCATTTACTGCACTGCATTAACACTTGCATTTTATTCACTCCATTTTTTCGCTGTGACTAGCAAAGTTAGGAGGGAGGATGACGAAACTGAAACTCATAACCAATGATTGTATGCTTTCAGATAAGACCGTACCGATGACGTACAAGGCATTGTTTCAAATTCCCCAAACACTGGAGATATAAGGAGTTAGTCCCTTGTTAACCACTTCGAGCCAGGAAGTAGAAGTTTTTTCGGACTTTTAAAACCCTCACATCTTAACCCGGGGCAGGGTAGTTGTCAGTTAGCTTGACCAAGCATTCAAGTCTTGCAGAGGAGTGTTGTCTTTCGAGGACCAAGCAGTTTACACCTTTCAAAAGGTCAAATCTCACCAATCAGGAGTGAGACAGTTACAATCCTTTCGGAGCAATCAAGACAACCAGTGTCGCACGACTTTGTTCCAAAAGAAAGAAAGAAAGCCCGCTTAGTAAAAAGAAGGAAAAGCTGGAAAGCTAATACTTAGGCAAAAATCAGGGCATCCCGCTGGACTTCAAAAGAAATTGAAAAAAAATCGAAAAGAACTCAAAATGAGTCAGTCCAGGCAAAAATTAGGGAATCAAAAGAATGAAAAAGAGGGATTAAAAAGAAATTTTTCCCCAGCACATCACAAAGTCGTGTACACAGACACCGAAAGCGAAGAAGGAGTAACTATCACTCTAGAAGAAGAGCTTGTGAATTCCTTAACTGTAGGTTCTTACCATTCAACATACTTCTCGAAGAGGCGAGCGCTTGTGCCAAGTTAACTGAACCTTAGGATCGGAGATCATCACGTAGAAGGGGAGGGTACAAATCAAATTTGAGCCGAATATCCTTTGTTTCACGAACCGTGAACCCGACCACGATACAACCCTCAAAAGACCTAATTGAGGAAGGGTTATTCTGAAGCGCATTACGATAAGGTTGAGTAACCTGACTCCTTCTTGACTTGCTAGTCACATCCTGGTTGTATTTTCACTGACCACGTACGCACTGCGTCTGAACTTTGGTTCATTCGTCACTGTCAATCATATGCATGTAAATGAGTGACAGCTCAAGTTTTTTCAAAATCTGCATGAGCACTGCATTAAGATTACCATTCGTAGACAGACAATTCTAATTGCAGGTTAGTAGTTGGCATGAAAGAAATTCCAGCAGGAATAATCAAATAGGACTGAGTAATTCAGCAGTCTGAACCAGAATGGTGAATGTTGTGAAGCCTTGTGAATCAGGGGCATTATCTTCCAGTAAGTTCAGTATCAGTCAGTATGAGGACGAGTCCCGAAGTTCCAGTTAAGCAGGGGCAGTTTGTTTGAGAAGCAGTTGATCAGAGTGAGTCGTTTTGAGAGCCATTCAGGGGCAATTATGCAGAGCGCTGAGATTTGAAAGCAGATGCTTCCAATGGATAGTCAGATCGGGTTGAGTCGCTCATCGCTCATTCAGGGGCAAGTCATCGCAGAGAATGTTGAAATCAACTGGGTTGTTAGGTGTTTAATTGGAGATTGAATTCTTCTGTCGTGCAGATACTGGGGCAAATATTCTCGAAGTATTCTCGTAGCAAGTTGTTCAGAGCAGGTATTCCCAAGAGTTAGATTGGGGCAAGTTGAATTGTAATGGGGCAAGTTGTGCAAGACAGTCTTTTATCCTCCAGCTGAGTGTATCAGGGGCAAGTCATTCAAACAAGTTTGTTTATCCCCAGCCAGAGTTGAGTATCGGGGAATCATGTCAATACCATTGTCAAAAAACCTGAGCCTTTCAAATAAGAAGATCTTGTTGTCGTTGGATCATTATCCTGCAGTTCAAACCTGTTGCGTGTCAGTAACCGGTCGTTTCCAAAGTCCAGTTCTCGCCTGGCAAATCGGTAACCAGTTCTCGTCTGGCCCACCTTCCGTAAGCATCAGTTCCCGTCCTGGTGCAGTTTATTGTAAGCAGCAGTTCCCGTTCTGGTGCAGTTTATTGGTAACCAATTCTCGTTTGGTCACCGTTTCTCCAAAGAGTTGTATCAGTTCTCGCCTGGTACATGTCATCGCGTAATCAGTTCTCGTGTGTTTTACCCTAAGTGTATACCAGTTCTCGCCTGGTGTACGTTAGCTTTCAACCAGTTCTCGCCTGGTTGTCTATACCTCAGCTTGTTATCCAGTCAGCCCGTTTTGTTCAAAAATACAAAAAATCAATTTTCCTAACCTATTTTCCTATCAGTTCTCGCCTGGTAATCTACCTTTGAATGCTAGTTCTCGTCTAGTATTTTCCATTCCACTGTGTACATAGTCCATGTTTATTCTAAATCAGAAAAGCAAAAAACCTAAAGAGATCTGACACAATATTTCCCAATGACTCGCATGTTGTCATGTTCCCCAATACGAAGCTCGGCAGATACCAGCGCTCCGATTAATGTTTGAATTCCTTGTGGATGTTGTTAAATCAGAATTGCCACTCTTCAGCAGAGGAAAGTTGCTTATTATCCCCGGAAGAGTCGAGATTGTCTTTTACCCCGTATCAGAGTAGGATCAGGAGTGTCTTCAGCAGATTAAGGGTAAGATTGATAGTAGGAGCATTTCCAGCAGTGTGCTGCGCGTAATCAACCCCAGTTTGGGTTAATCCCCGCAGAGCACAATCAGTTGCCAATGGTTTGAAGAAAGCATCCCCGAGCAGAGTTGTCTTTCCTTCCTCAGTGAAGTCGTCGAGCAGGGTTGCCTTTTCGTTTCTCCAGCAGGACAGTTATCCCCAGCGGATTTGATTTCTCGTTTCCAGCATTTATTTTGCTGAGATGGTTCTGTGACTTCAGGTCATCCCCAGTAGAGTTGACGTTCTTTCGGCATTTATTTTGCCAAGTGGTTTTCAGACCTGGTGTTCTCTGGCAGCTCGAGCCTGCATTAGCATTTGCATATATAGTCGTAGCATTTATACAAGCATATAGCATATCCATGCCGTCTAAGCCTCGCATTTTCAAACAAAACGCATAGCATATTCATGTCATATAGGGCATTGCATTTTCAACAAGACGCATAGCATTTACATAGCATATAGGACATTACATCATTATCAAGCATACGCATGTCGAAACATAGACCAAGATGGTTACCTATTGGGCTTCAAATTTGTTCACCTGCAGAGTTGTGTGGTTCAGCTTCTTGTCTTCCCCAGCGGAGTGATTCTTCATATTTGGGTGTTACGTCAGCATCAACAAAAAACAACAACAACAACAACAAAGATTGACATATATCAGACTTCTGAAGCTGCCCCCTTTGTCAAAACAGGTGCAAGGCAGTTCTATTCAGAATTCCCCAGGAGAATTGTCCTCAAGTTCGCAATGAACTGTGAGTTGACCAGATTTGATCCCATGAGAGAGATGGGAATCAAAGTGTTTGCTTTATGAAGCATTATTTCAATACTTGTGGCGTCACACAGGTGTTGAAGAGAAGAAGAAAATTGTATCAGAAAATTGACCAGATGTTGCCGTTACAACCGAACTTCAGTTTATTGGAAGCTATTCCTCAAGCAGCTTTGCAGTATATTCTTGCGGTTGGCAAATTTCAGGGTTCCATTTGTATTCAACCGTCATCTACCTTGAATGTCTGAAGGCTAAGCGCTCTTCACCCATTCAGGTCGAAGCCGCTTGAATAGGGGCAGCTGTTGCACCCCAAAATTTGACCAACCGGGTCTCGCATTTGGCTCGATGTTTCGACGCATAACCGCATTCGCATCTGCATATCGCATACATTGCATTGTTCATTTGTTTTGATTTTATCAGGGATCACAGCTCCCGTCGCGTGTTTCAGGTGTTTTTGATCAATAGAATCGATTTTGGGGATATTTCGGTGCCCGTTTATTTTTACCGATTATTTTTGTGTCGTTCAGTGCTTATTTTGTCTCTCTGGGAATTATCGTGATTTTTCTGGATTTTATAGGATTTTTTTAGGGTTTAATTAGCTTTTAAATCATTTTTAGGATTTAATAGCATTTTTGATATTTTTAAATCAATTTTTTAGCATTTTATAGAATAAATAGATTTTAAATTCATTTTAGGATTTAATAGAATTTTTGATAATTTTAATTCTTTTTAAATCATTTTTTGCATTTTATAAGAATTAATAGATTTTTAGGATGATATAGGATTTTCTAGAATATTAGTATATTTTTTAAATAGTTTTAAATAGCTTTAATAGTTTTTTAGAATTTAATTGTTTTTAGAATTTCTTTTATAAAAATAATAAATGAATAAGAGTTTTCTTTTATAAAAATAAATAGGTTTTATTTTCTTTTATAGAATATTAGATTTTTAGAATTTAATTAGAGTTTAATAAAAGATTAGAGGTTTAATAGATTTTAGGATTAATTAGGAATTAATTAGAGTTTAATGAGATTAATTGGGCTAATTTTTTCCATTGCAGGTTTTTAAGTTTTTGTTGGGCTTTATTCAATTCGCAGGCCCATTAAATCAGTTTTTGTCCAAAAATGAGTCCAATTCACTCAGCAAAAAATGAGTCCAAAGAGTCCAAGCAATTGTCCAATCTTCCAGCGTAATCCACAAGCATCCAGCTTCTTCCAGTTCTCACCAGAAGCTTCTGGAAAGTGCCAGAAACGGTTCAGTATAAAGCCAGCAAGCTGACACGTGTTTGAGAGGGGAGGCCCCACTTTTTCACATCACCACACGCCACGCGTACCCCAATCCTCTCTCTCTCTCAGCCACGTTATCCCCCACGTGGAGGACATGCAGAGCCCAACGCCACCGTCCACCCACGTGTCCTTCACAGAACCTCACCGGAAGAACTCCACCGGCCGCCGTGCATGTACTCCGGCCACCGTGACCCTACCGGAATCTGCATAATTCCAGAATCCTTCATCTTCCTCTCTTCATCACCTTCTCCTGGCGCCTTCATACAACCTCCGATCTGCTTCCGGCAGCCGTCCCTCGCCAGAAAGCCACAACAATCCCAGAAAAACCTATGATCTTCATCTTCTTCCATCGTCCTCCACCATCCAACCCAGAAAAAACGCCCAGAAATCACCATTAACCCTACCAGAATCCTTCATCGCCGCGCCTGAACCAACATCTAACCACCACTGATTCTCCAGAAAAGCTCAGAGCGCCACCCTTCGTCCTCCATCATCAACATCCAGGAACGCTCAAGATCCAGATCCAGATCACATCCACAACCATCGCGTTCATCCACGAGCATCAACAGCAAACTCCAAGATTTCTAAAATCATTCCTCAAGAACTTCAACGATCTCCAGGTGCATTGTTTCCAGAAAGTGACTCATCTTCGTCCAAAGATCAACAAACATCAGCCATTAACAGAGCTTCATCAAACACGAACAAGATCCCAGATCTTCATCCAACGTTCAAGAGCTTCAGACGATCAACAGCAAACGTCCTTCAGAACTTCATCAGAAAACGTTTCAAGAAATGTTCAGATCCGTGCGAATCATTCATCGAGAGCCAATTCCAGAAAGTAGCAACAACTTCCTCAACAGAACTCGTCAAGTTTCTAGATCGTGAATAGTGTGCAGTTCTGTTTGTTGTTCTTGTTGAGCGATTGTGAAACGAAAATCATAGAAAGGTTGAGCTAAGGATCAGGAAGAAGGAGATGGATTGGGAGGCGAAGAAGTTGAAACAGAGAGGACGGAGGAGAGGGAGAGGCTGAGATTGAACGGTGAGAAGGTGGCGGCGGCGCTGATGAAGATAGTTTAGGGTTTTCTGCAGAACTTGAGAATGGAGAGAGAGGAGGGAAGAAGATTGGGCCAAGGCCCAGTTTCAACTTTTTTGGCACACGCTCCCTTCGTTTTTTGGAGCAAGCTTTGGGCCTGGGCCCCAATGCTACCAGCAACACCCAGACTTCACAACCACAACACCCCCCTGCGTTTTTGCTGAAGAAGATTGGGCTGGGCCCAATCAGTGTAGTTTTTTTTATTTTCTTGTTTACCTATCTCTTGTAATCCAGTACCCCCCCCCCTTTTTTTTGTTTTCTCTTGTTTTTATGTTGTTTAAAATAGAAAAAAAAAGAGAGAAAAATATCAATAGAAAAAAAAACAAATAAAGAAATATTGTTTGAAAAATAGAAAAAAGATATAAGAAAAGAGGAAAAAGAAAAGAAGAAATATATTTGAAAAGAAATAAGAAAAAACAATAAAAGAGAAAATAGAAAAAGAAATAGAAAAAAGAGTGAAGAAAAAATATTGTGAGAGAAAAAATAGGAAAATGTTTGTGAAAAAAATAGAGAAAAATATTTTTGAGAAAAGAAAAATATGAGAAAAGAAAAGGAGAAAAAAGTAAAAATATTAAAGTTTCGTTTTAATATTTTTTCAAGCATTTTCTTTTAGGGATACTTTCATAGACTTTATTGTTTCGACTTTTAGGATAGAATTAGAGGCCCGTTTGTTAGGGGGCTATTTTCAGTCGATTTTTCAAGATAGAATAGGATAGCGTTTCCTAGGAGATTTATTTCAGTATACCCATTGTAATCATTTTTCAGAGATGAATAAAACGAGATTTGAGCTGTGGTCCCGTAGTAGCCGAACTACAGCTGCTCTGATTCTTCGTACCAGACGAAGATATGTAGGCATAGGATGCGATATCCTAGCGAGCACACTAACGACTAATTTTTGTTCTCTCGCGGCTGTGCGATCGAGACTTTCCCGCTGACGATTAATGGAGTACCCTTTTTCTCTCTTGCCCGAGTGCATTTGAGACTCAGCCATAGTTTTGACCATAGGTTCCCGACCCTGTGAAACCAGTTGTTTTTCTCACTGCTGTGTGAGACTGTTTGTTTAGCCGTAGTTAGTCTGAACTACGTAAAGCTCTGATCTTCCATCCAGTGGAAGTACGTAGGCACAAGACGCGACGTCTTGGCGAGCCAATTTTACCCGTAGTCCCGAACTACGTTGACTCTGACTTTCTCTCTTGAGAATACGTAGGCATAGAGTGCGATGCTCTATCGAGTCAATTCCCTTCCGTTTAGATTTAGCAGCCGTAGATAGATTGTTTTGCATCCAGTAGACAACCCAAGCAAGCGTGGATCCCGTCGAGTACGACGGACGTGAGGGGTGCTAATACCTTCCCCTTGCGTAACCGACTCCCGAACCCAGGCTATGGTTGCGATGACCATACCTTTTCCCCGTTTTTTGCGAGGTTTACTTCGAGTGTTTCCTTTCCCGCTCTGAGGGATAAATAACGCACGGTGGCGACTCTTCTGTCAGCCGGCGCCGATTTTCGCAGTAGCGACATCCATTTTCAAATCTCATCTCCTTAAAATCAATTCTTTGTATTGAATTAAAAAGAGAGGATTGGGTGTAGACCTTTTCTTCTTCGAGCGTTGGGATACCCACTGTAGTGAGGGTGGTTTCGACGCTCGTCTTTCAATACGAAGACGTTTCCATACCATCTCTCCTAAAACCTCGGTCTCGTACCGAGTCCATTTTCAAACCATAATAAATTGATTTCTCTTTGTATCGAATTAAAGAGAGAAGATTGGGTGTAGACCTCTTCTTCTCCGAGTGATGGGATGCCCACTGTAGTGAGGGTGGTCTCGACACTCGTCTTTCGATACGAAGACACGCCTTTATCCACCATCTCACTTTCACAACTTCATCCCGCAACCCTTGTCACCTAAAAACCTCGGTCCCGCACCGAGTGCATTTCAAATTATTTTCACAACAAAAACTTGAATGGTCGTGGAGTGGTTAGGCGTAGGCCTTCTCCTATCCCGAGTGCTGACGTTTACCGTAGGGTTCTCTGTCGCAAAGCACTTACCAAAAACATCTTTAATAAGAGAACGAAGTTCCCTTTGTATTGAATTAAAGAGAGAGGATTGGGTGTAGACCTCTTCTTCTCCGAGCGTTGGGATGCCCACTGTAGTGAGGGTGGTTTCGACGCTCGTCTTTCAATAGAAGACGCCTCGTTCGCCATACCTTTTTATAACAAAAACTTTGAGACAATGAATTGGGTACTACCCGTAGGGGTTACTATCCGAGGACCTATCTCGCCCCAAAAACAATCTCATCAATCAAACATGACACCTTGCCTCGTATGGCGAAAACCAATCTCCCAAAGGATATGTTACGTCCGTTCTACCGCAAACAGGTACGCATAAGTCTCCAAACGAGCGAGCAGCAAAACACCTAAACTGCTAGAACGCGTACGATAACTGTAAGAACACAGATTGTGTCTTAGTTATATCTCTATGTTTTGATGATAACACTTATGAATTTTGTATTCAAGAATTATATACTCTAAACGTGTTCTAGATTGTTTGCTACAGACACTAAAGAAAATTATCTTAAGAAAGCAAATTTGGATCTGAACAATGTTATTATGAAGGGCTTCATAAGTTCAAGAGCATCTTAAGTGAAGATCTGAACGCTACTCCCAGAAGAATCTGATTACTGTCTCTTGAAGATTCTGAAGCAGGAGCCTCTAAAGCATAGAAGACTCTGCTCTGAGAGATTTACACGCTCAAGCACACAAGCTGCACATACTCTGATTCAGCTAAATCTGAAGAACATCCAAGACTCTGAAGATCCAGAAGATCTCTATTCTGGAGACTCTGAAGATTCAGATTCTATTGTTGAAAGCTGAACTTACTTTGAAGAAGATTTAAATATGTACGTTGATTTATCTCAACAGCTCTTTCCTATTTTGTGCTAGACACAAGGACACAGACAAAAAGGTTTTATCTGTGCATTCCATTCTGAGGAAAGTTTTCTGCAAGTGAAGACAAAAGGCATCAGGCTTGTTTCAGCACAGCCTCCAATGTGAAGACAAAAGGCTTCAGGCTTTTCTGCACAGCCTTCAACGTAACAAGACTTCTTGGATCTTAGTGCCTATATAAAGAAGTCCACTCCATCTTCTTCAGTATCGAACTTCTAGCAAAATCACTCATCAAAGCAAATCTCTCAAAGCTCCTATTATTTTATTTTGCTTTAACTTTGTTCTTAAATTAAGAGAAATATCACAGTTGTGATAACAGCTTATTAGAAGCATTCTTACTCTTGTAAAAGTTTTACATTGTTTGTAAAAGGTTTTCCTTAAGAGGATCCAGTTGGGATCAGTTGCTCTTGAGAAGACTAAGAACAGTTGTTCTTAGGTGTTGCTATTTGTAATCTGTTTGATTTAAATAGTGGATTAAGTCCTTGACAGAGAAAGGCAAATCACTCTTGAGAGGGTGGACTGGAGTAGTTGTATTCAACGAACCAGGATAAAAATATCTGTGTTCAAATCTTTGATTTTTAGTCTTACTTATTCAACCCCCCCTTCTAAGTAATTTTCTCACCTTCAGTTGGCATCAGAGCTCCGGTTCTGCGTGTGCTCCACTTAACCGTGACAGTTAAAGATCCAGTGAGAAAGATACTTTGATATTTGTTTGGTTGTCAATATCGATAATACATCTACATCAACTTACAACAACAAATATGAAGGAGATAGGATCAGTACCAAGCCACCCATGTTTGATGGGGAAAAATTTGACTATTGGAAAGATAGAATAGAAAGTTTTTCCTTGGGTATGATGTTGATCTTTGGGATATGGTCATTGATGGATATGAACATCCTACTGATGAGGATGGCAAAAAGATTGATAGAAAATCAATGACTGAAGTACAGAAAAGAGATTTCAAGAATCACCACAAAGCCAGAACTATATTGCTTAATACAATCTCTCATACTGAGTATGAGAAGATTACAAACAGAGATACTGCTCATGACATGTTTGAGTCACTCAAAATGACTCATGAGGGAAACTCTCAGGTTAAAGAGACCAAGGCGCTGGCGCTCATACAGAAGTATGAGGCATTTAAAATGGAAGAGTCTGAAAATGTAGAAACTATGTTTTCTAGATTTCAGATTCTTACAGCTGGTCTGAAAGTTCTGGATAAGGGCTACTCAACGTCAGATCATGTCAAGAAGATCATCAGAAGTCTTCCCACCAGATGGAGACCAATGGTGACCGCATTGAAGATGGCAAAAGATCTGAACAAGATCTCTTTAGAAGAACTTATCAGTTCTTTGAGAAGCCATGAAATTGAGCTGGAGGAAGATGAACCCCAGAAGAAAGATAAAGGTAAATCCATAGCTTTAAAATATAACAAACCTGTTAAAGCTTTGCAGGTAAAAGAAGAAAGCTCTGAAGAATCTTCTTCTGAAGAAGAAGATGAACTGTCCATGATTTCCAGAAGAATCAACAAGCTTTGGAAGCACAAGGGAAAGAAGTTTAACAACTTCAGAAAAGCTGACCACAGGAAGGAATCTTCTGGACACAGAAGATCTGGAAAGAAAGAGGTCACATGCTATGAATGCAAGGAACCTGGGCATTACAAAAATGACTGTCCCAAACTTCTCAAGGAGAAACCCAAGAGAAAGTTTGATAAAAAGAAGAAGGTTCTTATGGCAACTTGGGATGATTCAGATGAATCTGAATCTGAATCTGAAGCAGAAGAAGAGTGTGCCAACATGGCATTAATGGCTAGAATAGAAGATCAGAATGAAGAATTATCATCTGAATCTGAGTCAGACTCTGACTCTGACGCTGAAGAGGTAATGTCTAAACTTACCAAAGAAGAACTTATAAAGGTGTTATCTGAAGTTTTGAAAAGCTATAATAATATCAAACTCAAAAACAAGAAGCTGAAAAGCAATCTTGAATCTGAGATTGATAATCTGAAAACAGAACTTGTTGAGCAGAGAGAAATAAATATAAAAATCAAAAATGATTTGGAAATTTCCCAACAAGAATCTGACTCTGAAGCTAAGTCATCTGAAAATATTTTGGAAAAATATGACTCTAGTTTTCAGAGGTTCCTCACTAAAAGCATAGACAGAAGCAAGATGGCTTCTATGATCTATGGAGTTAGTAGGAATAAAAGAAAGGGAATTGGATTTCAATCTTCTTCTCTTGAAAAAGATGTAAGACCAATACCTGTAGATGATCTGATCATTAAGATAACTCCTTTATACTCTAATTTTAAATTTGGTCATTTAAATGATATTAAACACACGAGCTCTGAAAAGAATACTCATGTGTTTAGATCTAAGGCAAGTCTAAACAAAAACTATGTTGAAAAACAAAAGTTTAGACAAACCTACAAGGCAACTAACCCTAAAGGACCCAAGAAGATCTGGGTACCTAAAGACAAAATAATCCCTGTTGCAGATGTCCTTAGCAGCAAAGTCAGGACACCAATCATGGTACCTGGACTCTGGATGCTCACGACACATGACGGGAGAAAGGTCTATGTTCCAAAGTCTGGAACTTAGATCTGGAGGGGACGTGAAATTTGGAGGGAACCAGAAGGGCAAGATCATTGGCTCTGGAACAATAGGTAATGGCAACCTACCCTCTATTTCTAATGTTCTGTTAGTTGAAGGATTGAAACATAATCTATTGTCCATAAGTCAATTAAGTGACAATGGTTATGATATAATCTTTAATCAAAAATGTTGCAAAGCTGTATGTCAAAAGGATGGTTCTATCCTATTCAATGGAAAGAGGAAACACAACATTTATAAAATTAACCTTTCAGAACTTAAAGTTCAAAATGTAAAATGCCTCTTATCTGTGAATGATGAGCAATGGGTCTGGCATAGAAGATTGGGGCATATTAATATGAGACGTATATCTCAGATTAATAAACTCAATCTGGTCAGAGGACTTCCTAAGTTGAAGTTCAACTCAGATGCTCTGTGTGAAGCATGTCAAAGAGGTAAATTTTCAAAATCTCATTTTAAATCAAAAAATGTTGTTTCTACCTCCAGACCATTGGAATTACTTCACATTGATCTGTTTGGACCAGTGAAAACTGCATCCATCAGAGGCAAGAAGTATGGGTTAGTCATTGTAGATGACTACAGCAGATGGACATGGGTAAAGTTTCTAAAACACAAGGATGAGTCTCATTTTGTGTTCTTTGACTTCTGCAATCAAGTCCAGACTGAAAAAGATTGTAAAATTATTAAAGTCAGAAGTGATCATGGTGGAGAATTTGAAAATAAACATTTTGAAAAATATTTTTCTGAAAAAGGCATTGCACATGATTTCTCCTGCCCTAGAACTCCACAACAAAATGGAGTTGTAGAGAGGAAAAATAGAACATTGCAAGAAATGGCCAGAACCATGATCAACGAGACAAATCTGGCAAAATATTTCTGGGCAGAAGCAATTAACACAACTTGTTATATTCAGAACAGAGTGTCTGTAAGACCTCTTCTGAAAAAGACTCCCTATGAATTGTGGAGAAACAGAAAGCCTAACATTGCTTATTTTCATCCTTTTGGATGTACTTGTTATATACTTAATACTAAAGATAATCTGAACAAGTTTGATTCCAAAGCACAGAAGTGTTTCATGCTTGGTTATTCTGAACGCTCTAAAGGCTACAGAGTATTCAATACTGAAACACAGATTGTGGAAGAATCTATTCATGTCAGATTTGATGATAAGCTTGGCTCTGAAAAGCCAAAGCAGTTTGAAAGTTCTGCAGATAGAGAAGTGATTCTCACAGACTCTGAAGGCTCAGAGGCAGAAAAGGCAAAGAACAAAGAATCTGACGCAACCCCAGATGCTACACCTTTGACCTCCCAACTAAACAACTTGCATATTTCTGAAAGACCAACTGTCAGAGGATCTTCTTCAAGAATCAAAGCTTCTCATCCAGAAGATATGATCATTGGAAAGAAAGATGATCCAATAAGGACAAGATCATTCCTCAGAACTTCTGAATCTTCTTTATTTGGCTTAGTGTCAATGATAGAACCAACATCTGTAGATGAGGCTCTGGAAGATAATGAATGGATTATAGCTATGCAAGAAGAGCTGAATCAATTCACCAGAAATGAAGTTTGGGATCTGGTTCCTAGACCTAAAGGATTCAATGTCATTGGAACAAAATGGGTCTTCAGGAATAAGCTGAATGAAAAGGGAGAGGTAGAAAGGAATAAGGCAAGGCTGGTTGCTCAAGGATACAGTCAACAAGAAGGTATTGATTACACTGAGACATATGCTCCAGTGGCAAGGTTAGAATCTATTCGTCTTCTTATTTCATTTGCTGCACAGAATAACATCACTCTGTATCAGATGGATGTTAAAAGTGCTTTTCTTAATGGTATTATAGAAGAAGAAGTATATGTCCACCAACCTCCTGGTTTTGAAAGTGAAAACTTTCCAGATCATGTTTTCAAATTAAAGAAATCCCTTTATGGATTAAAACAAGCTCCTAGAGCTTGGTATGAGAGGTTGAGCAACTTCCTTCTGAAGAAAAATTTTATCAGAGGAAAAGTGGATACAACTTTATTCTGTAAAACTGTTAAGAAAGATCTGTTAATTTGTCAAATTTATGTAGATGACATTATTTTTGGATCAACAAATATTACGCTTGGAAAGGAGTTTGCTAAATGTATGCAAGAAGAATTTGAAATGAGCATGATGGGAGAATTGAGATTCTTCTTGGGAATCCAAGTCAATCAGACTCCAGAGTGTACCTACATACATCAAACCAAATATGTTAAAGAGCTTCTGAAGAAGTTCAACATGGTTGATAGCAAAATGGCAAAGACTCCAATGCATCCTACAAGCACTCTAGGTAAGGAAGAGGTAAGTAAGATGGTAGATCAAAAACTCTACAGAGGTATGATAGGATCTCTTATATACTTGACTGCTTTTAGACCAGATATTCTGTTTAGTGTCTGCTTATGTGCGAGATTCCAATCAGATCCTAGAGAATCACACTTAACAGCTGTTAAGAGGATTCTAAGGTATCTGAAAGGTACTGCTAACATGGGTTTGTGTTACAGAAGATCTGATGAATTTTCATTAGTTGGATTCTGTGATGCTGACTATGCTGAAGACAGAGTTGAACGTAAGAGCACTTCTGGAAGCTGTCAGTTTCTTGGAAGTCATCTGATCTCATGGTACAACAAGAAGCAACCTACCATAGCACTATCAACTACAGAGGCAGAATACATTGCTGCTGCTGGATGTTGTACTCAGATGCTCTGGATGAAGAGTCAATTAGAAGATTATCAAATCTATGAGAGTAATCTTTCTATCTTCTGTGATAATACTTCTGCTATATGTTTGTCAAAAAATCCAATCTTGCATTCTAAGGCAAAACATATATAAATTAAACATCACTTCATCAGAGACTATGTTCAAAAGGGTGTAATTAATTTAGCTTTTGTTGATACAGATCATCAATGGGCTGATATTTTCACAAAACCCCTTGCTGAAGATAGATTTAAGTTCATTCTGAAAAATATTTGTATGGATTTTTGTCCAGAGTAATATTTATCAGAGGCAACCTCTCAGATGCAAAATGTTTAATGATCTGAAGTATTTCATCTGTCTATTTGTTCATTTATATTCATTCAATTTTTTTTGTGTGAAACTCTGAACTAACAAGCTCAGAAGATCTGAAAGTTGGAAACGTTTCATTTCTTGAGAGACATCAGATGCGCCAGCAAAGCAAACACGTGTCACTCAATATCTGAAAAGATGGAGTGCTCAATTGAATTGACGTTTGAGGTATTGCTTTGAAAATCTCACTTTTTTTGGTTTTCCCCCCCAGCTGTCATAAATTTAATATGAAATGATTATTTTTCATTAAATGTTGTCCAAACGTGCATAAGTGTCTTTTGTTGTGCCCTATGCTTGATTATTGGTTATCTATATATATCACCTATCACACTATTTTCACACTTTCCACTATTCAGTGCAGATGAACCTAAGGAATTTGTCTGGCTGTACATTACTGAATGTCTAAAGGAAGGAATTCCTCTACCTGCTAATCTTGTTCAGAGGCCAGGAGAAGAATTGCCCAATCAGATGAAGGAAAGGCGTAGTAAGAGGAAAGCTGAAGAAGGATCCGTTCAGAAGAAGAGAAAAGCATCTGAAGCTTCAAGAAAGAAGAAGAGAGAAGGAAAGAAAGCCAGAATCAGTCCTAGAGAAGCCACTCTGGAAGAGATCAGAGACACCATTCAACAGGTATTAGCATCTGATTCTACACCTACTGTTCATTCACCCCTGTCTTCACCACAACTCTCTCCAAGCCTTAGACAAAGAACTTCTAAATCCAAACAGTCTGTCAATATTTCATCTGAACCACTCTCCTCTGAACCAGTAAATTTACAATCATCTCCTGTACCAATTCCATCTGAACCACAACCTCAAACAATTCAATCAGAAATTCCACCACCAGAACCAACTCAACCAGAAAACTCTCCAACAGTAACTCCACAACCAACTTTGTCACAACCAGAGAATCCCCAATTAGAGACTCTCCAACCAGAAACAATTATTTCAGAACAAAACCAACCAGAGACTGTTCAAACTGAACACTCTAAACAAACAATTCCCTCAGAAGATCCAAATCTTTCTGACAATATTCTTGATATTCAACCCCTCAATCAATCTATTATAATTTCTTCAACATCTGTTCACTCAGATGAATCTTCTGATTCATCTGATTCATCTGACTGTGATTCAGAATCACTCAAACAAGCTCGCTCTGAAAGTGTTATGAAGAAACATCTTAACATTGCCTTGTTTCATACCCCACCAAACTCTCCATCTCATCAACAACCATCTGAAACTCAACCATCTGACACTCAAACATCTGAAAACCAAACCATTCCTCAACCACCTGAAACTAATCCATCTGAAAATCAGACTTTTCAACAACCATCTGAAACTCAACCATCTGACATCCACACATCTCAACCACCCACACCTCAACCACAACCATCTGAACCTACTCCTGTTAACACCCCTAATCCTTTTTCCTCTGGACAGTCTGAACAGTCAGATCTAGGATCATGTGTTAATGCCATGTTTGATTTTTTCAAAAAGGAGTTAGATTCTGAATATGATCGTGTTAAGGCTGTATGCATGTCTAGTGTGGATCCAACTGTTTCGAATACTGCTTGGAAGCGCTTCATCTGGATGTTCAACAAAGCTGCCTTAAAAGTTAGAGCTAAATGCTCTAAGCTTGCCAAGACTAAATTTGCAGAATTAATCAAGGTAACTCTGATGAACATGCCTCCTCCTCCTCCTGTATTACTTTTGGAAGCTGCTCCTCCAGTAGTTCCTGAATCTGAAATGGTTGAACAAGCTTCTGTTAAAAACCAATCTGAAGGGAACCATGCTGCTACTGCATCTGCTCCGTCTTCATCTGTGGTTGCAGAACTTGTGAATGATGTGAAGGATATAAAGGACTGGATGATCAAGCAAGAGAAGACAACTGATGAAATCAAGACCTGGATGTCTAAGCAAGAAGAGTCAGCTGCCAAGATGACAGAGCTTCTGACCCTTATTGCCTCTCGCCAGACTTAGTTTTATTTGATGTTTTGCACATGAACTAATTTTTGCTGTCTGTTTATTTTTTTGTTGTGTTATGTGTTTTGGCATCTGCCTGTTTGACTGAGAACTTTGGTTTGTTTTGATTACATGATAACTTGTTTTGCTCCTATATGATTCTTTTCTTCTATATCTTTCTGTCTTTGAAAATCTTTTTGATTATGACAAAAAGGGGGAGACAAAGAGAAACTGAGTGTTCAACCTATAAGCAATTACTAAAACTGAAATTCAGACATTTTATTAACTTACTTTGAATTTAAGTCTTTCAGATTACATTGATATATCTGACATAATTCTATGAAGTTACCCTGAGACTGTGTCAACCAGAACCTGATCCTCTAAAGAAAATCTGAGTATTCAATCAACTCTGATAACTCTGATATCTTACTCTGATATATTTATTCTGAAAGAGAATTCATGCAAGATGATAACCAGACGCTCTGACTGAAGGAAGTCATATGTATCTGGCATCAAGATTTGATTCTGAACTCTTTCATCAGGCTCTGAATCTGAAATATACTTAATCATAAAGGGAAGTATTCTATTCTATTGAAGTATTTATTTCAGGGGGAGATTGTTAATCTCAGGGGGAGTTTCTAATTCTTACTCTTTATTGAACAAAATTTCTCATGTTTTGTCATCATCAAAAAGGGGGAGATTGTAAGAACACAGATTGTGTCTTAGTTATATCTCTATGTTTTGATGATAACACTTATGAATTTTGTATTCAAGAATTATATACTCTAAACGTGTTCTAGATTGTTTGCTACAGGCACTAAAGAAAATTATCTTAAGAAAGTAAATTTGGATCTGAACAATGTTATTATGAAGGGATTCATAAGTTCAAGAGCATCTTAAGTGAAGATCTGAACGCTGCTCCCAGAAGAATCTGATTACTGTCTCTTGAAGATTCTGAAGCAGGAGCCTCTAAAGCATAGAAGACTCTGCTCTGAGAGATTTACACGCTCAAGCACACAAGCTGCACATACTCTGATTCAGCTAAATCTGAAGAACATCCAAGACTCTGAAGATCCAGAAGATCTCTATTCTGGAGACTCTGAAGATTCAGATTCTATTGTTGAAAGCTGAACTTACTTTGAAGAAGATTTAAATATGTACGTTGGTTTATCTCAACAGCTCTTTCCTATTTTGTGCTAGACACAAGGACACAGACAAAAAGGTTTTATCTGTGCATTCCATTCTGAGGAAAGTTTTCTGCAAGTGAAGACAAAAGGCATTAGGCTTGTTTCATCACAGCCTCCAATGTGAAGACAAAAGGCTTCAGGCTTTTCTGCACAGCCTTCAACGTAACAAGACTTCTTGGATCTTAGTGCCTATATAAAGAAGTCCACTCCATCTTCTTCAGTATCGAACTTCTAGCAAAATCACTCATCAAAGCAAATCTCTCAAAGCTCCTATTATTTTATTTTGCTTTAACTTTGTTCTTAAATTAAGAGAAATATCACAGTTGTGATAACAGCTTATTAGAAGCATTCTTACTCTTGTAAAAGTTTTACATTGTTTGTAAAAGGTTTTCCTTAAGAGGATCCAGTTGGGATCAGTTGCTCTTGAGAAGACTAAGAACAGTTGTTCTTAGGTGTTGCTATTTGTAATCTGTTTGATTTAAATAGTGGATTAAGTCCTTGACAGAGAAAGGCAAATCACTCTTGAGAGGGTGGACTGGAGTAGTTGTATTCAACGAACCAGGATAAAAATATCTGTGTTCAAATCTTTGATTTTTAGTCTTACTTATTCAACCCCCCCCTTCTAAGTAATTTTCTCACCTTCAATAACATCATCCACAAAACACACCGGTTATCCGCACCGTAGCACGAACTACGTTGCTCTGATTTCTCTTGCATGTTGAGAATACGTAGGCATAGGATTGCGACAATCCTAGCGAGCACCCTTTTATTTTTTCACCCTCTTTCCCAGAAAGGCATGCTACGTCCGTTCTACCGCAAACAGGTAACGCTTAAGTCTCCTCACATGCGAGCAGCAAAACACCTAAACTGCTAGAATGCGCATGATAGCATTGTCTACCAAAACTCCCCGCACACCGTAGGCCGAACTACGGCTGCTCTGATTCTTTACTTCGTTCAAGTAAAGATACGTAGGCACAAGGGCCACAATCCTTGCCGAGCACATCCCCCATATCTGTAGTTCCCCGAACTACGTCGACTCTGATTTTCTCACATTTATTGAGAATACGTAGGCCTAGGACCGCGAAGTCCTACCAAGTCTGTTCTTTCTCTCTTCTTCCCCGTTACCTCTCTTTCCCTATTTCTGACCCTTTATCTCTCTCCCTTTGGAACACACTTTTATAGCATAATATTTTAGCAAATATAATCACACGTCGACAAGCAAATGGTTCCCATCGAGTACGATGGATGCGAGGGGTGCTAATACCTTCCCCTCGCATAACCGGCTTCCGAACCCGTTCATGGTTGCGAGACCATCTTATCCATTTATTTCCTAAGGTTTTCTCAATATTTTCCTTTCCCCTCATGGGATAAATAAAGTTTGGTGGCGACTCTTCTGTCCTTCCTTTTCGCCTCCCCGTCGTTGCACGATGCATTTTTCGAGTAGCGACAGTAATCGAACTACGAAGCTCTGATTTCTCATTCTCGTCCGAATGAGCATACATAGGCACAAGGGCCCCAACCCTTGGCGAGCACTCTATCCTCTAACCACCCATCTCCCCTTAGCGTCTTAAACCTTTTACCCTACCAATTCTACCTTTATCATCGAGAAGAAAAACAAGTAAACCTAGACAACACTCTCCACAAATACCTTAAGAGGTTCCCGTCGAGTACGGCGGACGTGAGGGGTGCTAATACCTTCCCCTCGCGTAACCGACTCCCGAACCCGGAACATGGTTGCGACAGCCATGTTCCTATCCTTTCGTTTTAAGAGGTTTTCTCGATATTTTCCTCTCCCGTTTATTCGGGAAAAATAAAGTTCGGTGGCAACTCTGTCGAACCGCATTTCCGCGCCTTTCGCGCGAGGGTCGTGTCTCCGAAATGTCTCCGTGATTTTTCGAGGTGCGATATATATATATATATATATATATATATATATATATATATATATATATATATATATATATATATATATTGGGAGATATTGGATCGAACTTTAGTATAATTGAAGTCTCTTCGCAAGTAACGCGTGTTGTAGTCGAAGTTTGTTCTAACATGCATTAATCAATATTGCTAGGTTTGTTAGCATGTTGAATTGGGCCTTACTTGTAAGTCCAATTGTTTAAGTTAGCTTGTAATGAGTAATTGTTAAAAAGTTTATTAGATTAGTGTGTTATTTTTCTTATAAATAGCATGCTAGTCTCTCATCTTGTATAAGGAAAAATAGGAAGATAAAATCCTAATTCAAGAGAGAGAGGTTATTTGTTATTCTTGTATACTTGTAATCTTGTTTGATAGATAAAAGAAAGAATAACAGTTTATAACCAATCCTTGTTGTTTCTTCTTGTTCTTCTTTCTTGTTTTCTTTATTAACTCTAACCCTTGTGTGTTTCTTGATCATAAAGAAACCGTTTATATTTTATTTCAGGGAAACTTATTCACAACAAATTGGTACGGTGAGTATGGAGAAGATGTCTTCAACATATTATGAGATTGAAAAGTTTACCGGAGTGAACGAATTCGTTATGTGGCGTTTGAAGATGAAAGCTCTACTAGTTCAACAGGGTTGTTTGGAAGCGTTGAAGGGAGAGGCAGTCATGGACATTGTGTTAACGGCAAAAGAAAAGATGGTCATGATTGAGAAAGACCACAACACAATATTGTTGAGCCTTGGTGATAAGGTTCTTCGACATGTATCAAAGGAGACTAAAACATCAGAATTATGGGTGAAACTTGAAAGTTTGTACATGAAGAGATCTCTGGTGAATCGACTCTACCTGAAGCAAGCTCTATATTCATTCAAGATGAGTTAAAACAAAGTGTTGGCTGAGCAGTTGGATATGTTCAACAAGCTGATTCTTGATCTTGAAAATATTGATGTGAAGATCGATGATGAAGATCAAGCACTGTTATTGTTGTTGTGTGCTTTGCCCAAAATACATGCTCACTTCAAATAAACTCTCTTGTATGGAAGGGAGTCCCTGAGCTTTGAAGAATTTCAATTAGCCTTGTATTCTAAGGACTTGAACGAATGAAAGGAGCATAAACCTTCGACGGTGGGCGAAGGTTTGACCATTAAGGGGAAATTCTTGCGAAAGAATGATAAGTTCGACAAGAAGAAAGTTAAAAGTCAGCAGAAGTCTTATAGTGGTGAAACATTTGGTATTCAATGTTATCACTGTAAGAAGGAGGTTCACACAAGAAAGGTGTGCCCTGAACGCCTGGAAGATCATGGAGGTAAGGATAATGGTAATGCAACCATTATTCAAGATGACTTCGACTCATATGATGTTCTTGTGGTTTCAAGTGGCGACTCAAGAAAAGAGTGTGTCATACCCCAAATTTTACCCTCAGATTCTTTGTTTTCTTTTGTATATCATTTTAGGTCAATCATCATATTACATAACTAACCGAGTTTCTAGACTCTTTGTTTGCTTCATTTCTTTTATGAATCAGGTATTGGACTTCAGAAGCTTCAAAAGTGTTTGAATTAGGGTTGGATGAGAGGTTTTTCTTTTGAGTTGGAGTTCTATTGTGCAAAGGTTGTTTCTTTCAATTATGGTACTCAGGTTTGAGTTATAGGTGTTGGTTTTTCAATTGTCATGAGAAGTTCCTATCAGTGGTTTATCAGGGCACAGTTTCAGTCCACTGAGTGACCACAAGGGTTTAGTTTGCTTAAGATTCATCAGTGGTTTGATTGGGAAAGTCCTGAATCAGGATTCTGGAGAATTAGGGATTTCTTACCCTTGGAGTTTATGATTGACCAGTGTCGTTCAATTGAGTTTCGGCTGAGGCTAACAAGTTCAATGTGTATGCAATGGTTTACGGTTTAATTAATTTGTGACTTTAGTTTTTGTCAGGAAAAGGTATTCATTTCATTCAAGTTAGGTTGCTAAGCTCTTGAAAGTCAAGGCAATTGAATTGTGCGCAAGTCTTGGTGGTGACTCAGTTTCTTGTCATGATTATTTCAAGATAGAATCAAGATGTGGTGTTAGTTTCTTGTGGAAAAAAACTCTAAATTCCTAATCAAGTTTCAGAACTAATTCTTGACCACATGCCATATTTATTCCAGAATCCAAGTCCATTCCAAGGTCACAAATTCCATGACATTTTTGAGCCCTGATTCAACTTTCCAATTTCATTTCAAATCTTAATCTTTTTGTTAAATTCAAGTTCATCCGTTCAATTTCAATTTAGCACCTAACTCATGTGCCAATTTCATTCAATTACAACCTCATTTCAAAATTCTATTTCAATTTGATTCCAAAGTTCAATCTCAAACCGCCGAGTTTCTAATTCGGAATTCAATTTTCAAGGAAAACTCGTGTCCGTTCACAATTGTTTTCCTTTCAAGTTTCAATGTCAAATATTTTTGGTAAAGATCTCATTTACATGTTTATTCAAGTTTGATTCAAATCCAAGTTTTATTCAAGGCCCATGACCCTTTTCTTTTACAAAAAGATTGAATTCCAAATACAAAATCCTAAAAATAATGGAAACATTACAAAAAGAGCCATGCCAGACCACAAGTTACTACCTGTACATCTGCCACAACGTACAACACCCACGCTAGACAAAGCTTTATGTTGCTACACTCCAAATTGTACAACCATTACAAGCCTTAACATAAAAGCCTGCTATGCACGTTCTGCTGCACGCACCAAATTCCTCTACTACCAATTCGTAAAACATCATTGCAGCAAATAACAAAAAAAACCACACTACATTTTCACATGGGACCCATTTACAAAGACTTCACAAAGAAAAGGAAAAAGCTATGGTCAGTATCCTGCATTTGTCTGCAAGTCTCTTAAGCTTTCACCTATTCAACCAAATCGTACGATGCCTACATGACTTGCTGTGAAAGTTGTACCACAAAACCTGCTATGGGATAAAGCATCGACCTGCAAAAATAAAAAGCCAGGACATCAAGCAATGACGTTACAGCCTCACTATGTGCCAAGACCTGACCTGCAACCAAGCATAAAAAAGACCAGCACAATCCAGCTACTGAACCAAACAGGCTCCAAATTGTACACAACCGGAAGTGCTTACGAGCAAAACTCCAAAACAACTTCCACAGCCTGTTCTGCACAACAGTTAAAACTGCTTTGCCATTATGCTGAAACCTTCTGCTCACTGTGCAAAAAAGCCATACACAAATGCCAAATCCATGGCCAAAAACAGAACTAACAAACTCTAAACGTATTGCTACTTCTGCATCAACTTTACACCAACCAGGCAACTGTCAAAACCAGACTTCACCTTTGACCAAAGCAGTTCATCAAGCCAAAAACCATGCTCCAAATCCTGCTGCAACTTCATGCCTCTCCAAAATAAAATTTGCGAAGGAAAGAGACCACACAACAATGCAAGAACAAGTCCTGCCATGAAATCCATGATTGAACCCTTTAAACCAAAAGCCTGTTACAAAACCATATATAGAAGTTTCACCAAAAACATGAAAAAATTTACACTGCTATTGTTCTGTCAAACCTGCAAGGCACATACATCAGAAGAGCAACCATTATGCGTGTACATAAAAAGTTACCCAAGATGATGCTCCAAAAACTTGTACAAAATTCACTATCCTTCAAACAAGCTTTTGCCTGCTACACATCCATTTCCAGCAAAACATCCAAATACCACAAACTGCTCCATATCTGTAAGGCTTCTCTACTGCAACAACTACAGCAGGCAAAACAGATTTGAAAGCTACTCGTCATAACAACAAGACAAATTTGAGATAAAGACAGGTTGAATGAGAAATAGAGAAGGACAGATGAAATAAAAGGGGGAGAACACAAACCTCAGAGGAGGGGGATTCACCAACTCATCTTTTTCTGGACAAACTTCAAAAACTGCTATCTACAAACAGACCTTCAACCATTCTCAGACATTCCTCAAACATCTCTAAATCACCTTTTACATAAGGAATCAATCCCTCGCCTTCTTCCGATTTTTATTCTCCAAAACCAGACTGTCCTTCATCCTTCCATCATCTTCAAAAACAACAAAAAAACTTCCAATACACCACCTTCATCTTCTTCTTTTCAACCAGATAGATACCATACAACCACAAGCCTCACTCGGCCAAGCCGCTGCGGGATAAGAGAGAAACGGACAAGAGAGTGACGAGAGGGATCGGGGGGAGAGCTTTGTCTTCTTCGTGTGATTTCGAGAGAAAAAAACGAAGAATTTTGTGTGAGGATTTAAGCTTCATCCATAGTTGTGATAGAGAGCGCGATAACTTAACAAAAGGGGAGTTCTTCCAATAACTTCTATTTTGAAAACTCATAAACAGAGATGAACCATCTCCAACTTCCATTCTGGCCACCTTGATACATTGACGACAACCTCACATCCTTCTTCGTCCCTTTCAGTCCACGTTTCTTTAACTCTTCTCAATCTCCTTTCAATCTGAACCATCGCGTCATATACCAAACAATAACACCTTCAGTTTCGTAATGTTAAATCCACCATTTCCAATTCACTTTCCACTCTTTTCGTTGAACCACCGACCATCGTGAAACGCGAGAAATGCAAGAGAAAGAGGATAAGGATTAAGAAGAAGAAGAAACCGCGAGCCACAAGAGTGAGATTGAGAAATTTCTGGCGTGAGAGGAAGATTGATTTGAAGACGGAAGAGCTGGAAGTGACGGGAATTAGGGTAACTTTTTTCCTTTTCTTTTTGTTATATGACGTTGCTGTTGGTGCGATGGGGAGAAGGGGATTTTGGGATTCCTTGTTTTTCTGTTCATTTCAAAACGAGTTTTTTTTGGGATGTGTTGGGCTCTGTTAAGCCCATGACCATTGCTAACAATCCCTTGCCATTAGTTAACACCTTTTTTTATATAGTTTAATTAACTATTTGTTTTTCTTGTTAATTAGATTTTAATTAGTTAATTTCGGTTAATTAGTTTTTTTAACTAGATTAGAGTTTAACTAGTTAATTGGTTTTTATTAATTAGAATTAGTTCTTTTAGTTTTATATATTTAGAATTGATTTAGTTTAGTTTTAGTTAATTAGTTCATTTAGAATTTAATTTAGTTTCTAGTCAGGATAATAATTTAGTTTTAGTTAGAATCATATTTTAGTTTTTTTAGGTAGATTAGTTAGTTAATTAATTAAATTTTGGTTTAGTTTGATTTTATTTTAATTTAATCTTGACATTTCCATTTTTATTAGTTTGGTTGTTTGATCTAATCCTTGTTGCTTTTGGCCGTGTATAATTTATGATCCTTGACGTTGTTTCCCTTTTGGCTTTTAATTTATTTAATTGCTTATATATTCCAAAGGAAAGGACCCCTTTGTTGACTGCCATGTCATTTGTTAGCCTAACCTTAGATCTTTACCCTTTATCCTAACCATAGGACTTGGAGTCGCCGTGCTCTATTTAGTTGTCCCGCTGTGGACATTTCCTTCCTTTATTCTAGCCTTAGGATCTGAGTCGCCGTACTCATGTTTAGCGTCCCGCCGTGGATATTCTCTACTATAACGATCTCAATATAGATTCAGGAGTCGTCGCACTCCATGTAAGTACTTCCCTATGAATGCTTACATCCCCTTGGAACCTTGACCACAGTCAATAGTTCCTCACCCCTAGTTAGGGGAACTACGGTTGCTCTGATTCCATTCCCGTCAGGATACGTAGGCACGAGATGCGATGTCTTGACGAGCATACGTTGTATATGCTTTATATCTTTACCTTGACACATTTTCCCTTAGCAAGCAACTTTAGCATAACACAAATATTAATAAGAGGTTCCTGTAGAGTACTATAGATGTTTAGGACGTGAAATACCTACCCTATGCATAACCAACCCCCGAACCTTTAGATCTCTCTTTGCTTAGCTTTAGGCCTTTCCTTTTGCTTTGAATTTTAATAGGTTTTTCTTTCTTTAAACCTTTCCTTTTTGGATAAGTTAAAGTCCGGTTGTGCATTTAAGAATTAAAGATTCAAGTTAATCAATAGCTTGATATCACGATTCTCACCGCAACATAGTGGATTATGGATTCAGGTTGCACTTGGAACATGACTCCAAATAGAGAACTGTTTTAGGAGCTATGTGATCAAGATGGTGGATCGGTGTTGTTGGGAAACAACAAATCTTGCAAAATTGCAGGTATTGGATATGTGAGATTCAATCTCCATGATGAGTTAATAAGGTTATTAACTGAAGTCAGGTATGTACCTGATTTGAAGAGAAATTTGATTTCTCTTGGTGAATTCGACAGGAAGGGATGTGTTTTTCAAGGAGAGAAAAGTATCCTAAGAGTCATGAAGGGTGTTGCGGTGAGAATTGGATATCAAGCTATTGATTAAATTGAATCACAAATCATTATTCACCATCGGTCTTTAATTTGTCCAAGGGAAGGGAAAAAGATCGAATAATCCATGAGTATGCAATGCAATGCAAAACTAGAGAGTTTAAGGTTCGGGGATTGATTAAATTTAGGAAAGGTGTTAGCATCCTAAGCATCTGTAGTACTCTACAAGAACCTCTTGTTTTATTATGTTATTTTTTTTGCTAAGGATAGGATACCTAGGGGGTTTATTTCTAAGTATGTTTGCTAAGAAGTCGTATCTTGTGCCTACGTATCCGAACGGGAGTGGAATCAGAGCATTCATAGTTCCCCTTAAGGGTTAAACAAAGTAAAAGGAAAATTTTGGTTTTTAGGAGAATAATCAACTTAAACCACCACAAACATGTGGAAGATGGATCTTTGCTTCACATTAAGAGAAGGGCTCTAACTCGAATATAGAACCGACGAGTATGCCACATACCTCTCTCAAGTGGAAAAGAATCTACATCTTTCTCAAATATGTCATGGGGTAGGAGAATTATATCTCGAATAAGGATGACTCATGTCTAATTCTCTCATGGGAGAAAAGAGAACCTAATTATAGGTTGTCTAGTTAACATCTGAAGGGAACTAACCTAATTCTATAAAACTAAAATAAGATTGAAGGGGAAAGCTATCTTATTATTGTCATGCAGAGGATTTATCTTAAGACCTAATCTGATTCAATTTATCAGAGATGAAGTTGAATTATGGGCCTACGCTTAAATAGGTTAACCATCTTAATTAATTTAAAATTTTAGTCTTAATAATATTTATTATAAAAGTATTAGTTAATTATCATAATTTAAACTAATTTGACTAACTAAACAAGGTGTTATGAATTAATTTACCTAAATAAAATAATAACAATAATTAAAAAGAATAGGGTGTGATTTAAATAAAATTAATAAGTAGACTGTAATTAGAAAGTGTTAAGAGTAAAACGACCTAAAGTCTAACTCATAATTCTAACATACATCACTAAATCATATCCAATAATAATAATAATCATAATTACAATAATTATAATAATAATATATCATTGTGAATGAAAGAAAAAGAATATAAAAAAATTTTAAAAAAACATGAAAGTCTGCGTGAGATAGTGCTGGCAACACCATTTTTAACGAAAAAATTATCCTAGTCCATTGATTTTAGCCAAAAAGAAATTACTATATTATCTTGACCTTTTTAATTTTTTTTTTAAAATGATAATAACCCACATCATAAATAAATAAATAAAATAAAAACAATTAAACCATAACATGAGAAGGAACATATCATATCCAAATTCTTTTCTCTCTGACTT